>CM074723.1:9731933-10066296 GCA_037306005.1 Rhinophrynus dorsalis | reverse complement strand
GGGCCGTTATATGGGAAGATTCCACTCTTTACACAAACCTATACAGGGCCGCTATATGGGAAGATTCCACTCTTTACACAAACCTATACAGGGCCGCTATATGGGAAGATTCCACTCTTTACACAAACCTATACAGGGCCGCTGTATGGGAAGATTCCCACTCTTTACACAAACCTATACAGGGCCGCTATATGGGAAGATTCCACTATTTACACAAACCTATACAGGGCCGTTATATGGGAAGATTCCACTCTTTACACAAACCTATACAGGGCCGTTATATGGGAAGATTCCACTCTTTACACAAACCTATACAGGGCCGCTATATGGGAAGATTCCACTCTTTACACAAACCTATACAGGGCCGCTATATGGGAAGATTCCACTCTTTACACAAACCTATACAGGGCCGCTATATGGGAAGATTCCCACTCTTTACACAAACCTATACAGGGCCGCTATATGGGAAGATTCCCACTCTTTACACAAACCTATACAGGGCCGCTATATGGGAAGATTCCACTCTTTACACAAACCTATACAGGGCCGTTATATGGGAAGATTCCACTCTTTACACAAACCTATACAGGGCCGTTATATGGGAAGATTCCCACTCTTTACACAAACCTATACAGGGCCGCTATATGGGAAGATTACACTCTTTACACAAACCTATACAGGGCCGTTATATGGGAAGATTCCACTCTTTACACAAACCTATACAGGGCCGTTATATGGGAAGATTCCCACTCTTTACACAAACCTATACAGGGCCGCTATAAGGGAAGATTACACTCTTTACACAAACCTATACAGGGCCGCTATATGGGAAGATTCCACTCTTTACACAAACCTATACAGGGCCGCTATATGGGAAGATTCCACTCTTTACACAAACCTATACAGGGCCGCTATATGGGAAGATTCCCACTCTTTACACAAACCTATACAGGGCCGTTATATGGGAAGATTCCTCCCTTTACACAAACCTATACAGGGCCGTTATATGGGAAGATTCCCACTCTTTACACAAACCTATACAGGGCCGTTATATGGGAAGATTCCACTCTTTACACAAACCTATACAGGACCGCTATATGGGAAGATTACACTCTTTACACAAACCTATACAGGGCCGTTATATGGGAAGGTTCCACTCTTTACACAAACCTATACAGGGCCGCTATATGGGAAGATTCCCACTCTTTACACAAACCTATACAGGGCCGTTATATGGGAAGATTCCACTCTTTACACAAACCTATACAGGGCCGTTATATGGGAAGATTCCACTCTTTACACAAACCTATACAGGGCCGTTATATGGGAAGATTCCACTCTTTACACAAACCTATACAGGGCCGTTATATGGGAAGATTCCCACTCTTTACACAAACCTATACAGGGCTGTTATATGGGAAGATTCCACTCTTTACACAAACCTATACAGGGCCGTTATATGGGAAGATTCCACTCTTTACACAAACCTATACAGGGCCGTTATATGGGAAGATTCCTCTCTTTACACAAACCTATACACGGCCTCTATATGGGAAGATTCCCACCCTTTACACAAACCTATACAGGGCCGTTATATGGGAAGATTCCACTCTTTACACAAACCTATACAGGGCCGCTATATGGGAAGATTCCACTATTTACACAAACCTATACAGGGCCGTTATATGGGAAGATTCCACTCTTTTCACAAACCTATACAGGGCCGCTATATGGGAAGATTCCACTCTTTACATAAACCTATACAGGGCCGTTATATGGGAAGATTCCACTCTTTACACAAACCTATACAGGGCCGTTATATGGGAAGATTCTTACTCTTTACACAAACCTATACAGGGCCGTTATATGGGAAGATTCTCACTCTTTACACAAACCTATACAGGGCCGTTATATGGGAAGATTCCACTCTTTACACAAACCTATACAGGGCCGCTATATGGGAAGATTCCACTCTTTACACAAACCTATACAGGGCCGCTATATGGGAAGATTCCCACTCTTTACACAAACCTATACAGGGCCGTTATATGGGAAGATTACACTCTTTACACAAACCTGTACAGGGCCGCTATATGGGAAGATTCCACTCTTTACACAAACCTATACAGGACGGTTATATGGGAAGATTCCACTCTTTACACAAACCTATACAGGGCCGTTATATGGGAAGATTCTCACTCTTTACACAAACCTATACAGGGCCGTTATATGGGAAGATTCCCACTCTTTACACAAACCTATACAGGGCCGCTATATGGGAAGATTACACTCTTTACACAAACCTATACAGGGCCGTTATATGGGAAGATTCCACTCTTTACACAAACCTATACAGGGCCGCTATATGGGAAGATTCCACTCTTTACACAAACCTATACAGGGCCGTTATATGGGAAGATTCAACTCTTTACACAAACCTATACAGGGCCGTTATATGGGAAGATTCCACTCTTTACACAAACCTATACAGGGCCGTTATATGGGAAGATTCCCACTCTTTACACAAACCTATACAGGGCCGTTATATGGGAAGATTAAACTCTTTACACAAACCTATACAGGGCCGTTATATGGGAAGATTCCACTCTTTACACAAACCTATACAGGGCCGTTATATGGGAAGATTCCACTCTTTACACAAACCTATACAGGGCCGTTATATGGGAAGATTCCCACTCTTTACACAAACCTATACAGGGCCGTTATATGGGAAGATTAAACTCTTTACACAAACCTATACAGGGCCGTTATATGGGAAGATTCCACTCTTTACACAAACCTATACAGGGCCGCTATACGGGAAGATTCCACTCTTTACACAAACCTATACAGGGCCGCTATGTGGGAAGATTACACTCTTTACACAAACCTATACAGGGCCGCTATATGGGAAGATTCCACTCTTTACACAAACCTATACAGGGCCGTTATATAGGAAGATTCCCACTCTTTACACAAACCTGTACAGGGCCGTTATATGGGAAGATTCCACTCTTTCCACAAACCTATACAGGGCCGTTATTTGGGAAGATTCCACTCTTTACACAAACCTATACAGGGCCGCTATATGGGAAGATTCTCACTCTTTACACAAACCTATACAGGACGGTTATATGGGAAGATTCCACTCTTTACACAAACCTATACAGGGCCGTTATATGGGAAGATTACACTCTTTACACAAACCTGTACAGGGCCGCTATATGGGAAGATTCCACTCTTTACACAAACCTATACAGGACGGTTATATGGGAAGATTCCACTCTTTACACAAACCTATACAGGGCCGTTATATGGGAAGATTCTCACTCTTTACACAAACCTATACAGGGCCGCTATATGGGAAGATTCCGTTCTTTACACAAACCTATACAGGGCCGTTATATGGGAAGATTCCACTCTTTACACAAACCTATACAGGGCCGCTATATGGGAAGATTCCACTCTTTACACAAACCTATACAGGGCCGTTATATGGGAAGATTCCACTTTTTACACAAACCTATACAGGGCCGTTATATGGGAAGATTCTCACTCTTTACACAAACCTATACAGGGCCGCTATATGGGAAGATTCCACTCTTTACACAAACCTATACAGGGCCGTTATATGGGAAGATTCCACTCTTTACACAAACCTATACAGGGCCGCTATATGGGAAGATTCTCACTCTTTACACAAACCTATACAGGGCCGCTATATGGGAAGATTCCACTCTTTACACAAACCTATACAGGGCCGTAATATGGGAAGATTCCACTCTTTACACAAACCTATACAGGGCCGCTATATGGGAAGATTCTCACTCTTTACACAAACCTATACAGGGCCGCTATATGGGAAGATTCCACTCTTTACACAAACCTATACAGGGCCGTTATATGGGAAGATTCCACTCTTTCCACAAACCTATACAGGGCCGTTATATGGGAAGATTCCACTCTTTACACAAACCTATACAGGACCGTTATATGGAAAGATTCTTACTCTTTACACAAACCTATACAGGGCCGTTATATGGGAAGATTCCACTCTTAACACAAACCTATACAGGGCCGTTATATGGGAAGATTCCCACCCTTTACACAAACCTATACAGGGCCGCTATATGGGAAGATTCCACTCTTTACACAAACCTATACAGGGCCGTTTTATGGGAAGATTCCCACTCTTTACACAAACCTATACAGGGCCGCTATATGGGAATATTCCACTCTTTACACAAACCTATACAGGGCCGTTATATGGGAAGATTCCCACTCTTTACACAAACCTATACAGGGCCGTTATATGGGAAGATTCCCACTCTTTACACAAACCTATATAGGGCCGCTATATGGGAAGATTCCACTCTTTACACAAACCTATACAGGGCCGCTATATGGGAAGATTCCACTCTTTATACAAACCTATACAGGGCCGTTATATGGGAAGATTCCACTCTTTACACAAACCTATACAGGGACGCTATATGGGAAGATTCCACTCTTTATACAAACCTATACAGGGCCGTTATATGGGAAGATTCCACTCTTTACACAAACCTATACAGGGCCGTTATATGGGAAGATTCCACTCTTTACACAAACCTATACAGGGCCGCTATATGGGAAGATTCCCACTCTTTACACAAACCTATATAGGGCCGCTATATGGGAAGATTCCACTCTTTACACAAACCTATACAGGGCAGCTATATGGGAAGATTCCACTCTTTACACAAACCTATACAGTGCCGTTATATGGGAAGATTCCACTCTTTACACAAACCTATACAGGGCCGCTATATGGGAAGATTCCACTCTTTACACAAACCTATACAGGGCCGCTATATGGGAAGATTCCACTCTTTACACAAACCTATACAGGGCCGCTATATGGGAAGATTCCCACTCTTTACACAAACCTATACAGGGCCGCTATATGGGAAGATTCCCACTCTTTACACAAACCTATACAGGGCCGCTATATGGGAAGATTCCACTCTTTACACAAACCTATACAGGGCCGTTATATGGGAAGATTCCACTCTTTACACAAACCTATACAGGGCCGTTATATGGGAAGATTCCCACTCTTTACACAAACCTATACAGGGCCGCTATATGGGAAGATTACACTCTTTACACAAACCTATACAGGGCCGATATATGGGAAGATTCCACTCTTTACGCAAACCTATACAGGGCCGTTATATGGGAAGATTCCCACTCTTTACACAAACCTATACAGGGCCGCTATATGGGAAGATTACACTCTTTACACAAACCTATACAGGGCCGCTATATGGGAAGATTCCACTCTTTACACAAACCTATACAGGGCCGCTATATGGGAAGATTCCACTCTTTACACAAACCTATACAGGGCCGCTATATGGGAAGATTCCCACTCTTTACACAAACCTATACAGGGCCGCTATATGGGAAGATTCCCACTCTTTACACAAACCTATACAGGGCCGCTATATGGGAAGATTCCACTCTTTACACAAACCTATACAGGGCCGCTATATGGGAAGATTCCACTCTTTACACAAACCTATACAGGGCCGCTATATGGGAAGATTACACTCTTTACACAAACCTATACAGGGCCGCTATATGGGAAGATTCCCACTCTTTACACAAACCTATACAGGGCCGTTATATGGGAAGATTCCCACTCTTTACACAAACCTATACAGGGCCGTTATATGGGAAGATTCCCACTCTTTACACAAACCTATACAGGGCCGTTATATGGGAAGATTCCCACTCTTTACACAAACCTATACAGGGCCGCTATATGGGAAGATTCCCACTCTTTACACAAACCTATACAGGGCTGCTATATGGGAAGATTCCCACTCTTTACACAAACCTATACAGGGCCGCTATATGGGAAGATTCCACTCTTTACACAAACCTATACAGGGCCGCTATATGGGAAGATTCCACTCTTTACACAAACCTATACAGGGCCACTATATGGGAAGATTCCACTCTTTACACAAACCTATACAGGGCCGTTATATGGGAAGATTCCACTCTTTACACAAACCTATACAGGGCCGCTATATGGGAAGATTCCCACTCTTTACACAAACCTATACAGGGCCGTTATATGGGAAGATTCCCACTCTTTACACAAACCTATACAGGGCCGCTATATGGGAAGATTCCCACTCTTTACACAAACCTATACAGGGCCGCTATATGGGAAGATTCCCACTCTTTACACAAACCTATACAGGGCCGCTATATTGGAAGATTCCACTCTTTACACAAACCTATACAGGGCCGCTATATGGGAAGATTCCCACTCTTTACACAAACCTATACAGGGCCACTATATGGGAAGATTCCCACTCTTTACACAAACCTATACAGGGCCGTTATATGGGAAGATTCCACTCTTTACACAAACCTATACAGGGCCGCTATATGGGAAGATTCCACTCTTTACACAAACCTATACAGGGCCGATATATGGGAAGATTCCACTCTTTACACAAACCTATACAGGGCCGCTATATGGGAAGATTCCCACTCTTTACACAAACCTATACAGGGCCGCTATATGGGAAGATTCCACTCTTTACACAAACCTATACAGGGCCGTTATATGGGAAGATTCTCACTCTTTACACAAACCTATACAAGGCCGTTATATGGGAAGATTCCCACTCTTTACACAAACCTATACAGGGCCGCTATATGGGAAGATTCCACTCTTTACACAAACCTATACAGGGCCGCTATATGGGAAGATTCCCACTCTTTACACAAACCTATACAGGGCCGCTATATGGGAAGATTCCCACTCTTTACACAAACCTATACAGGGCCGCTATATGGGAAGATTCCACTCTTTACACAAACCTATACAGGGCCGTTATATGGGAAGATTCTCACTCTTTACACAAACCTATACAGGGCCGTTATATGGGAAGATTCCCACTCTTTACACAAACCTATACAGGGCCGCTATATGGGAAGATTCCACTCTTTACACAAACCTACACAGGGCCGTTATATGGGAAGATTCCACTCTTTACACAAACCTATACAGGGCCGTTATATGGGAAGATTCCCACTCTTTACACAAACCTATATAGGGCCGCTATATGGGAAGATTCCCACTCTTTACACAAACCTATACAGGGCCGCTATATGGGAAGATTCCCACTCTTTACACAAACCTATACAGGGCCGCTATATGGGAAGATTCCACTCTTTACACAAACCTATACAGGGCCATTATATGGGAAGATTCTTACTCTTTACACAAACCTATACAGGGCCGTTATATGGGAAGATTCCACTCTTTACACAAACCTATACAGGGCCGCTATATGGGAAGATTCCCACTCTTTACACAAACCTATACAGGGCCGCTATATGGGAAGATTCCACTCTTTACACAAACCTATACAGGGCCGTTATATGGGAAGATTCTTACTCTTTACACAAACCTATACAGGGCCGTTATATGGGAAGATTCTTACTCTTTACACAAACCTATACAGGGCCGCTATATGGGAAGATTCCACTCTTTACACAAACTTATACAGGGCCGTTATATGGGAAGATTCCACTCTTTACACAAACCTATACAGGGCCGCTATATGGGAAGATTCCACTCTTTACACAAACCTATACAGGGCCGCTATATGGGAAGATTCCCACTCTTTACACAAACCTATACAGGGCCGCTATATGGGAAGATTCCCACTCTTTACACAAACCTATACAGGGCCGCTATATGGGAATATTCCCACTCTTTACACAAACCTATACAGGGCCATTATATGGGAAGATTCCCACTCTTTACACAAACCTATACAGGGCCGCTATATGGGAAGATTCCACTCTTTACACAAACCTATACAGGGCCATTATATGGGAAGATTCCCACTCTTTACACAAACCTATACAGGGCCGTTATATGGGAAGATTCTCACTCTTTACACAAACCTATACAGGGCCGTTATATGGGAAGATTCCCACTCTTTACACAAACCTATACAGGGCCGTTATATGGGAAGATTCTTACTCTTTACACAAACCTATACAGGGCCGTTATATGGGAAGATTCCACTCTTTACACAAACCTATACAGGGCCGTTATATGGGAAGATTCTTACTCTTTACACAAACCTATACAGGGCCGCTATATGGGAAGATTCTCACTCTTTACACAAACCTATACAGGGCCGTTATATGGGAAGATTCTCACTCTTTACACAAACCTATACAGGGCCGCTATATGGGAAGATTCCACTCTTTACACAAACCTATACAGGGCCGTTATATGGGAAGATTCCACTCTTTACACAAACCTATACAGGGCCGTTATATGGGAAGATTCTCACTCTTTACACAAACCTATACAGGACCGTTATATGGGAAGATTCCCACTCTTTACACAAACCTATACAGGGCCGCTATATGGGAAGATTCCACTCTTTACACAAACCTATACAGGGCAGCTATATGGGAAGATTCCCACTCTTTACACAAACCTATACAGGGCCGCTATATGGGAAGATTCCACTCTTTACACAAACCTATACAGGGCCGTTATATGGGAAGATTCCACTCTTTACACAAACCTATACAGGGCCGCTATATGGGAAGATTCCACTCTTTACACAAACCTATACAGGGCCGCTATATGGGAAGATTCCACTCTTTACACAAACCTATACAGTGCCGCTATATGGGAAGATTCCCACTCTTTACACAAACCTATACAGGGCCGCTATATGGGAAGATTCCACTCTTTACACAAACCTATACAGGGCCGTTATATGGGAAGATTCGCACTCTTTACACAAACCTATACAGGGCCGTTATATGGGAAGATTCCACTCTTTACACAAACCTATACAGGGCCGCTATATGGGAAGATTCCACTCTTTACACAAACCTATACATGGCCGTTATATGGGAAGATTCTCACTCTTTACACAAACCTATACAGGGCCGTTATATGGGAAGATTCCACTCTTTACACAAACCTATACAGGGCCGTTATATGGGAAGATTCCACTCTTTACACAAACCTATACAGGCCCGCTATATGGGAAGATTCCACTCTTTACACACACCTATACAGGGCCGTTATATGGGAAGATTCCACTCTTTACACAAACCTATACAGGGCCGTTATATGGGAAGATTCCACTCTTTACACAAACCTATACAGGGCCGTTATATGGGAAGATTCCACTCTTTACACAAACCTATACAGGGCCGTTATATGGGAAGATTCCACTCTTTACACAAACCTATACAGGGCCATTATATGGGAAGACTCCACTCTTTACACAAACCTATACAGGGCCGCTATATGGGAAGATTCCACTCTTTACACAAACCTATACAGGGCCGTTATATGGGAAGATTCCACTCTTTACACAAACCTATACAGGGCCGTTATATGGGAAGACTCCCACTCTTTACACAAACCTATACAGGGCCATTATATGGGAAGACTCCACTCTTTACACAAACCTATACAGAGCCGCTATATGGGAAGATTCCCACTCTTTACACAAACCTATACAGGGCCGCTATATGGGAAGATTCCCACTCTTTACACAAACCTATACAGGGCCGCTATATGGGAAGATTCCACTCTTTACACAAACCTATACAGGGCCGCTATATGGGAAGATTCCACTCTTTACACAAACCTATACAGGGCTGTTATATGGGAAGATTCCACTCTATACACAAACCTATACAGGGCCGCTATATGGGAAGATTACACTCTTTACACAAACCTATACAGGGCCGCTATATGGGAAGATTCCCACTCTTTACACAAACCTATACAGGGCAGTTATATTGGAAGATTCCCACTCTTTACACAAACCTATACAGGGCCGCTATATGGGAAGATTCCCACTCTTTACACAAACCTATACAGGGCCGCTATATGGGAAGATTCCCACTCTTTACACAAACCTATACAGGGCCGCTATATGGGAAGATTCCACTCTTTACACAAACCTATACAGGGCCGCTATATGGGAAGATTCCCACTCTTTACACAAACCTATACAGGGCCGCTATATGGGAAGATTCCACTCTTTACACAAACCTATACAGGGCCGTTATATGGGAAGATTCCACTCTTTACACAAACCTATACAGGGCCGCTATATGGGAAGATTCCACTCTTTACACAAACCTATACAGGGCCGCTATATGGGAAGATTCCCACTCTTTACACAAACCTATACAGCGCCGCTATATGGGAAGATTCCACTCTTTACACAAACCTATACAGGGCCGTTATATGGGAAGATTCGAACTCTTTACACAAACCTATACAGGGCCGTTATATGGGAAGATTCCACTCTTTACACAAACCTATACAGGGCCGCTATATGGGAAGATTCCACTCTTTACACAAACCTATACAGGGCCGTTATATGGGAAGATTCCCACTCTTTACACAAACCTATACAGGGCCGTTATATGGGAAGATTCCACTCTTTACACAAACCTATACAGGGCCGTTATATGGGAAGATTCCCACTCTTTACACAAACCTATATAGGGCCGCTATATGGGAAGATTCCAACTCTTTACACAAACCTATACAGGGCCGCTATATGGGAAGATTCCCACTCTTTACACAAACCTATACAGGGCCGCTATATGGGAAGATTCCTCTCTTTACACAAACCTATACAGGGCCGCTATATGGGAAGATTCCCACTCTTTACACAAACCTATACAGGGCCGCTATATGGGAAGATTCCACTCTTTACACAAACTTATACAGGGCCGTTATATGGGAAGATTCCACTCTTTACACAAACCTATACAGGGCCGCTATATGGGAAGATTCCACTCTTTACACAAACCTATACAGGGCCGCTATATGGGAAGATTCCCACTCTTTACACAAACCTATACAGGGCCGCTATATGGGAAGATTCCCACTCTTTACACAAACCTATACAGGGCCGCTATATGGGAAGATTCCACCTCGTTACACAAACCTATACAGGGCCGCTATATGGGAAGATTCCCACTCTTTACACAAACCTATACAGGGCCGTTATATGGGAAGATTCTCACTCTTTACACAAACCTATACAGGGCCGTTATATGGGAAGATTCCCACTCTTTACACAAACCTACACAGGGCCGTTATATGCGAAGATTCTTACTCTTTACACAAACCTATACAGGGCCGTTATATGGGAAGATTCCACTCTTTACACAAACCTATACAGGGCCGTTATATGGGAAGATTCTTACTCTTTACACAAACCTATACAGGGCCGCTATATGGGAAGATTCTCACTCTTTACACAAAACTATACAGGGCCGTTATATGAGAAGATTCTCACTCTTTACACAAACCTATACAGGGCCGCTATATGGGAAGATTCCACTCTTTACACAAACCTATACAGGGCCGTTATATGGGAAGATTCCACTCTTTACACAAACCTATACAGGGCCGTTATATGGGAAGATTCTCACTCTTTACACAAACCTATACAGGGCCGTTATATGGGAAGATTCCCACTCTTTACACAAACCTATACAGGGCCGCTATATGGGAAGATTCCACTCTTTACACAAACCTATACAGGGCCGCTATATGGGAAGATTCCCACTCTTTACACAAACCTATACAGGGCCGCTATATGGGAAGATTCCACTCTTTACACAAACCTATACAGGGCCGTTATATGGGAAGATTCCACTCTTTACACAAACCTATACAGGGCCGCTATATGGGAAGATTCCACTCTTTACACAAACCTATACAGGGCCGCTATATGGGAAGATTCCACTCTTTACACAAACCTATACAGGGCCGCTATATGGGAAGATTCCCACTCTTTACACAAACCTATACATGGCCGCTATATGGGAAGATTCCACTCTTTACACAAACCTATACAGGGCCGTTATATGGGAAGATTCGCACTCTTTACACAAACCTATACAGGGCCGTTATATGGGAAGATTCCACTCTTTACACAAACCTATACAGGGCCGCTATATGGGAAGATTCCACTCTTTACACAAACCTATACATGGCCGTTATATGGGAAGATTCTCACTCTTTACACAAACCTATACAGGGCCGTTATATGGGAAGATTCCACTCTTTACACAAACCTATACAGGGCCGTTATATGGGAAGATTCCACTCTTTACACAAACCTATACAGGGCCGCTATATGGGAAGATTCCACTCTTTACACACACCTATACAGGGCCGTTATATGGGAAGATTCCACTCTTTACACAAACCTATACAGGGCTGTTATATGGGAAGATTCCACTCTTTACACAAACCTATACAGGGCCGTTATATGGGAAGATTCCACTCTTTACACAAACCTATACAGGGCCGTTATATGGGAAGATTCCACTCTTTACACAAACCTATACAGGGCCATTATATGGGAAGACTCCACTCTATACACAAACCTATACAGGGCCGCTATATGGGAAGATTCCACTCTTTACACAAACCTATACAGGGCCGTTATATGGGAAGATTCCACTCTTTATACAAACCTATACAGGGCCGTTATATGGGAAGACTCCCACTCTTTACACAAACCTATACAGGGCCATTATATGGGAAGACTCCACTCTTTACACAAACCTATACAGGGCCGCTATATGGGAAGATTCCCACTCTTTACACAAACCTATACAGGGCCGCTATATGGGAAGATTCCCACTCTTTACACAAACCTATACAGGGCCGCTATATGGGAAGATTCCACTCTTTACACAAACCTATACAGGGCCGCTATATGGGAAGATTCCACTCTTTACACAAACCTATACAGGGCTGTTATATGGGAAGATTCCACTCTATACACAAACCTATACAGGGCCACTATATGGGAAGATTACACTCTTTACACAAACCTATACAGGGCCGCTATATGGGAAGATTCCCACTCTTTACACAAACCTATACAGGGCAGTTATATTGGAAGATTCCCACTCTTTACACAAACCTATACAGGGCCGCTATATGGGAAGATTCCCACTCTTTACAAAAACCTATACAGGGCCGCTATATGGGAAGATTCCCACTCTTTACACAAACATATACAGGGCCGCTATATGGGAAGATTCCACTCTTTACACAAACCTATACAGGGCCGCTATATGGGAAGATTCCCACTCTTTACACAAACCTATACAGGGCCGCTATATGGGAAGATTCCACTCTTTACACAAACCTATACAGGGCCGTTATATGGGAAGATTCCACTCTTTACACAAACCTGTACAGGGCCGCTATATGGGAAGATTCCACTCTTTACACAAACCTATACAGGGCCGCTATATGGGAAGATTCCACTCTTTACACAAACCTATACAGGGCCGCTATATGGGAAGATTCCCACTCTTTACACAAACCTATACAGCGCCGCTATATGGGAAGATTCCACTCTTTACACAAACCTATACAGGGCCGTTATATGGGAAGATTCGCACTCTTTACACAAACCTATACAGGGCCGTTATATGGGAAGATTCCCACTCTTTACACAAACCTATACAGGGCCGCTATATGGGAAGATTACACTCTTTACACAAACCTATACAGGGCCGCTATATGGGAAGATTCCCACTCTTTACACAAACCTATACAGGGCCGCTATATGGGAAGATTCCCACTCTTTACACAAACCTATACAGGGCCGCTATATGGGAAGATTCCACTCTTTACACAAACCTATACAGGGCCGTTATATGGGAAGATTCTCACTCTTTACACAAACCTATACAGGGCCGTTACATGGGAAAATTCTCACTCTTTACACAAACCTATACAGGACGGTTATATGGGAAGATTACACTCTTTAAACAAACCTATACAGGGCCGCTATATGGGAAGATTCCACTCTTTACACAAACCTATACAGGGCTGTTATATGGGAAGATTCCACTCTATACACAAACCTATACAGGGCCGTTATATGGGAAGATTCTACTCTTTACACAAACCTATACAGGGCCGTTATATCGGAAGATTCCCACTCTTTACACAAACCTATACAGGGCCGTTATATGGGAAGATTCCACTCTTTACACAAACCTATACAGGGCCGTTATATTGGAAGATTCCACTCTTTACACAAACCTATACAGGGCCGTTATATGGGAAGATTCCCACTCTTTACACAAACCTATACAGGGCCGCTATATGGGAAGATTCCACTCTTTACACAAACCTATACAGGGCCGTTATATGGGAAGATTCCCACTCTTTACACAAACCTATACAGGGCCGCTATATGGGAAGATTACACTCTTTACACAAACCTATACAGGGCCGTTATATGGGAAGATTCCACCCTTTACAAAAACCTATACAGGGCCGTTATATGGGAAGATTCCACTCTTTACACAAACCTATACAGGGCCGTTATATGGGAAGATTCCCACTCTTTACACAAACCTATACAGGGCCGCTATATGGGAAGATTACACTCTTTACACAAACCTATACAGGGCCGTTATATGGGAAGATTCCACCCTTTACACAAACCTATACAGGGCCGCTATATGGGAAGATTCCACTCTTTACAAAAACCTATACAGGGCCGTTATATGGGAAGATTCCACCCTTTACACAAACCTATACAGGGCCGCTATATGGGAAGATTCCACTCTTTACACAAACCTATACAGGGCCGTTATATGGGAAGATTCCACTCTTTACACAAACCTATACAGGGCCGTTATATGGGAAGATTCCACTCTTTACACAAACCTATACAGGGCCGTTATATGGGAAGATTCCACTCTTTACACAAACCTATACAGGGCCGCTATATGGGAAGATTCCACTCTTTACACAAACCTATACAGGGCCGTTATATGGGAAGATTCCACTCTTTACACAAACCTATACAGGGCCGTTATATGGGAAGATTCTCACTCTTTACACAAACCTATACAGGGCCGCTATATGGGAAGACTCCACTCTTTACACAAACCTATACAGGGCCGCTATATGGGAAGATTCCACTCTTTACACAAACCTATACAGGGCCGCTATATGGGAAGACTCCACTCTTTACACAAACCTATACAGGGCCGCTATATGGGAAGATTCCACTCTTTACACAAACCTATACAGGGCCGTTATATGGGAAGATTCCACTCTTTACACAAACCTATACAGGGCCGTTATATGGGAAGATTCCCACTCTTTACACAAACCTATACAGGGCCGTTATATGGGAAGATTCCACTCTTTACACAGACCTATACAGGGCCGCTATATGGGAAGATTCCACTCTTTACACAAACCTATACAGGGCCGCTATATGGGAAGATTCCCACTCTTTACACAAACCTATACAGGGCCGCTATATGGGAAGATTCTCACTCTTTACACAAACCTATACAGGGCCGTTATATGGGAAGATTCCACTCTTTACACAAACCTATACAGGGTCGCTATATGGGAAGATTCCCACTCTTTACACAAACCTATACAGGGCCGTTATATGGGAAGATTCCCACTCTTTATACAAACCTATACAGGGCCGTTATATATGGGAAGATTACACTCTTTACACAAACCTATACAGGGCCGCTATATGGGAAGATTCCACTCTTTACACAAACCTATACAGGGCCGCTATATGGGAAGATTCCCACTCTTTACACAAACCTATACAGGGCCGTTATATGGGAAGATTCCCACTCTTTACACAAACCTATACAGGACGGTTATATGGGAAGATTCCACTCTTTACACAAACCTATACAGGGCCGCTATATGGGAAGATTCCCACTCTTTACACAAACCTATACAGGGCCGCTATATGGGAAGATTCCCACTCTTTACACAAACCTATACAGGGCCGTTATATGGGAAGATTCCACTCTTTACACAAACCTATACAGGGCCGTTATATGGGAAGATTCCACTCTTTACACAAACCTATACAGGGCCGTTATATGGGAAGATTCCCACCCTTTACACAAACCTATACAGGGCCGCTATATGGGAAGATTCCACTCTTTACACAAACCTATACAGGGCCGCTATATGGGAAGATTCCCACTCTTTACACAAACCTATACAGGGCCGTTATATGGGAAGATTCCACTCTTTACACAAACCTATACAGGGCCGTTATATGGGAAGATTCCCACTCTTTACACAAACCTATACAGGGCCGTTATATGGGAAGATTCCACTCTTTACACAAACCTATACAGGGCCGTTATATGGGAAGATTCCACTCTTTACACAAACCTATACAGGGCCGTTATATGGGAAGATTCCACTCTTTACACAAACCTATACAGGGCCGCTATATGGGAAGATTCCCACTCTTTACACAAACCTATACAGGGCCGTTATATGGGAAGATTCCACTCTTTACACAAACCTATACAGGGCCGCTATATGGGAAGATTCCACTCTTTACACAAACCTATACAGGGCCGTTATATGGGAAGATTCCACTCTTTACACAAACCTATACAGGGCCGTTATATGGGAAGATTCTCACTCTTTACACAAACCTATACAGGGCCGTTATATGGGAAGATTCTCACTCTTTACACAAACCTATACAGGGCTGTTATATGGGAAGATTCCACTCTTTACACAAACCTATACAGGGCCGTTATATGGGAAGATTCCCACTCTTTACACAAACCTATACAGGGCCGTTATATGGGAAGATTCCACTCTTTACACAAACCTATACAGGGCTGTTATATGGGAAGATTCCACTCTTTACACAAACCTATACAGGGCCGTTATATGGGAAGATTCCACTCTTTACACAAACCTATACAGGGCCGTTATATGGGAAGATTCCACTCTTTACACAAACCTATACAGGGCCGTTATATGGGAAGATTCCACTCTTTACACAAACCTATACAGGGCAGTTATATGGGGAGGTTCCACTCTTTACACAAACCTATACAGGGCCGCTATATGGGAAGATTCCACTCTTTACACAAACCTATACAGGGCCGTTATATGGGAAGATTCCACTCTTTACACAAACCTATACAGGGCCGCTATATGGGAAGATTACACTCTTTACACAAACCTATACAGGGCCGTTATATGGGAAGATTACACTCTTTACACAAACCTATACAGGGCCGCTATATGGGAAGATTCCACTCTTTACACAACCCTATACAGGGCCGTTATATGGGAAGATTACACTCTTTACACAAACCTATACAGGGCCGTTATATGGGAAGATTACACTCTTTACACAAACCTATACAGGGCCGCTATATGGGAAGATTCCCACTCTTTACACAAACCTATACAGGGCCGTTATATGGGAAGATTCCACTCTTTACACAGACCTATACAGGGCCGTTATATGGGAAGATTCCACTCTTTACACAAACCTATACAGGGCCGTTATATGGGAAGATTCCCACTCTTTACACAAACCTATACAGGGCCGTTATATGGGAAGATTCCCACTCTTTACACAAACCTATACAGGGCCGTTATATGGGAAGTTTCCACTCTTTACACAAACCTATACAGGGCCGTTATATGGGAAGATTCTTACTCTGTACACAAACCTATACAGGGCCGCTATATGGGAAGATTCCACTCTTTACACAAACCTATACAGGGCCGTTATATGGGAAGATTCCACTCTTTACACAAACCTATACAGGGCCGTTATATGGGAAGATTCCACTCTTTACACAAACCTATACAGGGCCGCTATATGGGAAGATTCCACTCTTTACACAAACCTATACAGGGCCGCTATATGGGAAGATTCCCACTCTTTACACAAACCTATACAGGGCCGTTATATGGGAAGATTCCCACCCTTTACACAAACCTATACAGGGCCGATATATGGGAAGATTCCCACTCTTTACACAAACCTATACAGGGCCGTTATATGGGAAGATTCCACTCTTTACACAAACCTGTACAGGGCCGCTATATGGGAAGATTGCACACTTTACACAAACCTATACAGGGCCGCTATATGGGAAGATTCCCACTCTTTACACAAACCTATACAGGGCCATTATATGGGAAGATTCCACTCTTTACACAAACCTATACAGGGCCGTTATATGGGAAGATTCCACTCTTTACACAAACCTATACAGGGCCGTTATATGGGAAGATTCCCACTCTTTACACAAACCTATACAGGGCCGTTATATGGGAAGATTCTTACTCTTTACACAAACCTATACAGGGCCGTTATATGGGAAGATTCTTACTCTTTACACAAACCTATACAGGGCCGTTATATGGGAAGATTCCACTCTTTACACAAACCTATACTGGGCCGTTATATGGGAAGATTCCACTCTTTACACAAACCTATACAGGGCCGTTATATGGGAAGATTCCACTCTTTACACAAACCTATACAGGGCCGTTATATGGGAAGATTCCCACTCTTTACACAAACCTATACAGGGCTGTTATATGGGAAGATTCCACTCTTTATACAAACCTATACAGGGCCGTTATATGGGAAGGTTCCACTCTTTACACAAACCTATACAGGGCCGCTATATGGGAAGATTCCCACTCTTTACACAAACCTATACAGGGCCGTTATATGGGAAGATTCCCACCCTTTACACAAACCTATACAGGGCCGTTATATGGGAAGATTCCACTCTTTACACAAACCTGTACAGGGCCGCTATATGGGAAGATTGCACACTTTACACAAACCTATACAGGGCCGCTATATGGGAAGATTCCCACTCTTTACACAAACCTATACAGGGCCATTATATGGGAAGATTCCACTCTTTACACAAACCTATACAGGGCCGCTATATGGGAAGATTCCACTCTTTACACAAACCTATACAGGGCCGCTATATGGGAAGATTCCACTCTTTACACAAACCTATACAGGGCCACTATATGGGAAGATTCCCACTCTTTACACAAACCTATACAGGGCCGCTATATGGGAAGATTCCACTCTTTACACAAACCTATACAGGGCCGCTATATGGGAAGATTCCACTCTTTACACAAACCTATACAGGGCCGCTATATGGGAAGATTCTCACTCTTTACACAAACCTATACAGGGCCGCTATATGGGAAGATTCCACTCTTTACACAAACCTATACAGGGCCGTTATATGGGAAGATTCCCACTCTTTACACAAACATATACAGGGCCATTATATGGGAAGATTCCACTCTTTACACAAACCTATACAAGGCCGTTATATGGGAAGATTCCACTCTTTACACAAACCTATACAAGGCCGTTATATGGGAAGATTCCACTCTTTACACAAACCTATACAGGGCCGCTATATGGGAAGATTCCACTCTTTACACAAACCTATACAGGGCCGTTATATGGGAAGATTCTTACTCTTTACACAAACCTATACAGGGCCGCTATATGGGAAGATTCCACTCTTTACACAAACCTATACAGGGCCGCTATATGGGAAGATTCCACTCTTTACACAAACCTATACAGGGCCGTTATATGGGAAGATTCCACTCTTTACACAAACCTATACAGGGCCGTTATATGGGAAGATTCCACTCTTTACACAAACCTATACAGGGCCGTTATATGGGAAGATTCCACTCTTTACACAAACCTATACAGGGCCGTTATATGGGAAGATTCCACTCTTTACACAAACCTATACAGGGCCGTTATATGGGAAGATTCCACTCTTTACACAAACCTATACAGGGCCGCTATATGGGAAGATTCCACCCTTTACACAAACCTATACAGGGCCGTTATATGGGAAGATTCTTACTCTTTACACAAACCTATACAGGGCCGCTATATGGGAAGATTCCACTCTTTACACAAACCTATACAGGGCCGTTATATGGGAAGATTCTTACTCTTTACACAAACCTATACAGGGCCGTTATATGGGAAGATTCCACTCTTTACACAAACCTATACAGGGCCGTTATATGGGAAGATTCTTACTCTTTACACAAACCTATACAGGGCCGCTATATGGGAAGATTCCACTCTTTACACAAACCTATACAGGGCCGTTATATGGGAAGACTCCCACTCTTTACACAAACCTATACAGGGCCGTTATATGGGAAGATTCTCACTCTTTACACAAACCTATACAGGGCCGCTATATGGGAAAATTCCCACTCTTTACACAAACCTATACAGGGCCGCTATATGGGAAGATTCCCACTCTTTACACAAACCTATACAGGGCCGTTATATGGGAAGATTCTCACTCTTTACACAAACCTATACAGGGCCGTTATATGGGAAGATTCCCACTCTTTACACAAACCTATACAGGGCCGTTATATGGGAAGATTCCACTCTTTACACAAACCTATACAAGGCCGTTATATGGGAAGATTCTTACTCTTTACACAAACCTATACAGGGCCGCTATATGGGAAGATTCTCACTCTTTACACAAACCTATACAGGGCCGTTATATGGGAAGATTCTCACTCTTTACACAAACCTATACAGGGCCGCTATATGGGAAGATTCCCACTCTTTACACAAACCTATACAGGGCCGTTATATGAGAAGAGTCTCACTCTTTACACAAACCTATACAGGGCCGCTATATGGGAAGATTCTCACTCTTTACACAAACCTATACAGGGCCGCTATATGGGAAGATTCCCACTCTTTACACAAACCTATACAGGGCGTTATATGGGAAGATTCTCACTCTTTACACAAACCTATACAGGGCGTTATATGGGAAGATTCTCACTCTTTACACAAACCTATACAGGGCCGTTATATGGGAAGATTCCCCTCTTTACACAAACCTATACAGGGCCGCTATATGGGAAGATTCCCACTCTTTATACAAACCTATACAGGGCCGCTATATGGGAAGATTCTCACTCTTTACACAAACCTATACAGGGCCGTTATATGGGAAGATTACACTCTTTACACAAACCTATACAGGGCCGCTATATGGGAAGATTCTCACTCTTTACACAAACCTATACAGGGCCGCTATATGGGAAGATTCCCACTCTTTACACAAACCTATACAGGGCCGTTATATGGGAAGATTCCACTCTTTACACAAACCTATACAGGGCCGCTATATGGGAAGATTCCACTCTTTACACAAACCTATACAGGGCCGCTATATGGGAAGATTCCCACTCTTTACAAATGGAAGGGGTTTTTCCCAGAAGGGTGGACCATTTTATGAGACACACACGCTTGCCTATGGCAGTACTTGTCTATGCTCAAAGTATTTTACTGCCATCATAGCAGATAAATGTAAAAAAAGATACACAGACGTGAAAAATAAAAAATATCCATTCATACAAGCCGCCACGTATCACAAAGTAAGCCAATTCCCCGAAAGTGGGCTATCACAGTCCCCCAAATGGGGAGACCCCAGGTCCCGCATACAGATAAATAGCCCAAATTGTACATAACAATTAGTTTTCACATTATATTTGTGTTTATTTATCTGTATGTCGGACCTGGGTCCTCCCTGTTTGGTGGACTGTAAAATGTCCACCAATAACCATTGTGATAAGTGGGGGGATTGCATTAACGGGACAGTAATACTTAAAATGTAAAAAAAAACATATACTGTAGGGTTTATCCTCCTGAGTAAAACAAAGGTACTCCCATTGCTGAGAGGTGTTTTATTCAAAAGTCATTACAGGTCAATCGTGAATTTTTTAGGTGCATTATACATATGTATATTTCTATATATATATATATATATATATATATATATATAAAAGTTGGTTACATTATAAAATAAAATATGTTTCCTAATAGTATACTAACTCATAAATCAGAAAATGGCTGAGATGTTTTCCTACACAAAATGATGTAGCAAGGAAATTTTATTAAAAATAGGGGTTTGCACTAAAGTTACAATTTACTGCGCAGAATCTCAAGCAGGCTTAGTGTAACAAAAATGTATTAAAGCGGAACATTCAGCTCATACTAAGTCGCCATGCATTCATTAAACGCGTGGCGACTAGCTTGGAAATAGATGTCTTACCTTTAAAAAACAGCAGAGCGTAAAGTAATCCTTCCTGTTTGGAGACCGGAACCCAGGCTACAGAGCAGACATCTTGTCTGTGCTCCTGCACCGTCAGTCCAGGTCTCCATTGAGTAGCACTGCAGTGCACTATATGGTTACCGAAAGGGAATGATGGCGCAGGCACGCAGACCGCAGTAACTTGCCCGTCAGTCCTCAAACGGGAAGGATTCCTTTACACTCTGCTATTTTTTAAAGGTAAAACATCTATTTCCAAGGACCATGCTGATGGAGAGACTGACGGCTGTCAGACATGCCTCTGGCTACGCTTTTGAGGAGCCGTGGTCCCCCTGGATTGCTTTTAGTGAGCCCACTTAAATGACTTGGCCTACCCAGCCTGTGGCAAACTTTGTGGGTTGGTGGCTCCCTTCCCTCCCCCCCCCCCCTTCCCTTCCTACCTTCACTCCCTTTTATCGGTCTCTTCCTTCTTTCTTTCTTCTGTAGTTTCTTTGGTTGTGTTTCTATCTTTGTTCTGCCGCGTCTCTTTATGTTTTATGCTAGCTTTCTCTATGGCCTCTACTCCGTTGTTCTCATGGTTCATACTGAGGACAGTAGTTATTTGCTGATAGTCTGGGCCTTGGGTCCAGACATTACCATGGGTCTCCTTTTGACTAATGTTAACTTGATGTTTTGTACCTAGTGTTGATATATCTTATGTATTACTCTTATGCTGGTTCTGGACCTTGCAGGGTCCAATTTTATGTAACCTTTTTCATACGTTTCAATAAAGCTTTGGAAAACAAAAAAAAAAACAAAAAAAAAAAAAACATCTATTTCCCAGCTGGTCACCATGCGTTTAGTATGGCTACTTAGAATGATCTGAAGGTTCCGCTTTAAATGTCAATGCTGAATATCTCCTGAGTACATTGATACCCAATATATATTGTTGCACAAAGAAATATCCTTCCCAGGGACTCCAAATTGGTAACTGCACATAACTAAATTTTGATTAAAATTTTCATGGCGATAACTAAAATGGATTAAAAATAATTTGAAGGCTTGATTACTCCGAAACATGAAAACAACCCACAAAAAGCATACATTCCATGAAAAGTACATATCCCACTGCATCAGGTGAGGGGGTTACTTGTCTTTGCTTGCCTAGCCTGGTGTGCACAAGCATTTCCAGAAGATGGCGCTAAAGAAAACTAGGCATTTTTTTTTAGTTTTTTTTTTTTTTTAAGATTTTCACCTCCTCTAAGGTATTGAAATTTTTAAACACTGGAATTTCCTAGTGTATTCATTAGTTACAGCTATTCAACACACTGAAAAAGAAAAAACAGCACAAAGATTGCTCTACATGTAGTAGGTATGGACTTTAACCAATCTGAATGGTTGCATCAACTACAGAAATAAAGAAACTGTAGACAAGGCATTTCATTTTGAAATGTAAACAGCCATCCACATGAAATGAGGGGTCATTGACTTTCTAACACTACTGCGCAACACTATTTCCAGAAAATGATGTTATAGAAAGCACACATTCTTTCTGTACACGTTAATCAATTAAAAGATAATACAATATTTGCAGCATAGACTGTTCTACTATATTCAGTACCTAATGCTGAAAGGAGAAAAATGCTACCACACTGCTATACCGCAGGGGGTGTCAGAAGCAAGGCTACCAGTACTTATTACAAGCTTGGCCATGCAAGAACACATTGCCAAATCTTACAGCATACGGTTCTCGCACTGAAAAAAGATTAACTCCTTTAAAGGGATAGTAATACTTCATTTTATTTTATTTTGTAGGCATTAAAAAAACATGAAGAACGATATAAGTCTTATCTCTCAAACCTTTATGGTTTGAGAGATATTCACAAGCAAAGTTTCCCCTCACTGACCAAAACAGTCAAATCTGCCATTTAGCTTTCAGATTTGGAATCCGGTCAGCAGATCATCTGGTGGCTCTTCAGCAGAGCCGAGATCGCAAGATATAAAAATAACTATTTCATTTGAAGGGTCTAAAAAGTGTGCTTGCAAACCAGGCACACTTTGTAGACTATTCAAATGAAATAGTTCTTTTTATATCTCGCGATCTCGGCTCTGCTGTAGAGCCACGGCCTGTCCATGGACCGGATTCCTAATCTGACAGCTAGATGGCAGACTTGACCATTTTGGTCAGTGAGGGGAAACTTTTCTTGTGAATATCTCTCAAACCATAAAGGTTTGAGAGATAAGACTTACGCTCTTCATGTTTTTTTAGTGCCTACAAAATATAATAAAGATAAAATTAAGTATTACTATCCCTTTAAGACCAGAAGGGTAAGCAATGCATTGCTTTGTAATATCCTACACACCCCTCAGGTCCTCCAGCAGCTAATCAGTGATACTATTGTACAATTGCTCTTTTTAATACAAACTGACAGAGACGGATTCCAGTTGTGTATCAGTATGTAGAACACTCAACAGCAGGCACAGTATGGATGGGACACTGCACCAAACACTGTGTTTATATACATAACAATGCTTTCTTCTATTGAGTAAAATGGACTTAAACACCTGGCTGAGACGCGAGTAGAAATCAGTAAATCCGTGTCTCGCTAGGCGAGCACAATAGGCGATGGGTAAGAACATTTTCCTTCAGTCCCTATTTACCACTTAATGTGGAATTTTCACATTCTAACAAATAGGTGGTTTTGAAAGAGCTTTCGTTTTTATTTATAGCAATAGTTGATGCCAGACAAACACTAACATTCCATACTGCTCCCCATCCCAACTGTCACTTCCTGCCAGTCAGATACTAATATTTCACACTTCTACACATCCCCATAGCCACTTCCTGCCACCTGAATACTAACACTCCACACTGTTCTCCCTCCCATCTGTCACATCCTGCCAACCAGACACTAACATTCCACACTGCTCCCCATCCCAACTGCCACTCCCTGCCAGTCAGATACTAATATTTCACACTTCTACACATCCCCATAGCCACTTCCTGCCACCTGAATACTAACACTCCACACTGTTCTCCCTCCCATCTGTCACATCCTGCCAACCAGATACTAACATTCCACACTGTTCTCCCTCCCATCTGTCACTCCCTGCCAACCAGATACTAACATTCCACACTGTTCTCCATCCCAACTGTCACTCCCTGCCAACCAGATACTAACATTCCATACTGCTCCCCATCCCAACTGTCACTTCCTGCCAGTCAGATACTAATATTTCACACTTCTACACATCCCCATAGCCACTTCCTGCCACCTGAATACTAACACTCTACACTGCTCTCCCTCCCATCTGTCACATCCTGCCAACCAGATACTAACAATCCACACTGCTCCCCATCCCAACTGCCACTCCCTACCAGTCAGATACTAACATTCCACACTTCTACACATCCCCATAGCCACTTCCTGCCACCTGAATACTAACACTCTACACTGTTCTCCCTCCCATCTGTCACATCCTGCCAACCAGACACTAACATTCCTCACTTCTCCCCATCCCAACTGCCACTCCCTGCCAGTCAGATACTAATATTTCACACTTCTACACATCCCCATAGCCACTTCCTGCCACCTGAATACTAACACTCCACACTGTTCTCCCTCCCATCTGTCACATCCTGCCAACCAGACACTAACATTCCACACTGCTCCCCATCCCAACTGTCACTCCCTGCCAGTCAGATACTAACATTCCACACTGATCCCCATCCCACCTGTAGTTCATTTGTATACAATGAGAAATACATATCTCATTGACTATTCTTTGAAATAAACCATGGTTACCCTAACTATAGGTAATTATGAAAGCTCTTGCATATTTACGTATTTGTTACAAAGTGACACTTCTACTTTAAAGGTCCAGTTGTCATTCAGTACCTCCCAGTCAATGTCCTGATTCCAGTGCAGGTGATAAACGTGTCCCTCGATGGGGACATTTCCTAGTGATAAAGTCATCGCCTGAAATGGAATCCAGACCAGATGTGTGATGAAGACATAATGACAAGTCCTTCTGGGTCTGGGACATCAATTCCTGCTACTTATCACACGGACTGTAACGTGTGAATAAATGTTATCAGCCGTGGTCAGAGCGCAGGCACAAAAAATTCCCTGTAAAGCTATTGGGTCATATGTACAAAGAATTTGGAGTAATTCTCAGGCAAATCAACTGTACGATTGGGTAAAAAATAAAAACTGACTAAATGTTAATTCAGTTAATTGGGGCTTGTAACCCCTTGAACGCTAGGAGATCACCAACACATTCCTTTGCAATGCACTGGAGATCACTGTAGCACTCAAGGGGTTAAATTAAAATGTTCACATCAGTGGGAATATTTATTTGGTGGTGCAGCTGGCTGGCCACAGAATTTCTCCTCTTTTATTTGTACATATTGCCATAAAAAGTGCTTCTTTTAAATCCTTTTTTGAAAATGGTCATATTGTATGACTTTCCCTGCTACGTGAAAAGGTAGGAGATGCTTCAGTCAAAAATCATTACAGGGAACACTTGCATTTGTTTTGAATATTTGCGTTCTACATGTTTTGCAGCCAGGCGGAGCTGTTGCTGTTTATGCTGTGAAAAGCCAAGTCTCACAGGCTCAAGCTTACCACTGATGGCAGAAGCAACTGGGACACCTGGCCACAACCCATTCAGGAATGACATAAAATGCACACTAGCTACGTGAAAACTTTTGAAAGAATCATCTTCCAGGACTGGGTGAACCCTTTGTACATTCAATAAGAAAAGCTATTCAATATTAGATAGATATGGGATAGATAGATAGATAGATAGACAGACAGACAGACAGACAGACAGACAGACAGACAGATAGACAGACAGACAGACAGACAGACAGACAGACAGACAGATAGATAGATAGATAGATAGATAGATATGAGATAGATAGATAGATAGATAGATATGAGATAGATAGATATGAGATAGATAGATAGATAGATAGATAGATAGATAGATAGATAGATATGAGATAGATAGGTAAATAGATAGATAGATAGATAGATAGATAGATAGATAGATAGATAGATATGAAATAGAGATAGATAGATAGATAGATAGATAGATAGATAGATAGATAGATAGATAGATAGATATGAAATAGAGATATATAGATAGATAGATAGATAGATAGATAGATAGATAGATAGATAGATAGATAGAGAGATAGATAGAGAGAGAGATAGATAGATAGATATGAAATAGAGATATATAGATAGATAGATAGATAGATAGATAGATAGATAGATAGATAGATAGACAGACAGACAGACACACAGATAGACAGACAGGCAGAAAGTTTAGCACACAAACTAGCAAAAAGCAACAGGGTAATTCACAGCCATTGCTCAGTAAACACTCAAGATATACAGCAATCAGTCCATGGTCAACTTATAAGAGCAGTTTATTAAAAAAGGAAAACAACGTTAACACTTTGAGTGCCAGAGGGGTACGCAACGCATTGCTTTGCAATGCGCTGCTTACCCCTCTGGCACTCAAAGGGTTAAAACCAACTTTATAAAACAGGTAAAAAAAAATATCCACATTTAGCACTTTGAACTAACGCATCTCCCCAGATTTTTGGCCAGGGTACCAGGCCAAGAATGAAAAGCATCCAATGAGAAATGGTATTGTTTCGATAGATAGATATAGACAGAGAGACAGACAGACAGATAAATATATTAGTACTTACAGGGAGTAAAGAACACTCACAGGACTTTCGATGTTGAAGAGGACTTGACGATGGCCTATGTTCTGGGAGAAACGTTGACCAATAAACTCTTGCACTTGGTTCACCAACTTGAAAGCCCTGTGAAACAACTACTATTCCTTCCTCCCTGTAAGTACTTTACACGCACAAATATATATATATATATATATATATATATATATATACACAAAAAATTACTCAGCCTAAACTGGGGTAGAGGAGACAGCACTCAAAAGTAGAAACGATGATAAAGACTTATTACATAGATGTCTCTAAATCACCAAACGTTTTCGGTCCATACAAGGACCTTCATCAGGGTAGCAAAGTGATGGAAAATCAAAGAAATAAATACCTGTGTACATACACCAGTTACCAATCATAATCACGAAAGACGCTGATCCCAGCCCCGTGTCATGTCAGCACCGGGAACCGGACACTGACGTCACACTCTGGGAGAGGCCATAGTTCTAATTTCTGAGTGCCACTGCCAGCTCTTGTTGTTTATATATATATATATATATATATATATATATATATATATATCTATATATATAAAAGAAGACTTTGTGCCTGCCAAAACACACCCAGGGGAGGCATAAAGCAGGAGTTACTACTCCTGTTGGGTGATTCAATCATGCAGGGAGTTGGCCCGCCCCCACTATGCAGCCCGCCCACCACTATCAAAGTCAGAAAAAAACAATATGGCCGCCACTTGCTTCTACACCACAGACAAACACACATGCCTCACTCATACAGCACCAAAGAAACACACACACACGTGCCCCACTCACACACATGCCCCCACTCACACACACAGCACCACATACACACACACAAAGCCAGAAATAAATATGGCTGACACACACACACACAGTCACTCACCCTGACTCCCAGTGGCCTCAGCAGGACCTATAGTGCAGCACCAGGGGAACAAAATGGCACTCAAAGGGTTAAGGTAGGCCCTCTGCTGAATTATTTCTTCACTGTCATCATTTGCCATGCAAGACACAGGACAGACAGCCATCAGGTTCACACTTAACCCATTGACTGCCACAGGGTTGTGTATCAAGTTTTACCCCTCAGGGAGTGTGTTCAAACCCCTCACACTGTAAACTTGCATTCCCCTCCCACTTCTCCTCCTTCCCCAGCCTATTACTAACACTTTTCCATATTTATGTTAAGCCCCGCCCCCTACTCGCGATTAAGCCCCGCCCACTTTAAACCAAAATTGTCCCATTGCTCTCTCCACATCAGCACCACATGAGGGACTCCACAAGTAAAAGGTATTACACACACATGCCCCACTCACACAACATCAAACACACACAAAGCCAGAAAGAAATATGGCTGACACACAGTCACTCACCCTCATTCCCAGTGGCCTCAGCAGGACCTGTACTACAGCCACTGAGGAACAAAATGGCACTCAAAGGGTTAAGGTAGGTCCTCATTGCTCAATTACTTCTTCACTGTCATCATTTGCCATGCAAGACACAGGACAGACAGCCATCAGGTTCACACTTAACCCATTGACTGTGACAGGGTTGTGTATCAAGTTTTACCCCTCAGGGAGTGTGTTCAGACCCCTCACACTGTAAACTTGCATTTCCCTCCCACTTCTTCTCCTTCCCCAGCCTATTACTAACACTTTTTCCACATTTATGTTAAGCCCCGCCCCTACTTTTGATTAAGCCCCACCCACTTTTAACCCAGATTGCCCCATTTGTCTCTCCACATCAGCACCACAGGACTCCCCTCTAGGGACTCCACAAGTCAATGTTCCCAGGTATGAACACACTTCCCACTGCTATTTAACTCTGACATGCCTCTCTATACCTTAACCATTTGAGTGCCAGAGGGGTACACAACTCATGCACGCATGTGTTTCTGCTCATATATGTTGTGTGTGTACATCTCTGTTACATATGTGTGTCCATCTCCAGTGTGTCTGTGTGTGTGCGTGTCTTTTGCATGTTTCTGCCGCTCACTGTGTGTATGTGCATACCTCCCAACATTTCACATGGCCAAAGAGGGACACTTTACTTTTAGGAGATATTGTTGGGGGCGTGGCTGGTGGGCAGGGCATTAGTAAGAATTTTTAGGTTATTTCATGACCTATTACTGGCTATTTATGTAACTGAATAAATGATTTAGTGCAACACCAAAGTATTTTATTTGCTCAGACTAATGTATAAGCACATATACTGAAGTTTAAAAAAATATTTCTATGAGCTTTATTGCTATAGAGCAAAGTAATACACACCACACAGTCAGGGCTGGTGCAAGGATTTTTGCCACCCTAGGCAAAACCTAATTTTGCCACCCATTTCGCTCCGCCCCTTGTGTCCCACCCCTTTATACCCCGCCTACTTATACCCAACCTCTTCTCATGATTGTCCTCTCTCTGCCCCCTGGGCCAGTCTGCCCCTGGTCTGGAGATGCCTGTAAGAGATGCCCCCCACCAGCTCCAACTTGCCCCTTATCAGCTCCACTTTGGCCCTATCAGCTGCACTTTGCCCCCCATCAACTCCAACTTGCCCCCATCAGCTCCACTTTGCCCCATCAACTCCACTTTGCCCCATCAACTCCAACTTACCCCCATCAGCTCCACTTTGCCCCCCACCAGCTCCACTTTGTCCCCACCAGCTCCACTATGCCCCCCATCCGCTCCACTATGCCCCCAGCAGCTCCAACTTGCCACCATCAGCTCCACTTTGCCCACCATCCGCTCCAACTTGCCCCCATCAGCTCCACTTTTCTCCCCATCTGCTCTAACTTGCCCCCACCAGCTCCACTTTTGCCCCACCTTCAGTTCCACTATGCCCCTATCAGCTCCAACGTGCCCCTATCAGCTCCAACTTACCCCCATCGGCTCCACTTTGCCCCCCAGCAGCTCCACTATGCCCCCAGCAGCTCCAACTTGCCACCAACAGCTCCAACTTGCCCCCATCAGCTCCACTTTGCCCCCCATCTGCTCCAACTTGCCCCCACCAGCTCCACTTTGACCCCCCTTCAGCTCCACTTTGACCCGCATCTGCTCCAACTTGCCACCATCAGCTCCACTTTGACCTCCATCCGCTCCAACTTACCCCCATCAGCTCCACTATGCCCGCTCAGCTCCAACTTGCCCTTATCAGCTCCAACTTGCCCCCATCATCTCCACTTTGCCCCCCATCTGCTCCAACTTGCCCCCACCAGCTCCACTATGCCCCCTCAGCTCCAACTTAGCCCCATTGGCTCTACTTTGCCCCCCAGCAGCTCCACTATGCCTCTATCAGCTCCAACTTGCCACCATCCGCTACACTTTGCCCCCACCAGCTCCACTATGCCCCTATCAGCTCCAATTTTCCCCTATCAGCTCCAACTTGCCCCCATCAGCTCCACTTTGCTCCCCATCAGCTCCACTTTGCTCCCCATCAGCTCCACTTTGCTCCCCATCTGCTCCAACTTGGCCCCCATCTGCTCCAACTTGCCCCCAGCAGCTCCACTATGCCCCCTCAGCTCCAACTTGCCCCCCATCACATACCTGTAGCTCCCGCGCAGTCTTCTCTTCAGTAATGCAGAGCGTGGCGGGAGATCATGACTCCCAGCGCGCTCTGTATTACTAAAGATCCGATCCAATGAGGGAGCGCTGTAGCAACACAGACCTGACGGTGTTGTGGTTCCCGGCGTGGTGTGTGCGGGCGCAGCTCTTCTCCGCTGCATGCCCGCACCCCCAGTATGTGTGCGTCCTAGGCCGGCACCTACCTCGCCTATAGGTGGAGCCGGCCCTGCACACAGTCTGACCTCCTAAAAAGAGGGACAACAGGGTGGGAAAGAGGGACAGAGGGATTTGGCCCTCAAAGAGGGACTGTCCCCCCTAAAGAGGGACACTTGGGATGTATGGTATGTGTCTGCCTGTATGCTGCATATGTCTGTGTTTATCAGTGTGTCTGCATTTCACACACGTGCGCCCAACGGTCATAACATGACGGGCAACGCCGTCCCACATTGCTAGTATATATATATATGTATATATGAAAATGAAACTGGAAAGGCATTTTCGGATTTTACACAAAAACTTTTATTCAGCCAGGTCAATGTTTCAGCCATTACTTAGGCCTTTATCTTGCTAGCTGAATAAAAGTTTTGTATTTTGTGTAAAATCCAAGAGTGCCATTCGAATTTAATTTTCATATGTATTACCATGTAGAAATTTAGCACCAGGTGTTGCTATGAAGCCTTAAATGGAGTGCGTTCCAAAAACCTGCTAAATATATTCATGATTAGTGCTTACTGGCACCTTCAGTAAACCAGCCCCATTACACATCGGCACACGTGACGTCTCCTTACCGTCTCTGGCCGGGCTCGGCTGCTTGGAAAGGGGCATTCTGCGCAGCCGGTGTTCGGTGAGGTGCACCAGGGCCCTGGGGGAGGTTTTTCTTGGGGCCGGTGGAGACTTTACCCGCGGGGAACTCTTCCTGCGGAGGCTGTAGAGGCTCTTCATGGTCAGCGGAGCCAGAGGCGAGGCCTTTTTCTCTACCGGAGAGCTAAAAACCAACCAGAGGAGACGCAATCAAATACGTTAAATGGAGATTAATCACTTAGCTGTAGATCTGGGGCAAACCAACTGCACCCCAGGGGACACTGGGGCATCTAACCCCTTGTGTGTTAGAGAGGTGTCCAAAGCATTGCGAAGCAAGGGGGGTAAAAGTCCCAATGAAATCTATTCTAGGCGATATTAATCTGTCCCCTACGATACATTTGGTTTGCCCCAGAATTGCACCGCTGCCTTTATCCATACGTGTGATGTTATTTTACTGGACTCTTCCAGCAGAGGAAACAAAGGACACGCCCATTGCTAGCAGATGCTTTACTCACAAGTTAATACAGAGCAATTTGATTTATTGTAGATGGTTTGAGTGTAACATATATTTTGTTTAACCCTTTGTGTGCCACTGGGATAGGCAACACGTTGCAAAGAAATGCTTTGCGTACCCCTCTGGCACTCAGTGGGTTAATCCATTCACTACTGCTGCCTATGGAGAGCTCTGGTCACTGGCACGGAGTCTGCTCTGTAATAACTTCTGAATTAAGCATTTCTTGAAGGCTCCTAAAATGTTCCTACTGCACTGTAGTGACCCCATACGGGTCTTTTAACACTAAGCAATTAGTTGGAGACCTGTCCAGCATTCAAGGGGTTAAAAGCTCCATGATAGTCAAAGGAGATTTGTGAGATATTTATTCCCTGTGTCAGGGGGTGAAAAAAGAATCACAAGAGCCAGGGCTCCTAAACTTGTTCTACATGTTGGTGGGTATATTGTGTAATTAAAATGCAAGTCAAAGATGCTCATCTAGGAACGAGCCTGTTACACTTAGGGTGACTAATACCAAGGATAATTTACATATGTAGATTGGGAGACAGAGACACTCAACTAAAAACAAGCCTGCAATACACATTTGCAGGCTCTCTAGGAATGGTGTCCTACCCAGGGTGCAGTCTCTATTAGACTGCTAGTGCCTTTTCACAGACAGGAAACATCCTAAAGCATGTCATCCTGATCCTTCCATTACAGCAGTTCAACCACAAAATGCCAGGCAATTCCTCTCTGGACAAGAGAAGCAGTCAACCCCAGACATATGTGTAATCCTTGTTGGGCCTCATCAGAGGTGCTGCATATCTCTCTAAATACTGTGATCAAGGGGTCCAGTGCTGGATTACCCTGTTACCCTTAGGGTGACTAATCCCAAGGATAATTTGCATATGTAGATTGGGAGACAGAGACGCTCAACTAAGAACAAGCCTGCAATACAAATTTGCATGCTCTATATGAATGGTGTCCTACTCAGGGTGCAATCTCTTTTAGCCCACTAGTGCCTGTCACAGATAGGAAATATCCTAAAGCACATCATACTGGTCCTGTCATTACAGCAGTCCAACCACAAAATGCCCGGAGATACCTCTCTGAACAAGAGAAGCAGCCAACCCCTGACAAACGTTTAGGCCTTGTTGGGTCTCGTCAGTGAGGTGAAGCTGATCTCTCTAGGCACTGTGAGCAAGGGGTACAGTGCTGGATTCCCCTATTACCCTTGGGGTGACTAATCCCAAGGTTAATTTGCATATGTAGATTGGGAGACAGAGACACTCAACTAGTAATGAGCCTGCAATACAAAATTGCACGCTCTCTAGGAATGGTGTCTTACCCAGAGTGCAGTCTCTTTTAGCCCACTAGTGCCTTTCACAGAGAGGAAACATCCTAAATCACATCATATTGGTCCTGCTCTTACAGCAGTCCAACCACAAAATGCCAGGCAATTCCTCTCTGAACAGCAGAAACAACCAACCACAGACATACATTTCATCCTTGTCAGGTCTCATCAATGAGCTGCTGCTAATCTCTCTAGGCACTGTGAGCAAGGGGTCCAGTGCTGGATTCCCCTATTACCATTGAGGTGACAAATCCCAAGGGTAATTTGCATATGTAAAGTGGAAGTCAGAGACGCTCATTACAAATATGCAGGCTCTCTAAGAACGGTGCTGTCTAAGCACAAGCACCCAATGACCGGCTACTGAACGGTCTCTTTGGCTTCTGTGTTTTCAGGATTTCTGCCCACCCTGCCCTATGATGCAACTGAATTGCCCCCCTCTCATTACACCCAATAAACAATCTGATTCTTACAGCACATAAAACAAAACTACAACCTGTTTCCTGGTCCCTCCCCAAGGGCCACATATGAACACACGGGCCCACCAAAGGGAGACACATTATGGTTAACCCTTTGTGTGCCAGAGGGGTACAAAACACATTGCTTTGCAATGCGTTGCGTACTCCTCTGGCACTCAAAGGGTTACAATTCATAAACAGGGTTGAAAAAATGTCTCCCGATACTTTTCAATGTCTCATACACCTCTCTGGCACTGAATGGGTTAAGGCAACATAGTAACATAGTTGATGAGGCAGTAAAAAGACATGCGTACATCAAGTCCAGCCCATGCCAAAAACACCTAGAGGAAGGGGAAAAAAAACCTCTGGAGCCATTTCAGGTTAGCCCCACGTGGGTAAAATAATTCCTTCCTGACTCCAAATGGCAGTCAGATATTTCCCTGGATCAACATCCTATCTGCATTGAAGCCATCTGTCATAATTATCAGTATTGTTCTGTGCTAGATAGGCATCCATTCCTTTTCTGAAAGCAGCTGCATTATCTGCAAGCACAACATCCCGAGGCAAAGAATTCCATAGCTTTACCGCCTTTACTGTAAATAATCCCTGCCTTTGTTTTAGTCGAAAGCACCTTTCCTCTAGTCTTAATGGATGACCTCTTGTTCTTAGCTCAGCTCTTTGTGTAAATAATTCTGGTAAAGCAGTAAGTGTAAAGGGAGGTATATTCCCAGACAAAACAGAGAGGGCATGTGGCTTTGCAGGGGGTGAAAATAGTGTGAGCTGCAGCAGGGCAACCTGAGGCCCTCTGGCTCTTGAGGGCTACAATTCCCAGCCGTTGGCTGGCCAGAGATGATGGGAATCAAAAGGCCTTCCAGCTGCTTCAGGATTACTATTCCATTCATGCTCTGACAGATGCTGGGAGTTGATGGGAGTTGTAGGCCTCACATTGCTCATACCCAATGTAGACCTTTTCCTGCTGAGTAAAACAAGTTTATTCCCACTGTTAGGGAAACGGTTATTGTATTGCATGCTATGGGAGTGGTGAATCACTGACTACGATTGTAACACGTAAGGGGAGAGATACACTAAGGAGTGATAAAGAGGTGATAAAGCAGAGATACCTTCTCCAGTGATATCACTTCTCCAAGTCCTACATTATTCTATAGAGCCTATGCACTAAGATTTTTCAAATGAGAGATGCCAGTGCATAGACTCCATAGAAGAGTGGTTCTCAGCCTTTTTTCTGCTCAAGGCACCCCTAACACGCAATCTATAACTTTCGGGGCACCCCTAGCATATTTAAAGGGGAACTACCACCCCACACAATCTTTAGTTTCACTAAGTCCCCATCTGGCGACTAGCTGCTTAGTAGCGCTAGTCGCCAGAATAATTACCTTATTTAATAGATGTCTGCTCTCTTCCATGGGTGACAGGCAGGACGGAGTGCGGACATCTTGCCATTGTGACGTCTGTGCCCTGCGCTGTCAGCCCCAGGGTCTAGGAGGCATTGCTAGGAGCCATTTGGCTCCGGCTAGGACTGACAGCGCAGGCGTGCGGATGTCACAATGGCAAGATGTCCGCGCTCCGTCCTGCCTGTCACCCATGGAAGAGAGCAGACATCTATTAAATAAGGTAATTATTCTGGTGACTAGCGCTACTAAGCAGCTAGTCGCCAGATGGGGACTTAGTGAAGGTAAAAATTGTGTCGGGTGGCAGGTCCTCTTTAAAGGGATAATAAAGTCTGTTTTCATTAAAATCTAATATTGTAGCTATTACAACAATAAACTAACTGATGTAAGTCCCCTCTCTCAAACCGTTTTGATTTGAGAGATAAAGTTCCTCCCTCCCCTTTCCCTGACGTGAGCTGTAAAGCCAACAGCAGGATATCCTGGTCCCAGGACCGGCCGGCGGCTCTTCAGCAGAACCGATATAGCGTGATCTACAAACAAACACTTCATTGGAACGGTCTCCAAGGCACACTTTGTAGGCTGCTCCAAATAAGTATTTATTTTTAGACAGAGGTATTTCGGTTCTTCTGAAGAGCCGCCGGCCAGTCCTGGGACCAGGATATCCTGCTGTCAGCTTTACAGCTCATGTCAGACGGATTCTTAGTTAATAACTTTTGAATAAAGCAGCTGGCAGCAGAGAGAGAGAACCCTTGTTTTGTTCAGTTTGGAAAATCACTGAAAATATATATACATTTTTTTGTCATATTAAAACCGCACTGATCCCTAACAAATTACCTCCAACAGGACTGGTTGTATTTATTTTGATGTATTACTATTTAAAACTTTAACTGTTAAATAAATTGCATCATTTATCAACCTGCAACATAAGTGGTTTTACACTTTAAAAGTATGTAATTGTTTTATGGGTGTTTACACTTCAACTGGAATAAATAATTAGTCTATAGAATAGTTAAAGGGATAGTAATACTTAAAAATTACTATCCCCCATCTTGTAGCCCTTCAAAAAACGGAGTAAAATGAGACCAGCGGCATCTCTCAAACCTTTATGGTTTGAGAGATATCCGCTTTCAAAGTTCCCTCTCCCCTGGTGTAGCGTTCTAGCTGACAGCAGGGGAATCCGGTCCCGGGACCGGCGGAGGCTCTTCAGCAGAGCCGGGATCATGTTATGGAAGAAGACATCCTTCACTGAAATGGTCTTCTACGTGTGCTTGGTTTGTGCTTGGTTTGTGCTTGGTTTGTGATTGGTTAGTGCTTGGTTTGTGATTGGTTTGCAAGCACACGTAGAAGACCATTTCAGTGAAGGATTTCTTTTCAATAACGCAATGCGTTGCGTACCCCTCTGGGTTAACGTGTGTGGTGTTTAAGAGTGTTTTACACTTTAACCCAGAGGGGTATGCAATGCTTTACCAAGCAATGCATTATATACCCCTAGAGCATTCAAGGGGTTAACTGGTTTTGTAACGGGTAGCTTGTGGAATAATTATTCTATAAAATAACTAAAGTGTGCCATTTTTGTTTGTGTTTTATATTGAAACTGCTTTGTGATAAGTAGCCTCTAAATTAGTTAACCCTTTGAGTGCCAGAGGGGCTGGCAACGCATTGCATCCCCCTCTGGCACTCAAAGGGTTAAAGCTGTGATGGGCAATGTGAGGCCTTGCAGTTGGTTCATGAAGTAACTGAATTATACACTCTTACAGCAACACATACTAAGGGAATTATTGAATAGAGCAGTAAACGTCTATAATGAAATAAAACACATTGTATATATTTTCTGCTATGTAAAATCTAAGGTATTCCCACTGCCTGGGCGTACTTCATTCAAAAGTTATTTTTGTTCACACACATAAGTTTTTGTTCTAAGAAATGTTCTCACCCCCAGGGATGATGGGAATTTTAGCCCTGCAAAGCTGAAGGGCCTCAGGTTGCCCATCAATGGCATAAATAACGATTCAGAGGAAGAAGCGGCACTAATCTCAGTCTGGATAAACAGTTGCACTCACCATTACAAATCTCCAATGGAGACAGGGCGCCGGATGGACAGATGAGCCGAAATCATAGCACATCATGTACTTTTTACTTACAGCGCTCTACCAGGAGACAGGGCCTAAAATTGACTTCTCCAAGACTGGAGCTGTCTCGCTTAGACCCCAAAGCGGCGCGCCAGTACGCATAACAGATCACGTGTACCGGCGCGACTGCAAGGATGAAAGTGGTCCTTAAGGGAAGGTAACTTCCCTGGACCGCTGGTCCTTAAAGGGAAACTATCACCCCACACAAAGTTTCCTGCAAAGAACTACCCATGTGGTGACTAGCTGATCAATAGCTTTAGTCTCCAGAATAATTACCTCCGTATAAAGAATTCCTACTGCTCCCGAGACTGACGGCCAGGAAACAGCGCTTTAGAAGAATCTGCGCGCCTGCGCCGTCAGTCCCTTCTGGTACCTAAATGTATGTAGAAATGCTTCGTAGAGCAGACTGGGACTGACACTCTTAAACACCACACACGCAGAAGTTTCTATGCAAAGATGTCTGCGCTGTTTCCTGGTCGACAGTCTTGGGAGCAGTAAGAATTCTCAATAAAGAGGTAAATATTCTGGCGACTAGTACTATTGGTCAGCTAGTCGCCAGATGGGTAATTCTTTGCAGGAAACTTTGTGTGGGGTGGTAGTTCCCCTTTAAGGGGTTAATCATAGAGTCTATGATTAAGCACCACTAGTGCGAAACGCGTGAGACTACTCTCAGTGTTCTGTGTGTTTTACAAATCAAGAAGGAATTTTAATGGGAAAATCGCGAGTGCGGTGCATTCCTTTATTCCATCAATAGCATAAACCAGTGGCTCCAAGCTCTCTCCTCGGGACTCCTAACAGGCCAAGAGTTTAGGATTTTCCTGATTCTGTATAGGTACAAGCAGGAATACCCCAAGACCTGTCCTGTTAGGGGTCCTGGGGAGGTGGCTGGGAACGCTGTAGTAGACAAATATCCTCAGCATTGGCTGATAACTGTGATGTTATGAGATTTCACTTAAAGGGATAGTAATAATTTACTTTTACTAATCCCCATTTTATACAACTTAAAAAAAGATTGTTAATGCCCCAAATCGCATCTCTGAAACCTTCATGGTTTAAGAGAAAATCAGTTTCAAAGTCTCCCCGTCCCTCCGCTTTCCCCGATATCAGCGTCTGGCTGACTGCCAGAGAATCCGATCCTGGGGCCAACCGGCGGCTCTGCAGCAGTGCCGAGATCTCGTTAATGAAGAAAAACTATTTCACTTCAAAGGTCTTCTACGTGTGCTCAAAAACCAAGCACACATTGGAGACCTTTGAAGTGAAATACTTCTTCTTCATTAACGAGATCTCAGCACTGCTGCAGAGCCGCCGGATGGTCGTACGACAGAACACTGCTGCAGTCAGCTAGAACGCTGATCTCCGGGAAAGGCGAGGGAGGGGGAGACTTTGAAATTCATTTTCTGCAATTTGGGGCATTAACAATCTATTTTTATATTTTGTATAAAACGGGGATTAGTAAAAGTAAAGAATTCTGGGAGTGCGGTCATGCACAGTGTATTTTGATTGGCTGATGTCTACCTTAGATTTTACCAACCTCTCCTCTGGGTCCCCTAACAGGCCGGGTCTTTAGGATTTGCCTTTTTGTGCTCAGGAGAATTAATCAGAGACTCAGTCATTTAATTAATTCTCCTGTGTACAAGCAGGGAGATCCTAACGACCTGTCCTGTTAGGAGTCCCCAAGGAGACGTCTGGGAACCACTGCAGTAGGGAACAAACGCAAATGTTAACCCTTTGTCAGAGTGGTACACGACGCATTGCGAACCCCTCTGGCACTCAAAGGGTTAATGAAAATGGGTTTAACCCCTAGATTCCTAAAGAGAACTCCAGTACCTTACTTCCCTAGGGTACAGTTCGTTGGTACCATTTTCTCACCGTCCATCATCCCCTCCTTTGGCTTGTTATATTAACCCTTTGAGTGCCAGAAGGGTAGGCAATGCATTGCAAAGAAATGTGTTGCGTACCCCACCAGCCACTCAAAGGATTAAAAACTTACAGCAACAGAGCTACGTGGGGGCCATATTCATCGAGACCTCAAGGCTCGGTTGGCTAATGAACCAGCCGTAGAATCTGATCAGTCCTCAGGGTCACAGGTTGGAGTCCCAGTAAGCCAACTCAGCCTTTCACCCTTCTGAGCTAGATAAAATGAGCACCCGGGACTTACTTGGAAACAACAGACAATCTCAATGTATCCTTCCTGGCAAAAAAACTGGGCTGCAGTTCTATATAGAACGTGATAGTAACAGTTCTACCACAAAGTGACGGCTAGAACTGTGATGAATTTTGAAAGAAGCAAGTCCCAGTGTTGGGAGCACCTTTCTTTTACACAGCAGGAAAAACCCTATAATGTGTTTTGTTTTATTTTCATTGATAAAACTTTACTGAATATTTAACCCTTAACAGCCCAGTGGGGTTTAACAGTACATTTCGCTGATCTTTAAAGGCTTAAGGTTCATTAATCAACAGGTCCTACCTTGAGCTACTTCTTCGCCGGACAATTTTGGTCCGGCTTTTCACTTTGTAGCTGGAATGAGAAGAATCCCTAAATGCCATTTTTGAAGCCGCTGGTGACGTTGTCGCCTTCCCAGAAAAACAGGCAGCATTTGCATCGGTTGTACGTGCCACTGCCCCCTTAGCTTGTTTTAATGTGCTAGACTGGCTGGATGGTGTTCTCACAGGTTCTGGGGACACCTGGCCTGGACTCTCGGCCTTCCACTTATACCTACTCTTAAGCGTCGTAGACTTCTTCCCCTTGGCCATCACTGCAGTGGCCGGAGATTTAATTTTATCTGTGTCTCTACTTGCAGGTTTCTTGCCAACAGGGGAGATTTTTTTTGTGGGGAGGCTGGTTCTTGTGGAGTTTGCCACCCAGGTGTATTTAGTCTTTCGACCTTTGGGACTTTTAGCCAACGTCTGTGGTGTTGAATTGAATTTTGGTGAGCTGAAAATTGTGTGAGGTGTCACAAGTCGTCTCTTTGATGCGTCTAGACTGGGGTTTGGTGTAGCTGATGTAGAATCTGTTGTGCAAGCTGCAAGATTTCCTGTTTTAGGGAAAGGAGTATGAGAAGTCTTTGAAGACAGGTGTGCTCCTGAAGATTCCTGAGCTGGAAGAGCTTTAACCTGGGATGTCCATGACATACTGTGTTGTACACTAGCTGGAGAACGTAATTTGGAAGCAGCCACCACATCAACATCACTGTGAGCTTTGTATACAGAAGTGGGAATGGTCTGTAGCTGTGCAGATGTTGAAGGTGTGACAATATTTGCAGAATCATTTCCAGGACTCTGTGTACCCGCAGTAGTTTGGTATTTTAATTTAGTCGTGGATACTGTATTATATTTGTTGACAAGTTTGTGTTTTCCAGACACAGTTCGTTTCCCCAGTTTATCAGCTGATGGACTGTTCATATCCGCCTGAGACTTTGGTACAATCTTTCCGGTAGGGCAGTAAGCTGGTTGGGAAGTGCTGGCAGTATTTATCCTTACATTCTCACTAGAAGGGGCAGCACATGTGGCACTTGTCTGTGCTGTTACACTACAAGTCCGATTCACCAGTGAGTACTTCTGTTTCCAGGTATTGCCCTGATTAGGTTGTTGCTGTTCTGGTGCACTGAATCGGTACATCCCCTGGGTAGCACCTCGGTGGAAAGGTCCCTGTGATCTGTATTCAGGCTGCCTTGGGTTCCTCCATCTGGTAGTAACTGGTGCCGACTGTGCTGGTGCATTGCCGTGGGCAAGAACATGACTCTGTATAAGTCCTGAGAAACAAATGAACATAAATAATTAGCAACAGATTGAGTAAAACTCAATGACTATGAAGCATACGTACACTAGTGCAGCTAATCTCCGGCACACACCTGTTCTCTATACATAACAAGTACACATTTACATTGATTCAAATGGAACTTTAAATGGATAGTAATACTTCGTTTTAACTTTATTTTATTTTGTAGGCATTAAAAAACATGAAGAATGATATAAGTTATTTCTCAAAGCTTTATGGTTTAAGAGATATTCACAAGCAAAGTTTCCCCTCCCGCCCCTTTTACCTAGTGTAAGACATCTCTTCTCAGATGTGGAATCCAGTCCATAGACCAGACAGATAACAGCAGGGGACAATCTTCTTCCTATGAGAACAATGAAAGCCCTGCCCCCCTTGACAAGTTTTTCAGGTCTTTCCCTTATCTTAATTGAAGATTGTCCCTCTCTGCAGTCTACCTGGGCACCTCCCTTCTGCTCTGGCTGAACAGTGTTACATCAGTAAAAGGGGCGGGAGGGGGAACTTTGCTTGTGAATATCTCTTAAACCATAAAGGTTTGAGAGATAAGACTTATATCGTTCTTCATGTTTTTTTAATGCCTACAAAATAAAATAAAGTTAAAACAAAGTGACACCCCCCGGCCCTACAAAGAAACCCAATCAAACAGGCACACTCCAGGAGTATAGAAAAATAGAAAAACTATTTTATTAGTAATACAAAATATAAAGTGAGCACATAAAATCAATTAAAACAAAACTGGCTCAGGAGTATAGAAATACACATAAGAAGCTCCCTAGAATGATAAGTCCTAATACAGAAACAGTATAAACAATAAATATTGTGCAATACCAAGGAATGCTGAACGTAAAACTACTCGAATAATAACGAGATAATAAACCAGCACATAAACCTAGGTGTATAAATACTTATCTATATAAGGAGGATGAAAACACAAGGGAAACGTCAGAGGATTCAGTGTAACTCCCGGCCGCCCTACACCCTACGCGTATCGCCACTAGAGTGGCCTGTTTGATTGGGTTTCTTTGTAGGGACGGGGAGTGTCACTTGGTAGATTTATACCAATTGGCCCCCCTTCCTCCCTTTTTCTTTATTTTTTCATTTCCTATCTACCCACTAGTGCACCTCGGCCATTTGGTCTTTGTTATAGGAGTTTAATTAAGATTGGCCAGTGCGATTCCCATTCTTTATGGTATTTAGATATAAAGGTAAGACCAATTCTTCAACATACTTTTTATAACAAAGTATACATTTGTAACAGTCCATAACGTTATTGTTTTCATTTTATTTTCTATTAAAGTGTCCCCCACCTGCCCCTTTTCCATATGTAACACTAGCTCCCCTCTGATCTAGAATCCTGTCAGCTGACCGGACAGATTGCAACGAGAGGCAATCTTCTATTGGTAGAAGGGAGAAGCCTCCCCCCACCCTTGACGAAGGAGAGCAGGTTTTCCTTATGCTGACACAAGATTGTCCCTTGTCACGATCCATCCGTACAAGCTTTCCGCTCTGTGGGGAGGAGTTGTGACGTATGGAAAGGAGGAAACTTACACATTTTGAACTTACAAAGGTACACTTCATTATAAGAAAGGATATTGAAGATCAGTCTTTTAATCCCTTTTAAAAGAGAAGTTAAATCCCATAATAACAACCCCACATTTACCCTATTATGGTTAAAAAATCCTAATGTCCCTTATGAATTTTGTCCTTGCGCCTTTGTTTAAGAAGCAATATCATCAATCAGTCCTTGATTTTATGTCCATGTAGGCAGCCATGCCAGTTGCTGGCAGGACAACAGGACACAAAGTCTTCCTCCCAAACCTGGTACTTTTAACCCTTTAAGGACCAGCAGGTTGTGTTCACGATGTGTGGCACGCCTCTCTTGTCCTTACAGGGTTAAGTAGGCTGATGCACACTTTCTGCTTCAGTCTGATAAAACTGCCAGCAGCTGTCATGTCTGCCTCCGTGGACCGGACACCCAGGATGAAATGAAGATGTTACGGCTTGAAGAAAGGCAAACGGGTAAAGCTCTTAGGGGCTACTAGGATTTTCTGGCCAAAGTAAGTTAAGTGGAGGTTTATAATCAAATGTTATTTCTCCTGTAATGGCTTGTTATGAAAAAATAAGAATACTGTAATTATATATCTAAGTAGATTATGAGAACTGCTACTGATACCAGATTCTTTTTCTTTCAAAAATGATTACAGCTGAAAATTAACTGCAATGTTCAGTTGTGATCAGCAGGTGGCGCTGTTAATGTCACTAATGGAAAAGATGTAGTATCTAGCTCAGGCTTTCTCATGAAGTGAGTTATACAAAAAAGAATAAAAGTAAATCTTTTGCACACCAGTTGGTTTCCATACACTATCCGGTGTTTAGAAACTGTTACCAGTGCTTCGAGTACCCACCAGTGCCCGCATGTCCTGCTGCCATACACTGAACTGTTTACTGTGCTCATGTGTTGATCCCTCCCAGCGTACAGCAGCTCGACACATGCATACCCCACAGGGAAATCAGGGCTCAGGTAACAGATTAACAGCATCGAACAGACTCCTCACAGACGCAATCTACCTTCACCCCCAATGCTTATTCTTCCTCCCAGGCTGTTTCAGGTCACTGCTCAAGAGCATCGGAGGCTCCAATGGCGAGGGGACATGGCAGTAGTTTTGAGGGGACTGATGATGGGATAAGAATGTGACTACTAGTGTACAGTGGAAGAAGACAACATGGTTTTGTGGCTACCAATGAGACAAGGCCGGGCTGGCAGACAGTGTGGTGCGGCTACCAGTTGAACATGGCTTGGCTGGCATACACTGGAGTGCAGTGGTATGGCTAACAGGCCTGGCAGACCGTGTAATGGGCTCCTGTGGCTACCAGCAGAACATGGCTGGGCTGGCACATAGTGTAGTGTGTGTTTTTTGTCCACCATTGGAAGAGGGCTGGGCTTGCAGTACATGTGCTATGGTTCTGTGGCTACCAGTGGAACAATGCTGGGCTGGCAGGTGTGGTTCTATTACTTCCAGTGGAACAATGCTGGGTTGGCAGGTGTGGGTCTATTACTTCCAGTGGAACAATGCTGGGCTGGCAGGTGTGGGTCTATTACTTCCAGTGGAACAATGCTGGGCTGGCAGGTGTGGGTCTATTACTTCCAGTGGAACAATGCTGGGCTGGCAGGTGTGGGTCTATTACTTCCAGTGGAACAATGCTGGGCTGGCAGGTGTGGGTCTATTACTTCCAGTGGAACAATGCTGGGCTGGCAGGTGTGGTTCTACTACTTCCAGTGGAACAATGCTGGGCTGGCAGGTGTGGGTTTATTACTTCCAGTGGAACAATGCTGGGCTGGCAGGTGTGGTTCTATTACTTCCAGTGGAACAATGCTGGGCTGGCAGGTGTGGGTCTATTACTTCCAGTGGAACAATGCTGGGCTGGCAGGTGTGGGTCTATTACTTCCAGTGGAACAATGCTGGGCTGGCAGGTGTGGGTCTATTACTTCCAGTGGAACAATGCTGGGCTGGCAGGTGTGGTTCTACTACTTCCAGTGGAACAATGCTGGGCTGGCAGGTGTGGGTCTATTACTTCCAGTGGAACAATGCTGGGCTGGCAGGTGTGGTTCTATTACTTCCAGTGGAACAATGCTGGGCTGGCAGGTGTGGGTCTATTACTTCCAGTGGAACAATGCTGGGCTGGCAGGTGTGGTTCTATTACTTCCAGTGGAACAATGCTGGGCTGGCAGGTGTGGGTCTATTACTTCCAGTGGAACAATGCTGGGCTGGCAGGTGTGGTTCTATTACTTCCAGTGGAACAATGCTGGGCTGGCAGGTGTGGTTCTATTACTTCCAGTGGAACAATGCTGGGCTGGCAGGTGTGGTTCTATTACTTCCAGTGGAACAATGCTGGGCTGGCAGGTGTGGTTCTATTACTTCCAGTGGAACAATGCTGGGCTGGCAGGTGTGGTTCTATTACTTCCAGTGGAACAATGCTGGGCCAGCTCATAAATAGTGTAGTATGGTTATATGGCTACAAGTGAAACAATGCTGATTTGTCAGAGTATGTAGTGTGGTCCCGTGGCTACCAGCGGAAAAAAGGTTGGCTGGCAGACAGTATAGTATGATGTGTGGCTATCAGTGGAACAAAGTTGGTCTGCAGACAGTGTATACAGTGGTTCTATGGCTACCAGTAGGACATGACTGGGCTTGCAGGCAGTATAGTGTGATTCTGTGTCTACCAGTGGACAATGGCTGGGCTGACAGACTATATAGTGTGGTTCCGTAGCTAACAGCAAAACAAGGCTGGGCTGGTAGACTGTGTAGTGTGTTTCTGTGGCTACCAGTGGAACAAGGCTGGGTTGGCAGACAGTGTGGTTCTGTGGCTAAGAGCGAAACAAGGCTGGGCTGGCAGACAGTGTAGAGTGGTTCTGTGGCCAAAAGCGAACCAAGGCCGGGCTGGTAGACAGTGTAGTGTAGTGTGGTTCTGTGGCTACCAGTGGAACAAGGCTGGGTTGGCAAACAGTGTAGTGTTTCAGTGACTACCAGTAGACTTTGGAATCTCTCTCTCTGCAGTGGAAAAGCCATTCTTCATATAATTTCTTTTCAATAGCAAAAAAGTTAGTTAAACCCACATTTACGTTCTCACTCAAACACACAATAAACGGGAAATACAGGTTACATTATTCTAACAAATCCACATCCCCATGTGCTTTGCCAATCACATCAAGCCATCTTATCCAGGAGTGGAATCCCACTAGAATGAATGTGATATTTATACTTCATTCCCTGCATGAATGAGTATTTTTATTGCTTAACATAATCAGTACTGAGCAGGTTGTAGGTTTCGCCCTGGTTTTTAGGGAAAAGCATAGCCTAATAAGTCTTTAATGACAAGTACATAACCTGGAAGGGCTCTGCTTCAGTGGACTGTCTACTGCAAATGTGAAAAGCCAAAATCCCCACTCTACACCACTGCAGTAGTAATATTGGGTTTTAGCAGAAGTTTGTCCTCCTCAGACCACAGATTACCAGTTACCAATCAAGTCAGGACAACAGGAGGCCTTCTCCCAACCCTGGAAAATCACACACGATTGCGTGACTCTGTAAGTATTGACTCCTGAACTTCCAGAATAGAACAGCAGTAGTAATGAACATATGGCCTTTTTCTTTATTTCTTTTTTTTTTAAACACAGTTTAGATGTAGGGGTAGGGACAGGTAGCCAAGTCTAGGGATTATTCCTGGATATCTGGTTCATATATGCAACAACCACGCACTGATACCCAACAGAGGGTCCTCAATCATGTGTTCTGATCTCTTGCCATTACAGATGCGAAATTTCCATTTTACTAGCAGTATAGTCCAGACCATACAAGCAAATCAGATGTATGTTCCGGCCTTTTGTGGACCTCATCAGTGACGTGCAGCTGAATATCTCTAGGTACCAAAAGAGCAGGAGCCCATGTCCAGGAGAACTTTCTCTTAAAAATATACAAGAGGTGTGACAGGCGGACTCTCAGGCAGATGTACTAAGAAAATGTGGGGTGAACCAACTGCACCATAGGAAACAGGTAAAAATCCCTACTGATTTCAATTGGGTGTTTTGCCTGTTGAATGCTAGAGGGGTCTCCAATATATTGCTTCAAAATGAACCGCAGATCTCTCCACATTCATCAAAGGATTTTATGCCCCATTTAGCAATGGGTTTTTGAGAAATGTTTATTTCTTCCCTATGGTGCATTTGGTTTGCTCCAAAAAATGTGCTTCATCTGTTATGTACATAAGACCCTTAGAAGTTTATTCTTGGTGATGGTGCTTACTAATTATTGCAGTATCAGTCTTATGGTCGACAGGCTTTCGAAAGTGACCACTCTATATCAAGTCTTTAAGAGTTATTAACACGTTATGACAATTTAATTTGAAAGATCTTTCAAAAGCACCTATATGTTACCTATTATTATTTTACATAGTTTGCGATATCAAGCTTTGTCAGTCTATTCAAGTTAGACCGTACCGGCAGGCACAGCCGTGTGCCATACACTAACATTTCACACCGATTATATCACCCCCGCTTTTCCTTACTACCTTCTAATTATTTTAACTAAATAAAGAATTGCAAACATAAACATGGGTTATTTTGAAAGTCATTTCCAAATGGCCCAAGTCATTATAAAGTGTTAGCTCCACTTTCAACAACCATTTTTAACAGCAGAAATGTGAATTTAAAGGGATAGAAATGTTTCATAATAAAAGCAGCTCTAATTAATCATCATAGTATTTGGACCTTGGAGAGTGTTATTTCAATTCTGTCAGAGTTGTAGTACAAGAGTAATTCAATGACAAAGTATCCCCCTCCCGCCCCTTTTACTAATGTAACACTGTTCAGCCAGATCAGAAGGGAGGTGCCCAGGTAGACTGCAGAGAGGGACAATCTTCAACTAAGATAGGGGAAAAACCTGAAAAACCTGTCAAGGGGGGCAGGGCTTTCATTCTTCTCATAGGAAGAAGACTGTCCCCTTCTGTTATCTGTCTGGTCTATGGACTGGATTCCACATCTGAGGGGAGGTGGCTTACACTACGTAAAAGGGGTGGGAGGGGGATACTTTATCATTCAATTACTCTTGAACTACAACTCTGACAGTATTGAAATAACACTCTCTATGGCCCAAATACTATGATGATTAATTGGAGCTTCTGTTTTTGTGAAGCATTACTATCCCTGTAAAGTGGAACATTCACAGTGTATAAAGGCGCCCTCCAATAATTAACCCTTTGAGTGCCAGAGTGGTACGGAATGCATTGAGTTGCATTACTTTATAATCGGTTACTTCTGAGATGTAATAGAACTATTATGAAGCTAGTCTCCATATGCTTCATTATTGGAGGGCGACTTTATACATGGTGATAGTTCCTCTTTAAATTACGTATCCTGTGGCTCTTCGGCTGTTGTTCAACTAAAAATCAGATCACTAAACACTCGTCCATTTCTGAGTCAAAGAGCCTGAAAGGTTTTTGTTGATTTAAAAAAAGCCAACATGTTATATTTATTTGGGTTTACAACTGGGATAATCTGCCTTTGATAAGTCAGCTGTTGGGAACTATAACAATCATGGTGGATGCTGCTCCCCCAAACAGCTTGAGTGCCAAAGGTAGCCAACCAATGAGGTACAACAGGGCTGTACTATACACCTTATCTTCAGGGAGAAGAGAGTGGGGTCAGTATGCACAGTCAAGTCTATTAACCCCTTAAGGACCATTGCCGTGCCAGGACCGTCACGGTGGTCCGGCACTTAAGGACCAATGACGGTCCTGGCACGGCATGGAGTTCAGGGCTCCCGGCGCGGCTGCACGCCGCTCCGGAAGCCCTGAACCAATGATAAAAAAAAAAAATGCCCCGTGGTCCGCAAGTTCCGGCCGCGCGTGCGGGCGCCAGTCCTTAAGGAGTTAAGGTTCCCCATTAGGTTGTGAAATCCTTTTACTCCCCCCACATCTCCATCTCCAGGGCTCAATGAGTGGAGAGTAGATAGAGGATCATTACATCCCCCTTTCCTTATAGGGTTGCCACACAGCCGGTATTTTACTGGCAGGCCGGTAAAAAATTGGCTTCTGTCCAACGTTAAGTCTATGGAGAGAATGCCACGGCCGGTATTTTTATTAAGAAAAGGCGGCAACCCTATTTCCTTACATAAAAAAACACCACACACTGGACTTGAAAACTTTTATTTTAGGCTACAACCTGGCAGGCTGAGAATGCTGGGAATTGTATGCCAACAACAACTGGACCGCCCCAGGCTGTCAACCACGTTACAACATGAGTGACTAACACAGCTGTCATCATCCTCAAACAGGGGGGTGTAGAGAGAGGTTTTGAGGTGGTCATTCTGAGCAGTACAGTCCTTCAAGGACTCTCTATGGGGTTCTGGTAATTATGTGACCTCATAACAAGTTACTGCCCCTCTACCATAGGGTCCTACGTGGTGGGGAGTAGAGGAAGGATCATTAGATCACCTTTATTACATAAAATACACCACACTGGCAGACGTGTGGGAATTGGATTAACAAAGTCACTGGACTCCACAACTGTCAGCCTGGACTACAACCGTACTGGACTACACCTCAGAGGACCAGCTCCCATTTGGGGATGATGGGAGCTGTAGTCCAAACAACAACTGGAAAGCCACAGGTTGTCCTGACCTAACTTTTGGACATAAGTACCACCGCCTCTCTCGGCCCTGCCCTCTCACCCTGTAACATATGAATCTGTCTCCGCAGTGATTCCCTCTCCTTATCCATGGCCGAAACCAACCGTCTCTCCGAGCTGCGGGGCCCACACTGACTACGTCACCGCGCTCCCGATACGCACGGGCGCTCTGGCCGCCATTTTGAAAAATGGCAAGTTTTGCCTACTATACCTTAGCCTGCTTGTAAATGTGATTAGGCATGGGGCGAATGCACACAATTCCAATTTAACTAGATAAGGGTTATGGCATGATGTTCTCTTTAGTCAATCGCCTACCAGCCAGCAATAAAGATGGCCTCTAACAACAATTTGATATGGACATTTGCTCAGGCAACGCACCAAGCCAGCCCAGTATAGTGGGTATATACCAGTCCCCAGTCAGTGTATCAGTGTGAGGGGAGATCACAATGTGCAGTTTGTATATAAGTGTAACACATTCCTTCACAGTAAAATACTTCCCAACATTTCAAATGGTCAGAGAGGGACTCTTGTATTTTAGGGGGTGTAGCTGGGGGCGGGGGCGTGGCTAGTAGGCGGGGCATTACTGAGCATTTTTAAGTTATTTTGTGACCTATTGACACCTCTTTGTGTAACTGAATAAATGATTTAGAATAAGACCAAAGCGTGTTAATCACACTGACTAATTTATATACACATATACTGAAGTATATACAAACAGTAATATGAGTTTTAGTGCTGTGGAGCTATTTAATACACTAATATACACAACATACAGTCTGATCTCCTAAAAAGAGGGACACCAGGGTGGGACAGAGGGATTTGGTTCAAAAACAGGGATTGTCCCTTCTAAAGAGGGACACTTGGGAGGTATGGACTCCTAATATCTCCTAAAGAGGGACACTTGGTAGGTATCTATCCCTAATATCTCCTAAAGAGGGATACTTGGTAGGTACAGACCCCTAATATCTCCTAAAGAGGGACACTTGGTAGGTATGTACATACCTGGGAACTCTCAGGGTTTGACCCTGAGTCTCAGGGTGAAGGGCCACAGTCTCAGGGTGAGAAAGTTCTGTGCTACCTACTAAATTATTTACAGCAATTAAATGATTCTTTAGTCTTTAAATTGGTGCCAATTGTTCCAGAAAGACTGTGGGAGAGGTCCTATTTGTCTTGTTTGTGTTCAGGAAGTGATTTCTCTAAGTTATAACATGATAAAAGTTCCTTGAGGGCCGACTGGAGCACCAATGGTTTAGTGCAAGCAGGTATGTATTGCATAAAATCTACAATATGGGATGCTTTAAGGGTTAACATCTCAAATATCTCAGGGTCAGTTCATTTTAAAAGTTCCCAGGTATGGGTATGTACCCCTAATATCTCCTAAAGAAGGACATTCGGGAGGTATGTACTCCTAATATCTCCTAAAGAAGGACATTCGGGAGGTATGTACCCCTAATATCTCCTAAAGAGGGATACTTGGGAGGTACGAACCCCTAATATCTCCTAAAGAGGGACACTTGGGAGCTATGGATCCCTAATATCTCCTAAAGAGGGACACTTGGGAGGTACAGAACCCTAATATCTCCTAAAGAAGGGCACTTGGGAGGAATGGATCCCTAATATCCCCTAAAGAGGGGCACTTGGGAGGTATGGACCTCTAATATCTCCTAAAGAGGGATACTTGGGAGGTACGAACCCCTAATATCTCCTAAAGAGGGACACTTGGGAGCTATGGATCCCTAATATCTCCTAAAGAGGGACACTTGGGAGGTACAGACCCCTAATATCTCCTAAAGAAGGGCACTTGGGAGGAATGGATCCCTAATATCCCCTAAAGAGGGGCACTTGGGAGGTATGGACCTCTAATATCTCCTAAAGAGGGGTACTTGGGTGGTATGGACCCTAATATCGCCTAAAGAGGGACACTTGGGAGGTATGGATCCCTAATATCTCCTAAAGAGGGATACTTGGGAGGTACAGACCCCTGATATCTCCTAAAGAGGGACACGTGGGAGGTATGGATCCCTAATATCTCCTAAAGAGGGGCACTTGGGAGGTATGGACCCGTAATATCTCCTAAAGAGGGACACTTGGGAGGTATGGATCCCTAATATCTCCTAAAGAGAGACACTTGGGGGGTACAGACCCCTAATATCTCCTAAAGAGGGACACTTGGGGGGTACAGACCCCTAATATCTCCTAAAGATGGACACTTGGGAGGTATGGATCCCTAATATCTCCTAAAGAGGGACACTTGGGGGTTACAGAACCCTAATATCTCCTAAAGAGGGACACTTGGGAGGTATGCAGTAGTACATCTATGGTAGCTCTGAAAGTAAATTGAAATGGAATAAACTCGTATTCCCAACACCTCAGTTCAAGTCTCCACTCACCAAAATCCCTCAAAAACTGAACAAATTGCAGATAAGCTCTGGAGTTTAGGATAAGATACAAAAAAATGCACAGTATTGCAGTAGATATATCGACAAAGTAGATTCTACACCAAAATGTATAGTTCAATATCAAAAATACCATAAAGGGACACAATCCCCCAACAAAGAAAATGTGCTTAGACAGACACTGACAACAAAAGACACTGAGGCAAATGTGTCAGTCTGATAATCTTCATACCAGTATCTGAACCCATAAGGAACACTCCAAAAGAGGTACCAGATAGGTGTGTTTCAAAGTCACTATTATGCAAACAACAGATTAATCTCTGTTGTTTCCCACAAAGTATCCCAAATCTTCTCCACAAGATAACCACTGGTTGATGGGTGAGACTGGTTATAATGTGTGCAACAAGCCAAAGATAATAAATATTATAAAATTCCTAACGTTGCTTTCACAATACTATCCGTATCCACGCTTCTAGTTATGTGTGGTCTCATATCATAGAAAAAGAAACCATACGTGAACTGTAGACCAATAGCACAGTGCATTAATATATGAATATCTAGCTGTTATGTCCACATTGCACAATATAAAACACGTCTCTGCCACAGAGTGACAAAAATCCTCAATTAGATGTTAACTACAGAAGACACCCCTATTAGGTATAATATACAATCCATCAATTCCTGGGGCTGAGATGTCAACAGTCTGTGACACTGCTAGCCAGAATTGTCACCTATTATTGACATGCTTTACATATCTTAAATTTTTTAGGATTTATTTCATATTTTATTCTTTAGTGATGTTGCAATTATTTGATTTATAGTACTGTTTATTTAGGAGTGAGAACCCTAACATTCCAAATTTTCATGGGGTTGTGATGTGTCAATAATAGGTGACAATTCTGGCTAGCCCTGTCACAGGTAAGAGTGCTGACATCTCAACCCCAGGAATTGATGGATTGTATATTATACCCAATAGTGGTGTTTTCTGTAGTTAACATCTACATACCTCCCAACATTTCAAATTGCCAAAGAGGGACACTTGTGTTTTAGGGGGTGTGGCTGGTGGGCATGGCATTACCAATTCTTTTTTGGCTATTTCACGACCTATTGACACCTCCTTGTGTAACATAATAAATGATTTATAACAAGACCAAAGTGTTTTATTTACACAGACTAATTTATAAACACATATACTGATGTTGAAAAAAAACAATAATGTGAGTGTTATTGCTGAAGAGCAGTATGATACAAGTATATAAACACCACACAGTCTGATCTCCTAAAAAGAGGGACAGAGGGATTTGGGTCTAAAAAGGGACTCTCCCTCCTAAAGAGGGACACTTGGGAGGTATGCATCTAATTGAGGATTTTTGTCACTCTAGGGTAGTGACGTGTTTCACATTGTGCAATGTGGACATGACAGCTAGATACGCATATATTAATGCATTGTGCTGTTGGTCTACACTCCACGTATGGTTTCATGTTCTATGATACGAGACCACAAATAACTAGAAGCGTGGTAACGGATAGTATTGTGGAAGTGACGTTCAGAGTTTTATAATATTAATCTTTGACTTGTTGCACACATTATAACCAGTCTCACGCATTAACCAATGGTTATTTTGTGGGGAAGATTTGGGATACCTTGTGGGAAACAACATAGAGATTAACCTGTTGTTTGCTTAAAGGGATAGTAATACTTAAAATGTAAAAAAAAAAAATATGTTGTAGGGTTTATCCCCCCGAGTAAAACAAGAGTACTCCCATTGCTGAAAGGTGTTTCATTCAAAAGTTAATAATTTTCAAAGTTGAATTTTTTAGGTGCAATATCACAGTGGCCTGAAATTGTACAGTGGCGCTGTTGCTACACCATCCTATGGAGATTTATGGTCCCGGGACCAGAGCTGTCCATAGGATTGTGAAGCAACAGCGCCACTGTACAATTTCAGGCCACTGTGATATTGCACCTAAAAATTTCAACTTTGAAAATTAATAACTTTTGAATAAAACACCTTTCAGCAGTGGGAGTACTCTTGTTTTACTCAGGAGGATAAACCCTACAACATATTTTTTTTTACATTTTAAGTATTACTATCCCTTTAATAGTGACTTTTAAACAAACCTACCTGGTAACTCTTGGAGTGCTTCTTATGGGCGTTCACATATTAGTATGAAGATTATCAGACTGACACATTTGCCTCAATGTCCTTTGTTGTCAGTGTCTGCCTCAGACCCCTTTATACAATGTCTTCTGGCTTTTATTTTATTTTATTTAGAATTTCTTTTTTATGAAGTGCCCCCCAATCCCAGTAAACAACCCCCCAAAAACTTTCCCTGTTCAACTGATACTTTCCCCACTCCCCACCAACACAGGCACCCTCATGCCCCTTTTATACTGTGCCTTTGGGAAATAAAATATTATTTGTAATGTGTTATGTGTAACTTCTATGTTCCCATTGATTTCAATGGGTGAAAAAAGCAGAAAAATATGGAAAATCTGCACTTTTCGCGGGGAATTTTTTGCCAAGCGGAATGTGCCATTTTTCGCCAATTTCAGTTCGAGGTGGAAAGTCTCGCCCAACCCTACTGCCAGGATACTTTGCACAGACATTCATAATCCTCATGTTGCTGTCACACACCATCTGCACGTTCATGGAGTGGAAGTTCTTCCTGTTGATGAATAGCTGTGCGTCACGTGCTGGGGCTTTGATACGGACATGGGTGCAATCTATAGCACCCATGACCCTGGGCATGCCTCCCATTGCGTAAAAGCTCTGCTTGAGATGTCTCCAGTCCATGACGGTGGTGGGGAAATGAATGTAGGTACTGGCCTTGCTTTTGAGGGCTGGCAAGACCTGGGCCAGCACTCTAGAAAATGTGGCCTGTGACATACCAGATGTGTAACCCTCAGTGGACTGGAAGGTGCCACTTGCCATGAAGTGTATGGCACACAGGAGTTTTTGCAGGCCAGTGAGGGCATGGTTGTGGCTGTAGATCGGATCCACCTGATCCCTGATGACCTAATACAAGGCAATGATGCTGTGCGACCTCAACCCGTAGAGATCAATCACCTCTTTATCAGTCATTCCAAATATAGTGACCCTTGGGCGGTATACACTGGGCCTTTGTGGTCATCTATACATCCTTCGCTGCTGCAGGGGTCCCTGTGGCAGCTGGGGAGCATCCTGTTGCTGTGGAGCGTCCTGTTGCTGCAGCTGTGCATCTGCAGGCAGGTGTTGTCCTCCAGGTGGGGATGGACTCCTGTGTGGCTGTTGAACCAGAGCCTCCTCACTTGCAACAGGTGAAGGGTGCTGATCAGGTGTGCTTGGGGCTTGCTGGTGTTCCCTAACTCTCGCCCTTGCACTCCTTCTCCACAGTCTTCTGATCAATAAGTATCCCAACAAACTGATTGCGCTCTTTATCTCTCTCTATCATTCTCTCTATCTCTCTCTCTCTATCCCTCTCTGTCTCTCTATCTCTCTCTATATCTCTCTCTCTATCTCCCTGAGTGGAAAACAAGTCACAAGTGAGTGTAGTGAGCTGTCCCTTTAAGTACGTGGTAGGGCGTTGTGTAGGTGTGGTAATGAGGTGATGACCAATGGGAAATTATTTGTTGTCCAGGTAAGTGTTTGCAGGTGTATGTGTGTTATAAGATGTGGTGTGTTCTGATTGTTGTGTCTCTGTCAGTTGAAGGTGTGAAGTTGTGGGGTGCAGGTTGCGTCTGGATCGCGTGGTGATGTTGCACAGGTGAACTTGTTTTCTATTGGCAGGTGTCCGTGTTGTGCGATAACCCCCATTTTTCCGTGCCATGTTGTGTTGGTGTTTTTTGGAAGTCCTTGTCTCTGTGGTGTTGCTTGTTGTTGTGTGTGACAGTGATTTGTGGTTTCTGGCCATGTTTTTGTGTTATTTTGGCATTGTACGGGTTTATTTTGCCATTTACATGCTTGTGCGGTAAGCATTTTGTCTGTTTTCCTATGTAACAGGTGTTTTTTTCGATCGTTAAGTGTCTAACGGCTAAGAAAAGTGGGTCTTAACTTTTGTCCGTTAATTGTATCTTTTTTTCAGCCATTAACAGTAGCGCAAGGCTTTGAATGGCTCTGGGGAATCTTGTTCCATACGTCTCAATGCAAGTGTATCGGCCGTAAGGATTATCAAACTGCCGTTAGCTGTTCTTTAGACAGATCTTTAAATTGCTAAATACATCTTAACGCACCCGGTAGTGTTTTTTTTTTTGCTAACGGCTGCCTTTAAATCTAGCACTAAATCTTTGGCTAGTTTCTATTGCAGGTGCTAATTTTATCACTGCTTTGATCTCCACGTTTACCCCATAGACATCAATAGGAAAGTATTTGATAAAACGGGTGGCTACATTTATCCCCTGCAATAGAATCCAGCCCCTTATCTGCAAAACATTCCTTCACAGCTTTACTTTATACATAACTCCCATGTGGTCCTTCTTAGGGGGATATTGGGATTCACACCTCCAAAGAGTCCCCCTTTAAGAGATATTGGGCTCCATACCATCCAAGTGTCCGTCTTTAGGAAGTATTAGGAGTGATGGTGTAGCGAGTATATACATTTATCACATTGTTCCACATCAATAAAACACCCATTAATGCTTGATAAACGTCAGTATTTGTGTTTATAAATTAGTCTGGGTAAATAAAATACTTTGGTCTTCTCCTAAATCATTTATTCTGGGACATAAAGAGCTGTTATTAGGTCATGAAGTAACCTAAAGCTCCCCAAAAATGTCTCATCTCCCAGCAACTCCTCATAAAACAAGAGTCAGTTTATGGCCATTTGAAATATGTGTGCGTATCTGCTAATGTCCCAAATTTCTGCTTTATTGTCCAAGGAATTACTTCAGTTGCCAGTGTGTGACTGTGCAGGACCAGGTTGTTAACCCCTTAACACCCAAGGACGTACATATACGTCCCGAGCGGATGTCCCAGGTGGACAGAGGACGTACATGTACGTCCTGGAAGTCATTCAGCAGAATGAAAAAAAAAATGTTCGGCAGGCGTTAAGTGCACACGGGGCCGCTCACTAAGGGGTTAAATAGTTCCCACCTGCCCGTACCATCCATTTAAGGTGCATAGTGGAGTTGGATGGGTGGGTGAACACATTTACACTTGAATACCACTGAGTGATTTTGTGTTTTATCAACTGAGCCCACCCTGGGGGGGGGTTTATGTACTAAGGAGTCTTAACTCTTTGAGTGCCAGAGGGGTACGCAACGCATTGCTTTGCAATGCGTTTTGTAGCCCTCTGGCACTCAATGGGTTAAAGAGTTACTAAAGCAGAGATAACTTCTCCATTGATATCACTTCTCCAGTTTCTACGCTATTCTATAGAGCCTGTGCACTAAGATCTCCAAAGCTGGAGAAGTGTTAGTGCATAGGATCTATAAAATAACATAGGAACTGGAGAAGCGATATCACTATAGAAGTCAAATCCACTTTATCATCTCATTATCACACCTTAGTGCATCTCCCCCTGGTGTTCTATGTTTGTAGACACATAAAACCTTGAGAATCAGCCTGATTCCCACTTTCATTGTGCAGTCACAAAGTCATTGCTTGTGTCCTCTGTCAGCCAGGTACAAGCAAGCTGAACCCATCATTGAGTGCAGCCATGTGATAACAGATACTCCACCATGTTATAAAAACTAAGCTTGTATTAATAACCGTAGCTGGGAACTTGCCAGGTGTCACCTGGAGACTCCGGATTTAGGGCACTGTCTCCTGGTCTCCAGACGAAACCTTCAAATCTCCGGGTAAAGCAAACATACAGTATTGTAAAAAACAAAAAACAAAAAAAAAACCCTACTGTCAGGAAGCCGAGGCATCGCATCCCGGGCAAGTGACCTCAGCCAGCCAATGATTCGATAGACGGGGCAGATGTTAGTAGGAAGAGTGGAGGCAGCCATGGTTTTAAAGGGATAGTAATATTTGAAAATAATTGTATTGTATATTGTAGCCCTTAAAAAAACATGAAAAATGATATAAGTCTTATCACCCAAACCTTTATGGTTTGGGAGATATTCATATGTAAAATATAGTAAAATGCTCTTTTCCTGGCTGTTTCAGCCAAGTCTGCCATCTAGTGGACAGATTTGGAATTCGGTCCACATAGCAACCGGCAGCTCTTTAGCAGTGCTGAGATCACGATCTTTGAAAAGAACTACTTAATTGGAACTATCTACAAAGTGTGCCTGGCTTGAAAGCACACTTTATAGACCATTCCAATTAAGAAATTCTTTTTAAAGATCATGATCTCAGCACTTCTGGAGAGGCACAGCCGGTCCCGGCACCGGATTCCAAATCTGAAGGGTGGAGCAATGACGTCACTCCAGGGGAAACTTTACTTCTGAATATCTCCCAAACCATAAAGGTTTGAGAGATAAAACTTATATCATTTTTCAAGTTTTTTTAAGGGGCACAATATAAAATAAACTTATTTTCAAGTATTACTATCCCTTTAAGTTACTTGCTTGCCTGCATCTCACGAGGAGCGAGAGAAGGAGAGGAGAACCCCTACGCACCAGCCAATGTTTTCATTTAAACCACTGAATGCAAGACAGGTAAGTACTGCAATGTGTTGTGGTTGCGTATCCCTATGCCACTCAAAGGGTTAATGCAATCTATTTTTTTTTTCCTCCTGGGCTTCAGATCTCCGGGTGATGGTTTTTTAAAACTTCCCAATTATGTTAATAACACGTCCTTTTATTTTCACCCATGAAGCCTTTCTCGATACCAAGCTAATTTCCTTTTACACTACTAAACAACCAAAATCTGTTGTGTTGTCATGTTGCAAGCATATGTTTAATCACGTATGGGACAGAGTGGTGTGCAAAACAATTCATTCACACTCCTCTGCTCCTAAAGGGATTGTTATAAAATAACTAAATGTTTGTCTACTAGATAATGGTCAAATTCACACATATGCATATATAAACACAGGCAGACTCACCAACACATACATACTCACTTTCCACAGTTAGCACTGCAAGATTAAATTTATCGGTATCCTGTAAAAATGTTGCACACAACAAAGCATGCAACAGAAAGGCGCATTAAGCATGTCGCCATGAAGAAAAGGGCGACATGAGAATCTCGCCCTGCATCAAAAGCGTGAGATTTGAATGTCGCCGCATTAAACGTCGCTTCAACCCTTCAATGTGAGCTCCATCTCAAGAGGATTTTAATTCAATGCAATATCAGTGTTGTTCTACCTGTCAGTAGGTTTGAAATACCAAAATATTACTGCAGACTTCTTCTTTTGCTGGCGTCTAGAAAAGTTTCACTCTCAGGCATGGGCGGATTGTCCTATCGGGGGATCGGGCATCCCCCAGTTGGCCGCTAGATCATGGGCCGGTTGGAGAGATCAAAGGATCTCACCTGACCGTCCCACAATAGTTTAAAGTAGAGGTCTGAGCTGCCACCGACACAGGCGCTCTCTGTGACAGCCCTCGCGTTCCTTGCTAAAGCAGAGAGCCAGGATATGACATAATATCCCGGAGCCTGCACTCCCATGCCGCAGAGGGACCACAAGGGGGCGACAATAGGGACATTGGTGCTGGAAGCTGCATGGACCTCTCACTCCCCTCACTGGACCAGCAGGGAATGCAAGAGAGGAGGAAGAGACACGTAGCTACAAGATGTGTTGAGAGGCCGAGGAAAAGAGGAGAATACTAGATGGAGAGTGAAGTGGGTAGGAGAAAGGCAAGGGACTGAGGAGGTCTGACTGAGCAATATTAGGGTAGGGGGAAAGCAATGGGAGAGAGTGGAGGGGGACGGGGAAAGAGGGGATGAAATAGACTGGGGGAGAGAGGAAGCAGCACAGGTGCCTGTAGGTAGAAAGTGACAGGGGGTAATAGGCTGGGAATGAGAGTGTAGAAAAGGGCCGGGGAAGAGAGAGTGGGGGAAAGGGGGTAGGAGTTGCTAGGGTTGTATTTAACCCTATGAGTGCCAAAATTGTGTGTGTGTATATATTTATGTATATATAATATACACAAACACCAGCTAGTGGGCTAGCTTAAAGGGATAGTAATGTTTCATAATAAAAGCAGCTCTAATTAATCATCATAGTATTTGGACTTTGGAGACTGTTATTTCAATTCTGTCAGAGTTGTAGTTCAAGAGTGATTCAATGACAAAGTATCCCCCTCCCGCCCCTTTTACTGATGTAACACTGTTCAGTCAGATCAGAAGGGAGGTGCCCAGGTAGACTGCAGAGAGGGACAATCTTCAATTAAGATAAGGGAAAAAGCTGAAAAACTTGTCAAGGGGGACAGGGCTTACATTGTTCTCATAGGAAGAAGATTGTCCCCTGCTGTTATCTGTCTGGTCTATGGACTGGACTCCACATCTGAGAAGAGATGGCTTACACTAGGTAAAAGGGGTGGGAGGGGATACTTTGTTTGTGAATATCTCTTAAACCATAAAGGTTTGAGCGATAAGACTTATATCGTTCTTTATGTTTTTTTAATGCCTACAAAATAAAATAAAGATAAAATGAAGTATTACTATCCCTTTAAAAAAAAAATTGCCCAGGCTGGTATTCCCCTACAATCCGCCCCTGCTCCCAGGCGATTTCAGGCAGAAGAAGCTGGGATCCAGTGTCCGGAACATTTTTGGCGATTGATTTGACTTACTGGAGATGATGGGGGTTGATGTCCGCTATTCCTGAGTGCTGTGCTGGGCTCTCTTGCCCCTTCTTTGCATGCAGAATGAGAGGGCGAAGCAGAGCACGCAGACAAAGGGAGAGAGAGCGCAGCACTCAGCAATATCTGACTACAGCGCTCATGTCGCCCTTTTATTCATGGCAACATGGTTAATGCGCCTTTATCTTGCACGCTCTTTGTGCGCGACATTGTCAAAGTGACCAGATCCATCAGCCAAAAACAAACCGCAAACAGGTTAGTTATTTGAGTAGCCTTAGGAATAACAACCAAAAAACAAGAGGGGGGAGAGCGTCATAGTGTATCTCATGTGTAAATCGGAAAATTCCAAACAAACAGTTATATTTCTCACATTTCCTCAGTGCTACTATTTGTTTATTAGAAGCAGATTTGCCTGTGGAGGATACTGACACTGCTTCCACACAGATCAGGAATCGCTCTACCGCTCCGTCTGGATCCCAGTGCCAAAAGGGTAGCGGCTAGTTCCTATCCAGCAGAAGGACCCTGGTGATGTCAGCAGACCATGTGACTGTTTGGTCACATGGTACAGAGAACTAACGATCAAAATCCAATTGAATGGAAGTTTTAATTTTTCAAAATGTATTATTTTACAAAATATCACTGAAATTGAAGGTTTGCAATGTAATATATCACATTAGCTGGAATCCAAATCTCGACATGAGAATATCTCACTGCTTCACGGAGCAAGATTCTCATGTTGTGTATTAAACGAAGCATGTCAATATTTAAATACGTTGCTGGAGAAGGATTTAACCCTTAGAGTCCCATTTAACCCTTAAGAGTGCTATTGTCACCCGAATGAAAGGATCCGGGGCTGTCCGGTTGTCCTTGGGTCAGGCTGTTCTTATTATGGTTGAAACCATTATGTATTTTCTAGCATAGCTGGACATCCAAAATTTTAACTTTATAATATTTGTACTTTGTAGCAAGGTACGGACAGCATTAGCCCTTTGAGTGCCAGAGGGGTAAGCCCCCTCTGGCACTCAAAGAGTTAGACGTGTGCCATCCAGTTCCTTCTTACTGGATGCTAAAAAGGTCCTTTAGCAGGATAGGAACTAGCTCACTCAGTGTGAGCTTGCTAGTTCCAATCCCTATACAGGACCTGACCACTAGGGGGCAAAAAGGTCCTTTAGCAGGATAGCAACTAGCTCTCTCAGCGTGAGCTGGCTAGTTCCAATCCCTATACAGGACCTGACCACTAGGGGGCAAAAAGGTCCTTTAGAAGGATAGGAACTAGCTCACTCACACTGAGAAAGCTATTTTCCATCCTCAGAAAGGACAGGGTCCTTCTACTGGATAGGAACTAGCCACAACCATGCTAAAAGCTCTGGAAAACAACATAAAAGCAACAAACACACAGGAGGAGAGTTTGAAAATCTGAATTAACACATTCACTTAAAGGATCAGTAGGTGAACGTTCTTACAGTTTTGATTCCCACCGGCCCATATATTATGGCAACTGGTGAGATAGCTAAAAATAATTATAAAAGTAATTCTTCTGACATATAAACAAATGTTGTGACGAGCACCCATCGAGAAGGAACAAGATAAAGTGTCTAGTTCCTGGGCATAGTGACCCCTCAATGGTGCTACAAGTCACATTTTTCCCACCCTCAGACAGTCCAGCTCTGAAATGTCAGGCAAATCTTCCCCGTTCTCGATGGATGTTCGTCACATTTGTTTCTTTGTCTCCCTAAGTGGAAGGGTATCCCAGGCATGGGCCCTTGCTCTCCATGTGCCTAGAGGGAATCAGCTGCACCACCCCGGCGAGGCCGACATAGACCGAAATGTACGTCTGTGGTTTTTGCTGTCTCTCTCGTGCAGGGAGGATTTGACTGACATTTCGGAGCTGGACTGTCTGAGGGCGGGACCAGTCTGATATGAATATGGAGATTTTCTCTGCAGTGGCACATGGGAGTGGGAAACGTGACTTGTAGCACCATCGAGGGGTCACTATGCCCAAGAACTAGGCACTTTATCTTGTTCGTTCTCGATGGGTGCTTGTCACAACATTTGTTTCTTTGTCTCCCTAAGTGGAAGGGTATCCCAGGCATGGGCCCTTGCTCTCCATGTGCCTAGAGGGAAATAGCTGCACCATACTGACGAGGCCCACATAGGCCAAACCGTACGTCTGTGGTTTTGCTGATTCTCTTGTGCAGGGAGGAGTTTCCTGACATTTTGGAGCTGGACTGTCTGCAGGTGGGACCAGTCTGATATGAATATGGGCATTTTCTCTCTACAATGGCACAAGGGAGCGAAAAACATGACTTGTAGCACCATTGAGGAGTCACTATGCCCAAGAACAAGACACTTCATCGTGTTCATTCTTGATGGGTGCTCGTCACAACATTTGTTTCTAATTCCTCTGACATGTTTCGTAGTCAAATGACCACTTCTTCAGAGGTGAAATACTTTTATAATTATTTTTAATAAACATATTTTTTTATCTAAAAATTTTTTTTTTTGTCTGCCTGTATCGAGTATACATTTTTGATCCCGTATAGTGCATATGTTTTGGAGAGCCTCAACTAAGTGTGGTCTGTTTGCGGGGAGGACCGGCTGGTGATGCCCAATAGCTATCTCACCGGTTCCCGTTATATATGGGCCGATGGGAATCAAAAGTATAAGTACGTTCACCTACTGATCCTTTAAGAGAATGTGTTAATTCAGATTTTCACACTCTCCTGCTGTGCGTTTCTTGGTTTTAGGAATGACAAGACCACTTACCCTGTAAAGGAAATGTTCTTGTATTTTGGTTATTTATTTTATTTTCCAGACGGAACATTTTCAGTTGGACTGAAAGAGCTATGTTCCCTGTTGTCAGTTGTGGCAGTGGGCAATCCCCAGCATGACCTATGGAGATGTACAGGACACATGTGCCCTATCAATCTGTCTGCTTTAGTTCCTTGGAAACTGAGGTACAGGAGACCTATATATTCTGCAAACAGTGTTGAATTCATGCCCCCATTCCATGGCAGTAAGGGGCTTTAACAGCCAAATTGCAGGGAGTACACATAAATGTATATTATGTAAATGAAGACACTGTCCCTTTATATCTATATATATAAAAGAAGACTTCTGTGTGCCTGGCAAACACACCCAGGGGTGGTATTAAGGAGAAGTTACTGTTCCCTTTGGGTGATTCAATCATGCAGGGAGTTGGCCCGCCCCCACTATGTAGCCCGCCCACCACTATCAAAGTCAGAAAAAAACAATATGGCCGCCACTTGCTCCTACACCACAGACAAACACACATGCCCCACTCATACAGCACCAAACACACACACATGCCCCACTCACACACACAGACCACCACACACACATATGCCCCACTCACACAGCACCAAACAGACATGCTCCCACTTACACACACAGCACCACATACACACACAAAGCCAGAAATAAATATGGCTGACACACACACACAGTCACTCACCCTGACTCCCAGTGGCCTCAGCAGAACCTGTACTGCAGCACCAGGGGAACAAAATGGCACTCAAAGGGTTAAGGTAGGCCCTCTGCTGAATTATTTCTTCACTATCATCATTTGCCATGCAAGACACAGGACAGACAGCCATCAGGTACACACTTAACCCACTGACTGCCACAGGGTTGTGTATCAAGTTTTACCCCTCAGGGAGTGTGTTCAACCCCCTCACACTGTAAACTTGCATTTCCCTCCCACTTCTCCTCCTTCCCCAGCCTATTACTAACACTTTTTCCACATTTATGTTAAGCCCCGCCCCCTACTCGCGATTAAGCCCCACCCACTTTTAACCCAGATTTCCCCATTTGTCTCTCCACATCAGCACAACATCAGTCCCCTCTAGGGACTACACAAATCAAAGTTCCCAGGTATGAATACACTTCCCACTGCTATTTAACTCTCACATGCCTCTCTATACATTAACCATTTGAGTGCCAGAGGGGTACACAACTCATGCACGCATGTGTTTCTGCTCATATATGTTGCGTGTGTGTTTGTGTACATCTCTGTTACATATGTGTGTCCATGTGTGCATCTCCAGTGTGTCTGTGTGTACATGTGTTTTGCATGTTTCTGCCGCTCACTGTGTGTATGTGCATACCTCCCATCATTCCACATGGCCAAAGAGGGACACTGCAGTTTTAGGTGATATTGTTGGGGGCGGGGCTGGTGGGCGGGGCATTAGTAAGAATTTTTAGGTTATTTCATGACCTATTACTGGTTATTTATGTAACTGAATAAATGATTTAGTTCAAGACCAAAGTATTTTATTTGCACAGACTAATGTATAAACACATATACTGAAGTTTATTGCTTTATTGCTGTAGAGCAAAGTAATACACAGCACACAGTCAGGGCTGGTGCAAGGATTTTTGCCACCCTAGGCAAAACCTAATTTTGCCACCCATTTCGCTCCGCCCCTTGTGTCCCACCCCTTTGTACCCCGCCTACTTATACCCCACCTCTTTTCATGATTGTCCTCTCTCTGCCCCCTGGGCCAGTCTGCCCCTGGTCTGGAGATGCCTGTAAGAGATGCCCCCCACCAGCTCCAACTTGCCCCTTATCAGCTTCACTTTGGCCCACCAGCTTCACTTTGCCCCTATCAACTCCAACTTGCCGCCTCAGCTCCAACTTGCCCCCATCAGCTCCACTTTGCCCCCCACCAGCTCCAACTTGCCCCCACCAGCTCCACTTTGCCCCCCATCCACTCCAACTTGCCCCCACCAGCTCCAACTTGCCCCCACCAGCTCCACTTTGCCCCCCATCCACTCCAACTTGCCCCCACCGGCTCCACTTTGCCCCCCAGCAGCTCCACTATGCCCCCATCAGCTCCAACTTGCCACCATCAGCTCCACTTTGCCCCCCATCCGCTCCAAATTGCCACCATCAGCTCCACTTTGCCCCCATCTGCTCTAACGTGCCCCCCCTCAGCTCCACTTTACCCCCCTCAGCTCTACTTTGACCCCCATCCGCTCCAACTTACCCCCATCAGCTCCACTTTGCCCCCCATCCGCTCCAACTTACCCCCATCAGCTCCACTTAGCCCTCCATCCACTCCAACTTGCCCCCACCACCTCCAACTTGCCCCCACCAGCTCCACTATGCCCCCACCAGCTCCACTATGCCCCCTCAGCTGCAACTTTCCCCTATCAGCTCCAACTTACCCCCATCGGCTCCACTTTGCCCCCCAGCAGCTCCACTATGCCCCCAGCAGCTCCAACTTGCCCCTATCAGCTCCAACTTGCCACCATCAGCTCCACTTTGCCCCCCATCCGCTCCAACTTGCCCCCATCCGCTCTAACTTGCCCCCACCAGCTCCACTTTGCCCCCCCATAAGCTCCACTTTGCCCCTCTTCAGCTCCACTTTGCCTCCCCTTCAAGCTCCACTTTGCCCCCCTTCAGCTCCACTTTGCCCCCCTCAGCTCCACTTTGACCCCCTCAGCTCCACTTTGACCCCCCTCAGCTCCACTTTGACCCCTCACCTTCACTTTGCCCCCCCTGAGCTCCACTTTACCCCCTCAGCTCCAACTTGCCCCCATCAGCTCCACTTTGACCCTCATCCGCTCCAACTTACCCCCATCAGCTCCTCTTTGCACCCACCAGCTCCAACTTGCCCCCACCAGCTCCACTATGCCCCCTCAGCTCCAGCTTTCCCCTATCAGCTCCAACTTGCCCCCATCAGCTCCACTTTGCCCCCCATCTGCTCCAACTTGCCCCCAGCAGCTCCACTATGCCCCTTCAGTTCCAACTTGCCCCCCATCACATACCTGTAGCTCCAGCGCAGTCTTCTCTTCAGTAATGCAGAGCGAGGCGGGAGATCATGACTCCCAGTGCGCTCTGCATTACTAAAGATCCGACCAGATGAGGGAGCGCTGTAGCAACACAGACCTGACGGTGTTGTGGTTCCCGGCGTGGTGTGTGCGGGCGCAGCTCTTCTCCGCTGCATGCCCGCACCCCCAGTACGTGTGCGCCCTAGGCCGGCGCTTACCTCGCCTATAGGTGGAGCCGGCCCTGCACACAGTCTGACCTCCTAAAAAGAAGGACAGAGGGATCCGGCCCTCAAAGAGGGACTGTCCCTCCTAAAGAGGGACACTTGGGATGTATGGTATGTGTCTGCCTGTGTGTTGCATATGTCTGTGTTTATCAGTGTGTCTGCATTTCACTCACGTGCGCCCAACGGTCATAACATGACGGGCAACGCCGTCCCACATTGCTAGTGGGTATATAAACCAATGAGAACATTTTACCTTTCCCTGCTTGCCTCCAGTTGTGATCTGGGCAGATAGATGCTGGTAGACATTTCTTAGTCTACTGGAAGACTCAAAACTTACCTTACATTCTACCACTTTAGTCTCACATTGTACTTGGTTCCAGAAAAAAGAGACCATTATTAACCCTCTGAGGGAGAGTTATCCTATTCATTGCAACTCAAAGTGTTAACATACATAGTAACATAATGACATAGTGGATGAGGCTGAAAAAAGAGAGGCATCTATCAAGTTCACCCCATGCCCTACTAACCTTTTGATCCAGGGGAAGACAAAAAAACAGACAAAAAAAGAAAACTTTGAAGCCAAATCCAATTTAAAAAAAATTCCTTCTTGACTCCAAGTACATGCTCCTCTCTAGAGAATTGTCCAAAGGGAGCTGCAGGTATTGGGAGAGGCAGACTACCCTTCCTTCTTGGGACATCTGCATACCTCCCAAGAGTAGAGAAGGTCAGAGATTCTCAACTCCGCTTGCAAGGGTATGCAAAAAGCTCACTGGGACTGTGTCTTCACACCCAGAGTATACATTTTGGCCTTATTGTGCCTCATCAATGAGGTGCAGCTGATCCCTCTATGCACTTGTGAGCAAAGGGTCCCCGTCTGGATTCCCCCATTGGCCTTAGGGTGACCAACCCTAAAAGCAATTTGCATATACAGAGAAGAAGTAAGAGATGCTCAACTAGGCTCATGAGCTTACAAGGATATACAAAAGCTCACTAGGACTGTGTTCTCACACCCAGAGTGCAATATCTTTTAGCTCACAAACACCATACACAGAGAAGAAATATTCTGAAGCATATCGTACAAGTCCTGCCAAGACAACAGCCCAGCCATGAAAGGCCAGACAATTCTTCTCTGAATAAGGAAAACAGCTAACCACAGACTTATATCTCAGCCTTCATGGGCCTCATTAGTGTGGTGTATCTGATCTCTCTAGACACTTGTAAGCAAGGGGTCCACATCTGGATTCCCCCATTACCCTTAAGGTGACTAACCCTAAGAGCAACTTAAATATAGATAGAAGAAGTCAGAGATGCTCAACTAGGTTCATGAGCTTACAAGGGTATGCAAAAAGCTCACTGGGACTGTGTCCTCACACCCAGAGTATACATTTTGGCCTTATTGTGCCTCATCAATGAGGTGCAGCTGATCCCTCTATGCACTTGTGAGCAAAGGGTCCACGTCTGGATTCCCCCATTGGCCTTAGGGTGACCAACCCTAAAAGCAATTTGCATATACAGAGAAGAAGTCAGAGATGCTCAACTAGACTCATAAGCTTGCAAGGATATACAAAAGCTCACTGGGACTGTGTCCTCACACCCATAGTGCAATATTTTTCAGATCACCAACACCATACACAGAGAAGAAAGATTCTGAAACATATCATGCAGGTCCTGCCAAACTGAGAGTCCAGCCACAAAATGTCAGACCCTTATTCTCTGAACACAGAAAACCACTAACCCCAGACATATTTTTCTTCCTTATTGTGCCTCATCAGTGAGACGCACCTTATCTTTCTATGTACTTGTGAGCAAGGGGTCTACATCTGGATTCCCCCATTATCCTTAGGGTGACTAACCCTAAGAGCAATTTGCATATACACTCAGCCCAGCTCATGAGCTTACAAGACTATGCAAAATCTCACTGGGACTGTGTTCTCACGCCCAGGGTGCAATCTCTTTTAGCTCACAAATGCCATACACAGAGAAGAAATATTCTGAAGCATATCATACAGGTCCTGCCAAAACAACAGCCCAGCCATGAAATGCCAGACAATTCTTCTCTGAATAAGGAAAACAGCTAACCACAGACTTATATCTCAGCCTTCATGGGCCTCATTAGTGTGGTGTATCTGATTACTCTAGACACTTGTAAGCAAGGGGTCCACATCTGGATTCCCCCATTTCCCTTAAGGTGACTAACCCTAAGAGCAACTTGAATATAGATAGAAGAAGTCAGAGATGCTCAACTTGGTTCATGAGCTTACAAGGGTATGCAAAAAGCTCACTGGTACTGTGTCCTCGCACCCAGAGTGCAATCTCTTTTAGCTCATAAATGTCATACACAGTGAAGAAATATTCTGAAACATATCATACAAGTCCTGCCAAAATGTCAGACCCTTATTCTCTGAACACAGAAAACCGCTAACCCCAGGCACATATTTCTGCCTTATTGTGCCTCATCCATGAGACACAGCTGATCCTTCTAGGTGCTTTGAGCAAGGGGTCTACGTCTGGATTCCCCCACTATCCTTAGGGTAACCAACCGTAAGAGTTATTTGCATATACACAGATGAAGTCAGAGATGCTCAACCCGGCTCATGAGCTTGCAGGGGTATGCAAAAGCTCACTGGGACTGTGTCCTCACGCCCAGGGTGCAATCTTTTTTAGCACACAAATGTCATACACAGAGAAGAAATATTCTGAAACATATCATACAGGTCCTACCAAAATGACAGTCCAGCCATGAAATGCCAGACAGTTCTTCCCTGAACAAGGGAAACAGCTAACCACAGACATAAGTATCAGCCCTTTTGGGCTTCATCGGTGAGGTGCAGCTCTTAGGGCTGGTCAGCATAAGGGTAATGGGGGAATCCAGACGTGCTTGTTCGGAGAAGAATGGTCTGATATTTTGTGGCTGGGCTGTCATTTTATCAGCATCAGCATCAGCATCAGCATCAGCATCAGCATCAGCATCAGCATCAGCATCAGCATCAGCATCAGCATCAGCATCAGCATCAGCATCAGCATCAGCATGATATAATGCAGACTAATTTTTTCTCTGTGTACGGCATTTGTGAGCTAAAAAAGATTGTACTCTGGGTGTGAGGACATAGTCCCAGTGAGTTTTTGCATAAAGTTGCAAGCTCATGAGCTGAGTTGAGCATCTCTGACTTCTTCTCTATATATGCAAATTGCTTTTAGAGTTGGGCACCCTAAGTGTAAGGGGGGAATCCAGATGTCACGGCTCAAAATTACAAGTCCGGAGCAGCTAGCCAGGCCTGAAAAGTTACTTGCCACCAGTTTCCACACCTAGCTCTTCCTATCTCATGTTCTCTTTGATGAAATTACACTGATGATCTCTGTTTTATTCAGCATGAAATGTATCAAATTCCCTGCTGAATATGTCTTCTATTCTATATTCCCAGTATAAGAATAGTGTAAATCTATAAAAACAAAAAGCACATCTTACCTTTCTACACACTTCCACGTTTAGAAAAGAGTATCTCTCTAAGCCCACTTTATTGCAATGTGATCGCCCTGATTTACTACGTGATGGTGGTGATGTTAGGAAACAGGACCAGTGGAAGCAGTGGTGTCTTATGAGAAAGTCAAAGAACAGATTGATTTGGCTCTATATTCCCAAACGCTACACATCTAGTGCATTTGGGTGATGGAGAAGATCGTTAGGGGCACTTTATTACCTTTAACTTCTTGAGTGCCAGAGAAGTATCCAATGCAGTGCTTTGCAATGCATTGAATACCTCTCTGCCACTCAAAGGGTTAAAGTGGACACTGTACAGCTCTCCCAAGGGTTGGCGACTTTGAGCTGTTCCTGCCATCCCAGTTAATATTTGGTTTGCTAGAGGTGATTAGAGCTAAAGTCCCCAACAGCTGGAAGGCCTCAGATTGCCCTCCCCATGAACAGAGGGTAATGAATACAGTCTCCCTGGAACAAGTGAGCGCGGGTTATGGGATGTGTAGTCCTCTGCTTATTTGTGCATCAGAGCGGAATAAAGACTACAACTCACATCAACCCCTGGGGCAGTAAAATATAAACACTTGAAGCAGTGGTGGACAAAGTGATATTTTGATAGCCTACAACTACTGTGGGAGGATGGACCTCCTGGTGACCTGATCATGTCTCTGGTGTAACTTGGAGGCCAGGCCAGGAGTGAGGCAGCATGATGAGCACAGCAGCAGGCACTCAGTGTGCTCATTGTGTCCCACTCCGCGGCGATTGAAGTACCACCGCTATGTTCAGGCATCAAGATGCTGACAGCCTCTCACAGATAACCCTGCCTGCACAAATAAATTTAATTTAATCAGTGAGCTGAGCCACCACCGCGACAACATTACAATATGAATCTGCACAAGTCAGAATATAATGTGTACCTTGGGGATACCAGGACCACGAGAGATTGATGGAGCACTTACTTCAAATTGTCAGGCACACTCGGGTCTGTTCTCTGCAGTACCTAGCCTCACACTCACTAAGGGCGGCAGGCGGTGTAGGGCGTGATTGCCTGCATGCGCATATTACAACAAGTGTGGCACGCATGCGCACTGTGAATACGCATGATGATGATGATGACATTGTTCAGCAGATCACGCAGTGTTGTACTATGTGTCTTAGGCTGCTGGAGTGCCGCATCATGGCAGTAATATTACTGAGGCCTCAGTGCCGCACGGAGCACAGGACAGCCGGTGGCTGCTTTAAATAGGCGCAAGCGGTCCCCTACAGGGACAGGAATCCGACATGTCACAGTGAAATTATATATGTGGTGGCACTGGCGTGGACATTAGCAACGCGGGATTAATTTCTGTTTTCCATTTTGAGCCCTGCAGACGTGGACCCCTTGCTCAAAAGTGTCTAGAGAGATCAGCTGCATCTCACCAACAAGGCTGAAACGTACGTCTGGGGTTAGCTGTTTCCCTTGTTCATAGAAGAATTGTCTGGCATTTCATGGCTGGACTGTCATTTGGCAGGACCTGTACAATGTATTTCAGAAGATTTCCTCTCTGTGTATGGCACTGGTGAGCTAAAAGAGATTGCACCCTGGGCGCAGGACGCAGTCCTAGTGAGCCTTTTGCATATATTTGCAAGTTCATGAGCCTAGCTGAGCATCTCTGACCTTGGTTTCTGCATATGCAAATTGCTTTTAGGGTTGGTGACCCTAAGAGTAATGGGGGAAATCCAGAGGTGGACTCCTTTCTCACAGTGCCTATAGATATCAGCTGTGCCTCACTGATGAGGCACAAGAAAGCATTAAGCTTATGCCCAGGGATTAGCTATTTTCTTTGTTCAGAGAGGAATTGTCTGGCATTTCATGGTTGGACTGCTGTTTTGGTAGGACCAATATGATGTGTTTTAGAATGGTTTCTCTGTATGAAAGACACTAGGGGGCTAAAGAAGACTACACCCTGGGTAGGGCACCTTTCTTACAGAGCCTGCAAGTTTTTAGGGCAGGCTTGTTCCTAGTTTACATATGCAGATTATTCTTTGTATTGGTCACCCCAACGGTAATAGAGAAATCTAGAACTGGACACCTTACTCATAGCGCCTGGAGCACTGGTTCTCAACCTACTTTGCGCAAGGCACTGCTATCATGCAATTTTGAACTTTCGGAGGCACACCTAACATGTTGAATGTAATTTATCAAGGGCATAATAAAGGGTGCATACAGAAACATACAGATATTATTAGGTCTCATCATTATAATAACAAAAATAAACATATTATACATAACAATTCATATAAGTCTACATTTAAAAAGACAATACTCACATTTTCAGCTTCATCAGCTTCACCTCACCAACGAGGTCCAAAAAAGATCGAAACATATGTCTGGGGTGAGTTGTTTCTCTTGTTCAGAGAGGAATTGTCTGGCATTTTGTGGCTGGATTGTCATTTGGTAGAACCAGTATGATGTGTTTCAGAAGATTTCCTCTCTGTGTATGGTACTGGTGAGCTAAAAGAGATTGCACCCTGGGTGCAGGACACAGTCCTAGTGGGCTTTTTGCAAGTATTTGCAAGCTCATGAGCCTAGTTGAGCATCTCTGACCTTTCTTTCTACATATGCAAATTGCTCTTGGGGTTGGTCACCCTAAGATTAATGGGGGAAATCTAGAGGTGGACTCCTTTCTCACAGTGCCTAAAGGTATCAGCTGCACCTCACCGATGAGGTGCTAAAAGGTAGAAAAACACATCTGGTGTTGGCAGGTTTCTTTGTTTAGAGAGGAGTTGTCATTTGACAGGACCTGCATGATGTGCTTTAGAAGTTTTTTTTCCTCTGAGAAATAAAATATATATATATATATATATATATATATATATATTTATTTATTTATTTTATTTTTTTTTTAAATTTGCAAGCTCATGAGTATAGTTGAGCACCTCTCATCTTTGTTTCTTCATATACAAATTGTTTTTTAGGGTTGGTCACCCTAAGTGTAATGAGGCAAATGCAGAGGTGGCACTGTCACAGTGTGCTGCACCTCACCGATAAGACCTAACAAGGTTGAAATGTAAGTCTGGGATTAACTGTTTTACTTGTTAAGAAAGGAATTGTCTGGTATTTTGTGGCTGGACTGTCATTTGGCACAGGACCAGTATGATGTGTTTCAGAAGGTTTCCTCTCTGTATATGGCACTGGTGAGATAAAAGAGATTGCACTCTAGGTGCAGGACATAGTCCAATGAGATTTTTGTATGTATTTTCAAGCTCATGAGCCTAGTTGAGCACATCTGACTTTTCTTTCTGCATATGCAAATGCAAATTGCTCTTGTGGTTGGTCACCCTAACAGTAATGGTGGAAATCCAGACATGGACCCCTTGCTCACATTGCATAGAGAGATCAGCTGTACATCACTAATAAAATCCAACAAGATAGAAATGTAAGTCTGGGATTAATCCTAGAGGATGTGTGGCAGAAGAAACTGCCCTGCATGTTTTTTGGCAGTGCCCCTTTGCCCAAGCTCTGTTGGATGACCTGGAAAATGAACTCAAGGACTCTGTTCCAAAGAGACACTTGTCGTACCACTCGGTACTGTATGGACTATTTCCAGGGACACACTCGTATGGTGCTATCTAGGAAGCCTGGCGCATCATGTGCTGTGTCAAAGACGCTCTGTGGTTTGCAAGGAATCGTCTGGTGCTGAGGAGAGAACAGGTGACAACACAGGACTGTCACAGACTGATCCACAGTCTGCTAAGAGACTATAACATCTTGGACAGCCCTGAAGAGGAGGACTAGCATCCTCTCCAATGGCCCAATATCACTGTCACCTCCCCTTGGCCCCCTAACCCATGTCCCAAATCCCACCCCCCCGCACACACATCCAATCCCCTAGGCAAATGCCCACATAGACTTTAATACAGTGAAATAAAGTACAAGTGTTGAGTTCAATAAAGTGATGATACAATAAAGTTCAGATGTACCTGTGTGCTGCCAAAGTGCACTGCGTTGCAGGTATTAAGAATGTTATTGATTTAAATGTATGAATGCACTCTGTATTGGAAAGAATTACTGTACAAAGAAATGTTGTATTGTATTTTCCATGTCAAAATAAAGATTATTTTTTCAAAAAAAAAAAAAAAAAAAAAAAAGGAGGCCCAAAAAGGTTGAAATGTATGTCTGGAATTGGCTGTTTTCCTTGTTCAGTGAGGAATTATCTGGCATTTTTTGTCTGGCCTGTCATTTGGCAGGACCAGTATGAGGTGTTTCAGAAGATTTCCTCTCTGTGTATGACACTGGGGAGCTAGAAGAGATTGCACCCTGGGTGCAGGACACAGTCCTAGTGAGCTTTTTGCATACCCTTGCAAGCTCATGAGCCTAGTTGAGCATCTCTAACCTTTCTTTCTGTATATGAAAATTGCTCTTGGTGTTGATCATCCTAAGAGTCATGGGGGAAATCCAGACATGGACTCCTTACTCACAGTGCCTAGATGGATCAGCTGCACCTCACAGGCGAGGCCCTAAAAGTCTGAAACATACGTCTGGGGTTAGAGGTTGCTCTTGTTCAGAAACAAATTGTTTGGCATTTTGTGGCAGGACCAGTATGATGTGTTTCAGATGGTTTCCTCTCTGTGTATGGTGTTGGTGAGCTAAAAGAGATTGCACCCTGGGCGTGAGGACTCAGTCCTATTGAGCTTTTTGTATGTATTTGCAAACTCTTGAGCCTAGTAGAGCACCTCTAACCTTTCTTTCTGCATATGAAAATTGCTCTTGGGGTTGGTCACCCTAAGATTAATGGGGGAAATCTAGAGGTGGACTCCTTTCTCACAGTGCCCTAGAGAGATCAGCTGCACCTCCCTGGTGAGGCCCTAAAAGGCAGAAAAACACATCTGGGGTTAGTGGTTTTCTTTGTTTGTTGAGGAATTGTCATTTGACAGGATCAGTATGATGTGTTTTAGATGTTTTCTTCTCTGTCTATGGTACCGGTGAGCTAACAGAGATTTATTTTATTTTTTTTGTATGTATTTGCAAGCTCATGAGCGTAGCTAAGCACCTCTGACCTTTGTTTCTGCATATGCAAATTGCTATTGGGGATGATCACCCTAAGTGTAGTGGAGGAAATCCAGAGGTGGACTCCTTTCTCACAGTGCCAAGAGAGATCAGCTGCACCTCACTGTTGAGGCCCTAAAAGGCTGAAAAGTACAGTTGTGCTTAGTGGTTGCTCTTGTTCAGAGTGAAATTGGGTTGGTAGTAACTTGAACAAGGTAATTTCTGTTCATGTAGTATACTTGGATTTCGAAAAAGCCTTTGATACAGTGCCTCACAGCAGGTTACTGCATAGATTAAAAGGCTTTGGCTTAGAAGTGATATCTGTACATGGATAGAGAACTGGTTGCATTATAGATTGCAGAGAGCTGTTGTAAACCAAACTTTATCAAGTTGATCTAAAGTTGTAAGTGCTGCAGAAACAGAAAAGGAGACAAACCAGGGAGCCCCCCTGTGCAGATCAACAGGACACAAATATATGGACCTCCACCGACACCCAAATAGTGCCTACTTACAAAATGAGTTGCTGAATCTGGGTATATACCACAGAACCAGCTGTTAGAGCTTTCTGGGATATTCAGCTGTCCCAGTGTCAGTATCCTCTCTTATAAAATCACGGCTGCCGTCCTCTCACGCACTCTCCTCAGTGGTAACCAAATCGCATAAAAAACATAAAACAGAAGGAGGCGCCCAATAGTGTAAAACAATTTCAACTTGGGTGAACAATAAATATGTAAATATAGATATACTCACATTTTATATATGTCAGTCGATCTTAACTGACTATTAGCGCAGTAGGAGATAATTTATCCCATCTCCATTCGGGTTCCTTTTCACCATATACGATCCTGGTTCAATAGGGTGGATAAATATAACAGCAAGTGTAGCAAAAACGTAATAAGAAAGTAGTGATAAAAATCTTTCATGTATAAAATAAAATCTTGTTTATTATCAAAGCAAGATAAAATATAATATAAAATATATCAATATACTGGCTCTTACGCGACTTTATCAAAGATAATTCGCCAAAAATAACACAAGAATAATCATAAAGTTGTAAGTGGGCTGCCACAGGGTTCAGTCCTGGGTTACATGTGTCAGTATCTTTGGATCCTGTCTCCCAGCCTCCTGCCTTGTTCGCTCAATTTGCCTCAATCAGGTTACCGTACCTCTCCTCCTCACTCCCTGCTTATGAATGGGATTGGCTCTTTCCCTGTTTGGTTCTTCTGAGATAGCATAGAGATCCCATTTTGAAGACAGTATCTTATCTGTTCGTGTTGGGAAATGTCCTATTCCCGCCCACAGATTTTGTTCATGGTTGGATCTTCTCTTTCAGCTTTCTGAGGGGTTGTCTACCTTTAAAACCATAAATTGATTCTGCTACTAGATTTTTTTTTTTTAATTTCAAGGCTTCCTTGGCGAGGTGGAGATATAATCAAATTAATTAACAAACGGGAAACCTTTTGGATCGTCCATTTAAAGGGATAGTAATACTTTGTTTTATCTTTATTTTATTTTGTAGGCATTAAAAAAACATGAAGAACGATATAAGTCTCATCTCTCAAACCTTTATGATTTGAGAGATATTCACAAGCAAAGTTTCCCCTCCTGCCCCTTTTACCTAGTGTAAGCCATCTCTTCTCAGATGTGGAATCCAGTCCATAGACCAGACAGATAACAGCAGGGGACAATCTTCTTCCTATGAGAACAATGAAAACCCCGCCCCCCTTGACAAGTTTTTCAGCTTTTTCCCTTATCTTAATTGAAGATTGTCCCTCTCTGCAGTCTACCTGGGCACCTCCCTTCTGATCTGGCTGAACAGTGTTACATCAGTAAAAGGGGCAGGAGGGGGATACTTTATCATTCAATTACTCCTAAACTACAACTCTGACAGAATTGAAATAACACTCTCCATGGCCCAAATACTATGAAGATTAATTAGAGCTGCTTTTAATATGAAACATTACTATCACTTTAAAGACTAGAAGATTAAACTCACAACTGGATATTAGCCATATTTTTTTTACTTTTTCTGATTACTTTTGAATATACATATCTAATTTTTTGGAATAAATTGTGTTATATACACAATTTTTGAATCTTTGTTTGGTTTGTATAATTTTGGATGTTGATCTATATCGGCCGCCTAATACGCTGATATAGTCTCTGCCTTTTCATGAGGTTCTGTGGAATTGACCTCTTTGTGTCCCGGTTTCTATATGTGCTTATAAAATGTACCCATTGGATATGTGTTGTATATATAAATATATATATATATGTATCCCCTCTACTTATGTGAGGGTTGTTTGTGTTTGAGATTTCTATTGATGTCAATGGGGTATGTATCCTTTTAAGCCTCCACATTAAGTTCTCTGTTAATCAATTAAAGCAGAGATGTAACTAGAAGTCATCGGGCCCTGGTGCAAAAATTGCCACGGGTCTCCCTGACCACATTGGCCACCTCCACATTTCCCCCATTGGCCATCTCCACATTTCCCCCATTGGCCATCTTCACATAGCCCCCATTGGTCACCTCCACATTGCCTGCATTGGCCATCTCCACCTTGCCCCCAATGTCCATCTCCACATTGCCCCCAAGGTCCACCACCACACTGCTCCCAATGTACACCTGAAAAATGCCCTAATTGACCCCCAGTGTCCATCTCCTACCACCCCGGTGGTCCAGCAGATGGCAGGAGAGGTCCGTACCTCTATTAGCAGCTCGGAGCTACCGAGCGGTCCTCTTTCCAGTAATGCAGAGTGCTGGGAGATGATGTCATTACTAGAGTGCTGGAGACAGAGAGGGCACTCAGCTGCTAACAGAGGTTTGTGCCATAGTCTATGATTGGCATTATCAACTGTTGTACAATATGTCTTCTTACCAGGGTATTTAAACAGGATTTGTTTCTAAACAAAGCACCTATTTTGGGATAAAGTTTGGATGTTAATTTATCAACATGAAGACCAAAAGTGAAGTTGGGGTCAAGCCACATACCAAGATATTTGTAGGAGTCCACTGGGGCCAATTACCGATTAGACTCTGTTACAATGGGTATATTGGTATTGCAGAGATTATGCAGTTTATGCTTTATACCAAATAACATTGTGACTGTTTTGTCAGTGATTAGGAATAGTTTGTTCTTTGCTATCCATCTCTCAACTTCAGAGAAATCATATTGTAATACGCCCTCCAGTTGTGATACATTTGAGTTTTTAGTATATATAACCCCATAAATGTATTAAATGCATAAATTTACTGCAACGACATTGCACACCAGGGAGGAGAGTCTTTAAGCTGTGATAAAGAGGTGATAAAGTGGAGATGACGTCTCCAGTTTATCACTTCTCCAGTTCCTATGTTATTCTATGGACCCTATGCATTAAGATCTCCAAAGTTGAAGAAATCTTAGTGCACAGTCTCCATAATATAACAGGAACTGGAGAAGTGATATCACTGGAGAAGTAATCTCCACTTTATCACGACTTTATCACTGATTAGTGAATCTCCCCCCAAGTGTTTTGGCATTTGATGCTCAGAAATTGTGTCCAGGAACTGTCAACAAACTGAGCTTGCAATCTATAGACCTGACCTACAGAAAGTTTAATCCATTGACTTGCCATAAGAGCTTGCAGTTAACTAAGAAACATTCCACTTAAAATTAACTCAGTTGAGACTGACCCCAAGAGCCATATTCATCACAGTGTAGCTAACGTAATGGCAATTGTCAGGTGATAAAATTAAAAAGACCCTTTTGTGCTCCTGCTAATTTGGATCGGTTGAGGCCAGGCACATAGGTAAAACCAGGGACGTGCACAGACATTTTGGGGGGCAGGGGTTCAAATGAAAAAAAAGGGCACGCAAGAGGAGAAGACCCGGCGGCACTTAAAAAGGACCCGGCCGGCATGTTAAAGGGACCTTACACTTAAAAAGGAACTGGACGTAAGAGGAGAGGAGAGCAGCCCCCCTCCCCCCCAGTAATCAAAATTGAAAAACTGACTGAAATAAGATAAAATCGGACTGATTACATTTTTTTGTTTTTTTTGTTAAAAGGGCACGAGGGCACTTTGGACAAAAAGGCCAGGTGCTCATGCCCCCCTTGGTGTCTATGTGTGCACGTGCCTGGGTAACACTATGAATACTGTATTTGGTGTCCGTGTACTCGGGGGATTTGAGACTTTCACAGATAACTGAAACGTTATTTTTTTAATGAAAATATTTTACCACAAAGGATAAATTAGGATTGTCTCTCATTTTACTGGGTTCTCCTTTTATTTACCTCAGAGGGGTGAAAGGGCGAGTTGACCTTACCAGGACTAGAATCTGTGGATTCACTGTGAAAGTGTCGCCCACTATTTGTCAACCGACAAACCAGCACATTTAAAATGCCGCCTGCATGAAACGGGCGACATCAGAATGTTGCCTGTAACATTAAAGCACCATTTTGTTGGTTGCCAAATAGTGGGCGACATTTCAATAGGATACCGAATCTGTGACCCTGAGGTTTGAACAGATTCTACAGCGGCTGCATTAACCAACTGAGTTACCTTTAGCCGCAAACTTAAATTTGTTTGAGATGTAGTATATAATATTAGCAATATATAGGGTTGCCACCCAGCCGGTATTTTACCGGCAGGCCGGTAAAAAATTGGCTTCTGTCCAATGTTAAGTCTATGGAGGGAATGCCATGGCCGGTATTTTTTTTTAAGAAAAGGTGGCAACCCTAGCAATATACGCAATTTTGTTTTCTTATTTATGATATCATGCCCTGTTGCACTGTGAAAAATATGTGTTCAGATGATGCAGCATTATCTCTTTAACCCCTTAAAGACCAACTGATGTGCTATGACCGTCATGCGTTTTTTTCCCCATAAAGACCGGTGGTGGTCCTGGCACTTCGTGGGAGCGCTGTAAGTAAAAACGGGGGTCTGAAACTGACCGCTTTGTGACCGGATCGGTCTCTCTGAGACCTCGGTTCGGTGCTTTGGTACGAGTAACAGATCACATATACCTGAGCATTGGCAAGGATCAAAGCAGTCCTTAAAGCGTAACTTTCAGTTAGTATAAATTCGCCCTGCAATAATTAAACATATGGAAACTAGCGTCATAATACTTCTATTACCTCTCAGAAGTGACAGATTCTAAAGAAATCCTTAATATTTGGAGATCAGAACCAAGGCATCAGCACAGACATCTTGTCTTAGAGACGTCTGCGCACCTGCGTTGTCAGTCCCGGTCTCCTCTAGGAGGCATTGTACTGTGCCTTAAGGCACCGGTAAGAACTGACGGCACAGGCACGCAGACTGCACTAACATGGCCGTCAGTCTCCGAAGATTAAGGACAGAGGCGTAACTTGAAACCTCTGGGCCCTGGAGCAAAAAGTGCCACAGACCCCCCCGCTCCGCATTACCCCCCTCGACCACACTGACCCGCTCTACAATGCCCCTCAATCTTCACAATGCCCCCATCTCCTACCACCCTGGAGCTCCTGCACGGTCCTCTTAGTAATGCAGGACGCTGGGAGATGATGTCATCTCTCTGCATTACTAGATGATGTCATCTCCCAGCACTCTGCATTACTAGAGCACCGGAGGGAGATTGCGGGTGCCAGGCGGAGGGGTCGCAGCGACCCCTATAGTGACCCCTATAGTTACGCCACTGATTAAGGATTACATTAGAATCAGGTACTTCTGAGAGGTAATAGAAATATTAGGAAGCTAGTCGCCATATGTTGAATTATTGGAGGGTAACTTTATACTAAGTGAAAGTTCCGCTTTAACCTTTTAAGTGCCAGGGCGTAAGAATGCATTGCTTTGCAATGCATCCCATACCCCTCTGGCGCTCAAAGGGTTAAGGGAAGGTCAATTCCCTGGACCGCTGGTCCTTAAAGGTTTATGGACCAGATACGAAAGTAACACATTGCTTCACAATGCGTTCTGCATCCCTCTGGCACTCAAAGGGTTAAAGGGTTAGTAATACCCAAAATAAAGTTAATCCTATAGGTTAGATTTTTGCAAAAAATAAAGTATTTTGAAAAAGTCCTATCACTCAAACTGATATGGTTTGAGAGATATCCTTCGTTAGAGTTCCCCTCTCCATCCTCTTCTCCTGATGTCAGCTATAAGCTGACATCAGCAGTTCCTGGTCTGGGGAATAACAGGTGGCTCTTCAGCAGTGCCGCAATAGCGCAAATGAAAAAGAAATACTTCATTGGAATAGTATAAAAAGAGTGCTTGCAAACCAGGCAGACTTTGTAGACCGTTACAAAGAAGTATTTCTTTTTAAATTGCTCTATAACGGCTCTGCTGAAGAGCCACCTGTCAGTCCCCGGACAAGGAATTCCTGCTGCCAGCTTACAGCTGACGTCAGGAGAAGAGGAGTGAGAAGGGAACTTTAACAAGCAAGTGCAAGTGTAGCAAAAACGTAGCAAGAAAGTAGCGATAAAAATCTTTCATGTATAAAATAAAATCTTGTTTATTATCAAAGCAAGATAAAATATAAAATCTATCAATATACTGGCTCTTATGCGTTTCGTAGCTTAAACGCTACTTTATCAAAGATAATTCGCCAAAAATAACACAAGAATAATCATAAAGTTGTAAGTGGGCTGCCATAGGGTTCAGTTCTGGGTCACATGTTTCAGTATCTTTGGATCCTGTCTCCCAGCCTCCTGCCTTGTTCGCTCAATTTGCCTCAATCAGGTTACAGTACCTCTCCTCCTCACTCCCTGCTTATGAATGGGATTGGCTCTTTCCCTGTTTGGTTCTTCTGAGATAGCATAGAGATCCCATTTTGAAGACAGTATCTTATCTGTTCGTGTTGGGAAATGTCCTATTCCTGCCCACAGATTTTGTTCATGCTTGGATCTTCTCTTTCAGCTTTCTGTCTACCTTTAAAACCATAAATTGATTCCGCTACTAGATTTTTTTTTTTTAATTTCAAGGCTTCCTTGGCGAGGTGGAGATATAATCAAATTAATTAACAAACGGGAAACCTTTTGGATCGTCCATTTAAAGGGATAGTAATACTTTGTTTTATCTTTATTTTATTTTGTAGGCATTAAAAAAACATGAAGAACGATATAAGTCTCATCTCTCAAACCTTTATGGTTTGAGAGATATTCACAAGCAAAGTTGCCCCTTTTACCTAGTGTAAGCCATCTCTTCTCAGATGTGGAATGTACTCCATAGACCAGACAGATAACAGCAGGGGACAATCTTCTTCCTATGAGAACAATGAAAGCCCTGCCCCCCTTGACAAGCTTTTCAGGTTTTTCCCTTATCTTAATTGAAGATTGTCCCTCTCTGCAGTCTACCTGGGCAGCTCCCTTCTGATCTGGCTGAACATTGTTACATCAGTAAAAGGGACGGGAGGGGACACTTTATCATTCAATTACTCCTAAAATACAACTGTGACAGAATTGAAATAACACTCTCCAAAGTCCAATTACTATGATGATTAATTAGAGCTGCTTTTATTATGAAACATTACTATCCCTTTAAAGACTAGAAGATTAAACTCAGAACTGGATATTAGCCATATTTTTTTAACTTTTTCTGATTACTTTTGAATATACATATCTAATTTTTTGGAATAAATTGTGTTATATACACAATTTTTGAATCTTTGTTTGGTTTGTATAATTTTGGATGTTGATCTATATCGGCCGCCTAATACGCTGATATAGTCTCTGCCTTTTCATGAGGTTCTGTGGAATTGACCTCTTTGTGTCCCGGTTTCTATATGTGCTTATAAAATGTACCCATTGGATATGTGTTGTATATATAAATATATATATATATGTATCCCCTCTACTTATGTGAGGGTTGTTTGTGTTTGAGATTTCTATTGATGTCAATGGGGTATGTATCCTTTTAAGCCTCCACATTAAGTTCTCTGTTAATCAATTAAAGCAGAGGTGTAACTAGAAGTCATCGGGCCCTGGTGCAAAAATTGCCACGGGTCTCCCTGACCACATTGGCCACCTCCACATTTCCCCCATTGGCCATCTCCACATAGCCCCCATTGGCCATCTTCACACTGCCCTCATTGGTCACCTCCACATTTCCCCCATTGGCCATCTCCACATAGCCCCCATTGGCCATCTTCACACTGACCACATTGGCCACCTCCACATTTCCCCCATTGGCCATCTCCACATAGCCCCCATTGGCCATCTTCACACTGCCCTCATTGGTCACCTCCACATTGCCTCCATTGGCCATCTCCACCTTGCCCCCAATGTCCATCTCCACATTGCCCCCAAGGTCCACCACCACACTGCTCCCAATGTACACCTCAAAAATGCCCTAATTGACCCCCACTGTCCATCTCCTACCACCCCGGTGGTCCAGCAGATGGCAGGAGAGGTCCGTACCTCTATTAGCAGCTCGGAGCTACTGAGCGGTCCTCTCTCCAGTAATGCAGAGTGCTGGGAGATGATGTCATTACTAGAGTGCTGGAGACAGAGAGGGCGCTCAGCTTCTAACAGAGGTCTGTGCCATAGTCTATGATTGGCATTATCATCTGTTGTACAATACGTCTTCTTACCAGGTGATTTAAACAGGATTTGTTTCTAAACAAAGCACCTATTTTGGGATAAAGTTTGGATGTTAATTTATCAACATGAAGACCAAAAGTGAAGTTGGGGTCAAGCCACATACCAAGATATTTGTAGGAGTCCACTGGGGCCAATTAACGATTAGACTCTGTTACAATGGGTATATTGGTATTGCAGCGATTACGCAGTTTATGCTTTATACCAAATAACATTGTGACTTTTTTGTCAGTGTTTAGGAATAGTTTGTTCTTTGCTATCCATCTCTCAACTTCAGAGAAATCATATTGTAATACACCCTCCAGTTGTGATACATTTGAATTTTTAGTATATATAACCCCATAAATGCATTAAATGCATAAATTTACTGCAACGACATTGCACACCAGGGAGGAGATTCCTTAAGCTGTGATAAAGAGGTGATAAAGTGGAGATGACGTCTCCAGTTTATCTCTTCTCCAGTTCCTATGTTATTTTATAGAGGCTATGCACTAAGATCTCCAAAGTTGAAGAAATCTTAGTGTATGGGCTCCATAGAATAACATAGGAACTGGAGAAGTGATATCACTGGAGAAGTAATATCCACTTTATTACCTCTTTATCACTGATTAGTGAATCTCCCCCCAAGTGTTTTGGCATTAGATGCTCAGAAATTGTGCCCAGGAACTGTCAACAAACTGAGCTTGCAATCTATAGACCTGACCTACAGAAACTTTAATCCATTGACTTGCCATAAGAGGTTGCAGTTAACTAAGAAACATCCCACTTAAAATTAACTCAATTGAGACTGACCCCAAGAGCCATATTCATCACAATGTAGCTAACGTAATGGCAATTGTCAGGCGATAAAATTAAAAAACCCTTTTGTGCTCCTGCTAATTTGGATCAGTTAGGCCGGGCACATAGGTAAAACCAGGAAAGTGCACAGACATTTTGGGGGGCAGGGGCTCAAATGAAAAAAAAAGGCACGCAAAAGGAGAGCCGGCAGCACTTAGAAAGGACCCGGCCGGCATGTTAAAGGGACCTTACACTTAAAAAGGACCTGGATGTAAGAGGAGAGGAGAGGAGAGCAGCCCCCTCCCTCCCCGGTAATCATAATTGAAAAACAGACTGGGATAAGATAAAATCGGACTGATTACATTTTGTTTTTTGTTTTTTTTGTTAAAAGGGCACGAGGGCACTTTGGACATATGTGTGCACGTGCCTGGGTAAAACTATGAATACTGTATTTGGTGTCCTTGTACTCGGGGGATTCGGGACTTTCATAGATAACTGAAACTTTTTTTTTTAAGGAAAGTATTTTACCAGAAATGATAAATTAGGATTGTCTCTCATTTTACTGGGTTCTCCTTTTATTTACCTCAGAGGGGTGAAAGGCTGAGTTGACCTTACCAGGACTAGAATCTGTGGATTCACTGTGGAAGTGTCGCCCACTATTTGGCAACCGACAAACCAGCGCGTTTAAAATGCCGCCTGCATGAAACGGGCGACATCAGAGTGTTGCCCGCAACATTAAAGCACCATTTTGTTGGTTGCCAAATAGTGGGCGACATTTCAATAGGATACCGAATCTGTGACCCTGAGGTTTGAACAGATTCTACAGCGGCTGCATTAACCAACTGAGTTACCTTTAGCCGCAAACTTAAATTTGTTTGAGATATAGTATATAATATTAGCAATATATAGGGTTGCCAACCAGCCGGTATTTTACCGGCAGGCCGGTAAAAAATTGGATTCTGTCCAATGTTAAGTCTATGGAGGGAATGCCATGGGCGGTATTTTTTTTAAGAAAAAGTGGCAACCCTAGCAATATACGTAATTTTGTTTTCTTATTTATGATATCATGCCCTGTTGCATTGTGAAAAATATGTGTTCAGATGATGCAGCATTATCTCTTTAACCCCTTAAAGACCAACTGATGTGCTATGACCGTCATGCGTTTTTTTCCCCCATAAAGACCGGTGATGGTCCTGGCACTTCGTGGGAGCGCTGTAAGTAAAAACGGGGGTCTGAAACTGACCGCTTTGCGACCTGATCGGTCTCTCTGAGACCCCAGTTCGGTGCTTTGGTACGACTAACAGGTCACATGTACCGGAGCAATGGCAAGGATCAAAGCAGTCCTTAAAGCGGAACTTTCAGTTAGTATAAATTCGCCCTGCAATAATTAAACATATGGAAACTAGCGTCATAATACTTCTATTACCTCTCAGAAGTGACAGATTCTAAAGAAATCCTTAATATTTGGAGATCGGAAGCAAGGCATCAGCACAGACATCTTGTCTCAGAGACATCTGCGCACCTGCGTTGTCAGTCCTGGTCTCCTCTAGGAGGCATTGTACTGTGCCTTAAGGCACCGGTAAGAACTGATGGCACAGGCTGCACTAACTGCACTAACATGGCCGTCTGTCTCCGAAGATTAAGAACAGAGGCGTAAATAGAAACATCCGGACCCTGGCGCAAGAAGTGCCACGGCCCCCCCCCACATTGCCCCCCCCTCGACCACACTGACCTGCTCTACAATGCCCCTCAATCTTCACAATGCCCCCATCTCCTACCTCCCTGGAGCTCCTGCACGGTCCTCTTAGTAATGAGGGCGCTGGGAGATGATGTCATCTCTGTGCATTACTAGATGATGTCATCTCCCAGCACTCTGCATTGCTAGAGCGCCGGAGGGAGATTGAGGGTGCCAGGCGGAGGGGTCGCAGCGACCCCTATAGTGACCCCTATAGTTACGCCACTGATTAAGGATTACATTAGAATCAGGTACTTCTGAGAGGTAATAGAAATATTAGGAAGCTAGTCACCATATGTTGAATTATTGGAGGGTAACTTTATACTAAGTGAAAGTTCCGCTTTAACCTTTTAAGTGCCAGGGGGTAAGAATGCATTGCTTTGCAATGCATCCCATACCCCTCTGGCAGTCAAAGGGTTAAGGGAAGGTCAATTATATACACACCACACAGTCTGATCTCCTAAACACAGGGACATCAGGGTGATACACTTATATACACACCACACAGTCTGATCTCCTAAACACATGGACACCAGGGTGATACACTTATATACACACCCTACAGTCTGATCTCCTAAACACAGGGACACCAGGGTGATACACTTATATACACACCGCACAGTCTGATCTCCTAAACACAGGGACACCAGGGTGATACATTTATATACACACCACACAGTCTGATCTCCTAAACACGGGGACACCAGGGTGATACACTTATATACACAGCACACAGTCTGATCTCCTAAACACAGGGACAACAGGGTGATACACTTATATACATACCACACAGTCTGATCTCCTAAACACAGGGACACCAGGGTGATACACTTATATACACACCGCACAGTCTGATCTCCTACACACAGGGTCACCAGGGTGATACACTTATATACACACCACACAGTCTGATCTCCTAAACACAGGGACATCAGGGTGATACACTTATATACACACCACACAGTCTGATCTCCTAAACACAGGGACATCAGGGTGATACACATATATACACACCACACAGTCTGATCTCCTAAACACAGGGACACCAGGGTGATACACTTATATACACAACACACAGTATGATCTCCTAAACACAGGGACATCAGGGTGATACACATATATACACACCACACAGTCTGATCTCCTAAACACAGGGACATCAGGGTGATACACTTATATACACACCACACAGTCTGATCTCCTAAACACAGGGACATCAGGGTGATACACTTCTATACACACCACACAGTCTGATCTCCTAAACACAGGGACACTAGGGTGATACACTTATATACACACCACACAGTCTGATCTCCTAAACACAGGGACACCAGGGTGATACACTTATGTACACACCACACAGTCTGATCTCCTAAACACAGGGACATCAGGGTGATACACTTCTATACACACCACGCAGTCTGATCTCCTAAACACAGGGACACCAGGGTGATACACTTATATACACACCACACAGTCTGATCTCCTAAACACAGGGACACCAGGGTGATACATTTATATACACACCACGCAGTCTGATCTCCTAAACACAGGGACACCAGGGTGATACACTTATATACACACCACACAGTGTGATCTCCTAAACACAGGGACACCAGGGTGATACACTTATATACACACCACACAGTCTGATCTCCTAAACACAGGGACACCAGGGTGATACACTTCTATACACACCACACAGTCTGATCTCCTAAACACAGGGACACATAGGCGTGCGCACGGGGTGTGCCGGGTGTGCCCAGGCACACCCTAATCTGCCCCGTGCGCACCGGCCAGGGAAGCTGGGGATGTTTTTTTCTTTTTTTTTTTAAATATATCTGCCGCGAGGGAGCGCTGATTTAAACTACCAAGCGCTCCCTCGCGGCATCTATGTGACAAGCCAGCGAGACCCAGGCTCTGTAGTAATACAGAGCGCTGGGAGATGACATCATCTCCCAGCGCTCTGCATTACTGAGAGCAGCGCGCGGGAGCTTCAGCTCTGTGCCGAAGGAGGCACAGAGCTCTCTTACGGCACACCGCTAGACCACCAGGGACTGAAGGTAGGGGATGAAGGGGGCATTGTGGAGATGAATGGGGCATTGTGGAGATGAAGGGGCATTATGGAAGGGGGCGATGTGAAGATGATGGGGGCAATGTGGAGCTGATGTCAGTGTGAGGGCAAGTTGGAGCTGATGGGGGCAAGTTGGAGCTGATGGGGGCAATGTTAGGGCAAGTTGGAGGTGATGAGGGCAAGTTGGAGGTGATGGGGATAAGATGGAGCTGATGGGGGCAAGTCAGAGCTGAGGGCAATGTGGAGATTATGGGGACAATGTTAGGGCAAGTTGGAGCTGATGGGGGCAAGTTGGAGCTAAGGGCAAGTTAGAGCTGATGGAGGCAATGTTAGGGCAAGTTGGAGCTGATGGGGGCAATGTTAGGGCAAGTTGGAGCTGATGAGGGCAATGTGAGGGTAAGTTGCAGCTGAGGGCAAGTTGCAGCTGATGGGGGCAATGTTAGGGCAAGTTGGAGGTGATGAGGGCAAGTTGGAGGTGATGGGGATAAGATGGAGCTGATGGGGGCAAGTCAGAGCTGAGGGCAATGTGGAGATTATGGGGACAATGTTAGGGCAAGTTGGAGCTGATGGGGGCAAGTTGGAGCTGAGGGCAAGTTAGAGCTGATGGGGGCAATGTTAGGGCAAGTTGGAGCTGATGGGGGCAAGTTGGAGCTGAGGGCAAGTTAGAGCTGAGGGCAAGTTAGAGCTGATGGGGGCAATGTTAGGGTAAGTTGGAGCTGATGGGGGCAAGTTGGAGCTGAGGGCAAGTTGGAGCTGAGGGCAAGTTAGAGCTGATGGGGGCAATGTGAGGGCAAGTTGGAGCTGATGGGGGCAGTGTGAGGGCAAGTTGGAGCTGAGTGCAAGTTAGAGCAGATGGGGGCAATGTTAGGGCAAGTCAGAGCTGATGGGGGCAAGTTGGAGCTGATGAGGGCAATGTGAGGGCAAGTCAGAGCTGATGGGGGCAAGTTGGAGCTGAGGGCAATGTGGAGATTATGGGGGCAATGTTAGGGCAAGTTGGAGCTGATGGGGGCAAGTTGGAGCTGATGGGGGCAATGTGAGGGCAATATGGAGTTGATGGGGGATACGTTGGAGCTGATGGGGGCAATATGGAGCAGATGGGGGGCAATCATTTATTTAGCTAGCACACACACATATATATTACATACACGCACGTGTGTGTTTGTGCTTTTGGGTGCACACCCTAATGCAATTGGCTGCGCACGCCTATGCAGGGACACCAGGGTGATACTCTTATATACACACCACACAGTCTGATCTCCTAAACACAGGGACACCAGGGTGATACACTTCTATACACACCACACAGTCTGATCTCCTAAACACAGGGACACCAGGATGATACACTTCAGATGTACAGACCCTTAATATCTCCTAAAGAGGGGCACTTAGGAGGTATAGACCCCAATATCTCCTAAAGAGGGATACTTGGGAGGTATGGACCCCAATATCTCCTAAAGAGGGACACTTGGGAGGAACGGACCCCTAATATCTCCTAAAGAGGACACTTGGGAGGTACAGACCCCTACTATCTCCTAAAGAGGACACTTGGGAGGTACAGACCCCTACTATCTCCTAAAGACGGACACTTGGGAGCTACGGACCCCTAATATCTTCTAATGAGGGACACTTAGGAGGTATGGTCCCAAATATCACCTAAAGAGGGACACTTGGGAGGTACAGACCCTTAATATCTCCTAAAGAAGGACACTTGGGAGGTATGGACCCCTAATATCTCCTAAAGGGGGACACTTGGGAGGTATGAACCCCTAATATCTCCTAAAGAGGGACACTTGGGAGGTATGGACCCTAATATCTCCTAAAGAGGGACACTTGGGAGGTATGGTCCCTATTATCGCCTAAAGAGGGACACTTGGAGGTACGGACCCCTAATATCTCCTAAAGAGGGACAATTGGGAGGTACGGACCCCTAATAATAATAATAATCCTTTATTTATATCTCCTAAAGAGGGACACTTGGGAGGTACGGACCCCTAATATCTCCTAAAGAGGGACAATTGGGAGGCATGGAACCCTGAAATCTCCTAAAGAGGGACCCTCGGGAGGTATGGACACTAATAGCTAATAAAGAAGGATATTTGGGAGGTATGCTTACATATTAACCCTTGAAGTTCCTGAGAACATAGATTGTAAGTGATATTGCTTGCTGTAACCCAGTGGTGTTAGTCCAGAAGGAAGCTGTAACATACTACAGTATCCATATATCACTGCTGGGACACACACAACACAAACAGGACTTCTACCTCTTCCTCATGGTACAAATGGCACCAGTTTAGAAACGAATTGGTTCAGAGCAAATATTAAGAAACACTGGACTCTCACAGACTGAAAACTGGGACCTTCACTCTGACACTTGGCTCAATACCCTGAATCTCAAGGTCAAACCCTGAAAGTTCCCAGGTCGTTGTGTCCACAATCGCATCAAATCCAGTACAACAGACACAATACAGTTTTCATCATCTCTGTGTAATTCCCACGTTCTCCCACTAGGTGTCACTGTCCGTCATAGTTTCTGTCCTATATTAATGTGTTTTTTTCCTAACTCCAAGATCCAGCAAATATTTTTTTTCTAAATTCCTTTCTGTTCTCTTTCCGGCCATGTGTGATTGCAGTTTCCTCTGGGCGTCCATTGCAGGAGGCTGGGATCAGCCAGGATCTGAGATAAGGACAGGAGGGCAGGGGCCACAGGAAGCCAGTCATCTGCCAGCCCCATCCTGCCAGCCCAGGTACTCCTGTACCCCCTGGCTGCTGAGGGCACCTGGGCACACTGATGCAGGTAGCAGAGTCCAGCTGAGGGGCAGATCAGGGTCCTGGCCCTTGTGATTTGGGGTGTGGGAGGAAAGTGACATGTGCATTGTTCTACACTGATATACACCCATCCTGTTATTCTGCACACAGCAGGCTCCTGCACTGGATTACAGCTGGCATCACCCCTAGCTCTGCCAACAGCCCTTCCACCCTGGCACTGGATTCTGTCATGTTACTCTTCCCTGGCACTAGGCAAAGCAGCTCCACTGGGGGCCACCTGCTGCTCAGCCTGACCAAGCACAGACCCTGAATGTAGCCTGGGGGCATCATCTGGTAATACGGATTAACCATGTAATCCAATTAGTGCCTGCAGCTGCTACTGCCACTGTCACTGACATATACAGTCACACACACACATACATACTAACAGACACACACATACACACTAACACACATACACACTAACACACACTAATACACACATTAACACACTATCACACACACTAACAGATACATACTAACACACATACACACTATCACACACTAACACATAAATATTAACAACACATACACACTAACACACATACATACTAAGATACACTCATGTTAACACACATCCACACTAATACACACACATTAACGCACACATCCACACTAACACACATAAATACATACATACTAACATACACACACATTAACACACACTAACATACACACACGCTAACACACATCCACACTAACACACACACATCCACACTAACACACATATTAACAGACACATACATACTAAAACACACACAGTAACACACACATCCACACTAACACACATACATACATACACACTAACACACACACATCCACTCCAACACGCACACACACATATTAACAGACACATACATACTAATACACACACACACTATCACACACTAACACACATTAACATACATACACACTAACACACATACACACTAACACACACATACATACATACACTAACATACATACACACTAACACACACACACACACATCCACTCTAACACACACAACTATTAACAGACACATACATACTAACACACACACACACTAACACACACTAATACACACACACTAACACATACACACTAACACACACATACATACATACACACTAACAAACATACACTAACATACATACACACACACACACACACTAACATACATACTAACACACTCATACACGCTAACAAACACATACACACTAACACATACACACTAACACATACATACACACTAACACACACATACACTCTAATACACACATACGTACACACTAACACACACATACACACTAACTCACATACATACATACACACATACACTTTCACACACAGATACATTCACAACACCATACACAGATACATTAAAACACACACAGCTACATACACACACACTAACATACACAGATACATTCACACACACTAACACACACACACTAATATACATTCACACACACTAACACACACAGATACATTCACACACGCATATACACACAGATACATTCACACACACTAACACATATATACACATTAACCTACACTAGCTCAGACACACTAAAACAACCATACAGACACAGTAACATGCACTAACACATACATTGATACACATATACATGCTAACACACACACAGACACTAACAAACACATACACCAACACATACATAGACACACTAACATACCCTAATTCACACACATTAACATGCACATACAAAAACGCACAGAGACACTAACATACACATACGCTAACACATACATACAGACACACTTACATACACATATACAGACAGACGAACATACAGATACACTAACATATACTAATACACACATATACACAATCACATACACTAACACAAACATACACTAACTGCATGCAGACAAGTTAACATATGCTTACACTAATACACACGTATATACAGATACACTAACATACATACAGGCACACTAACATAGACAGGGACAATAACATATAGATTCACTAACAGACACTAACACACAAGCGCACACACACAGACAAAATAACATGGCCATTAACATAACACATATACACTAACTTGCACTAAGACAGTCATACACTAAAACACATGTATGTATACGTGTGTATGTATAGATGTGTGTATGTTTGTGTATATGTATAACTGTGTATATATGTGTGGGTGTATGTATGTATATGTGTATATATGTATATGTGTGTGTGTCTATATGAGTGTGTAAATGTGTGTTAGTATGTATAGCTGTATAAATGTATATGTGTGTGTGTATGTATATCTGTGTATATGTGTGTGTTTGTGTGTATATGTATAAGTGAATATATGTATGTGTGTATATATATCAGTGCATATAATGTGTGTATGCATATATATGTATGTTCGCTGTGTATGTGTGTGTGTATATGTATACATGTGTATATATATATGTGTGTGTATGTATAGTTGTGTATATGTATGCTTGTGTGTAAATGTGTGTGTGTATGTATATCTGTGTAAATGTGTATGGGTGTGTGTATATCTATCCTGGTCTATATATGTATGTGAGTTTGTTTTTTTATATGTATACATGTATATATGTGTGTGTATGTGTGTGTGTGTGTGTGTGTGTGTATGTATATATGTGTGTGTGTGTGTATGTATATGTGTGTGTGTGTATATGTGTGTGTGTGCGTATGTATATATGTGTGTGTATGTGTATGTATATGTGTGTGTGTGTATATGTGTGTGTGTGTGTATGTATATGTGTGTGTGTGTATATATGTGTGTGTGTGTATGTATATGTGTGTGTATGTATATGTGTGTGTGTGTATGTATATGTGTGTGTGTATATGTGTGTGTGTGTATATATGTGTGTGTGTGTATGTGTGTGTGTGTATATATATGTGTGTGTATGTATATATGTATGTGTGTATATGTGTGTGTATATATATACATTGTGTATATGTACGTGTGTGTATGTCTGTACATATACTGTGTGTGTCTCTGTGCTGTCCCTCTGGGCGCTCCCCCCCAGTCCTCATGTCCATTCTTCTCGTCCCCTGCAGGATCTGGACCACAGTGTTGTGTTCCCCAGCCGGGAGCTGGGCAGGGTGGGGGGAGTGGTCTCCCTCGGTGCCTGGATCCAGTCTGCATTTCTGGAGGGTGGATGCAGGAGTGTCCTTACTCCATCTCACACAGATCACTTCCCGGGCTGAGATCCAGCGACCCTCTGGGACCCTGCTGCTGTATCACTTTTCTCCTGGATCACTGAGGAGTCCGGTGCCTGAGCCCGGCACTAGGAGTTCACCGGGTATCTAAATCCACTTGGTTCTCTGGATCTCTCGGGGATGGTCCCTATCAGACGGAGCTGCTGTCGGCAGGTCACTGTGCTGGATCTCCTTCCCCAGTGATCTCTTGGGATGACCTGGATCCGCTCTGTGTGTGAGACACTTGTTTTTCCGGGGGGTGTACCCATGCAGTAAGTGCCCCTTGGCCCTGTGCTTGGCTGGCATGCTGTGAGGATGTCGGGGTGCAGAATGTCAAACATTAACGGGTTTGTAGAGGACCCCAGGATGGAGATGGGGGACATGGGAAGGACCTTGAGGTGTCTGGAGACCGGCACAGTCCTGACTCTGTTCTACCAGAAGAAGTCACAGAGGCCGGAGAGGAGGACATTTCAGCTGAAGCTGGACACCAGGCAGATCGTCTGGTTCAGGACTCCGGAGAAGGTGGAGGGAGACGGTAAGTGGCACAGACCACGTGGGAACAAGATGATCACCCTGTACCACGAGTTGGTAATCTTTTGGCTAAGGAGACCAGATATCCCTTTAAAGCGGAACTACCAACTTAAAAGTCGCCCTGCAATAATTAGGCAGGTGGCGACTAGCTTAATAACAGTTATCTTTCCTCACAGAACGAGCCGATTGTAAAGTTACTTAAAGTGACACTAATGTCCCATAAAAATGTTTTTTTTTTGTATTGTAGATTAAAAAAATAAATAAATTCTGTGCAGCAAATCCCATGTCTTAAACCTTTACAGTTTTAGAGATATTCGGTCCTAAAGTCCCCCCTCCCTCCCCTTCTCCTGACTTCATCTGTAAGCCGACAGCAGGCGTTCCTGGTCTTGGGACCGACAGGCGGCTCTTCAGCAGAGCTGCAATAGCGCAATTTTAAAAGAAATACTTCATTGGCACGGTCTACAAAGTGCGCCTGGTTTGCAAGCACTCTTTTTAGACCATTCCAAAGAAGTAATTCTTTTTTAACCCCTTAACCCCTTAGTGACCGGCCGCAAGCGCACGCTGCCGGCACTTAACAATGGGTTTTTTGTTTTTTTTTCCATTGTAGCGAATGACTTCCGTGACTTACCAGGTACGTCCTTTGTCACTAAGTGACATTTTTTCGTGACGTACCTGGTAAGTCACTTGTCGGGAAGGGGTTAAGGACCCATGACAGTCCTGGACCATCATGGAATTCCAGGCTCACCGCGCGGCTGCACGCCATTCGGGGAGTCCGGAATCGGATCGCATTAAAAAAAAAAGCTCCTTAAGAGACCGCAAAATACGCCTTCGGCCGGTCCTTAAGGGGTTAAATCACGCTATTGCGGCTCTGCTGAAGAGCCTCCTCATGTCGGCCGACACGGATCTCCTGCTGTCAGCTTTACAGCTGACATCAGGAGAGAGAGAGAACTTTAGCCATGAATATCTCTCAAACCGTAAAGGTCTGAGTCATGGGATTTGCTGCACAGAATTTATTTTTCTTTAATCTACAAAACAAAAAAAAATTTTTATGGGACATTAGAGTCACTTTAATCTTTGTAGACTGACGGCCAGTTTAGTGCAGTCTGTGCGCCTGCGCCGTCGGTCCCTTCCGGTGCCTTTCGGCACAATGCAGTGCTTCTGAAGGGAGACCGGGACTGACGGCGCAGGCGCGCAGACAACATGCCTGCGCTGATGCCTGTCTTCCGGTCTCGGACGATGAAGGATTTCTTTACAATCGGATCATTCAGAGAGGGAAGAGAACTATTATTAACCCTTTGAGTGCCAGAGGGGTACGCAACGCATAGCAGAGCAATGCGTTGCATACCCCTCTGGCACTCAAAGGGTTAAGCTTGTTGCCATCTGCCTAATTACTGCAGGGCGACTTTAACTGTGGTGGTAGTTCCGCTTTAAATGGAGGACGCTTATAAGACTGAACACTAACCGATGGCTCTAATCTCTTTACAGTCCTGCAGAAGGGAAACATCAGAGGGGTCCTTCATTTAACTCTTTGAGTGATATACCTCTCTGGCAATCAAAGGTTAACCCTTTGAGTGCCAGAGGGGTACGCAACGCATTGCAAAGCAATGCGTTGCGTACCCCTCTGGCACTCAAAGGGTTAAAAGGATTGCAATACTTTAAAATGTAAATAAAATATATATGTTGTAGGGTTTACCCCCGTGAGTAAAATAAGGGTGCTCCCACTGCTGAAAGGTGTTTTATTCAAAAGTTGTTACAGCTCAAACATGAGTTTTTTTTAGGTGCACTATCACAGTGGCCTGAAATTGTACAGTGGCGCTGTTGCTACACCAACCTATGGACAGCTCTGGTCCATAGACCATAAATCTCTATAGGATGGTGTAACAACAGCGCCACTGTACAATTTCAGGCCACTGTGATATTGCACCTAACAAATTCAACTTTGAGCTGTAATAACTTTTGAATAAACCACCTTTCATCAGTGGGAGTTCCCTTGTTTTACTCAGGGTGATAAACGCTACAATATATATATATATATACTAGCAATGTGGGACGGCGTTGCCCGTCAGGATATATAGGGAATTAATGCACACACACGGATGCGAGACAAACACAGAGACACACACGCAAATGCACACGCATGCACTGAGATGCTTAAAGAGCGACAGTCATACACACATACATGCAGACACATAGAGTGTGATACAGACATGCAACACACACAGTGAGAAACACACAGGCACACACAGAGACACACACACACACACAAGTGAGTCATAAGGGGGTGACTTATGTGTCATTGTAATGAGTTTGTGTTTGTACTTATGCCTCCACTGTGGCATTCATTCATATAGTTGAAATGCATGTGGTAATTGCACATACTATGGTGGAAGGTGGATCGTGCTGGCTCCCGGGATGTGAGTGACTGGCATTCATTCATGTAATTGAAATGCATGTGGTAATTGCACATACTATGGTGGAAGGTGGATCGTGCTGGCTCCCGGGATGTGAGTGACTGGCATTCATTCATATAATTGAAATGCATGTGGTAATTGCACATACTATGGTGGAAGGTGGATCGTGCTGGCTCCCGGGGTGTGAGTGACAGTGAGACTATGGTAGAAGGTGGATCGTGCTGGCTCCCGGGGTGTGAGTGACAGTGAGACTATGGTGGAAGGTGGATCGTGCTGGCTCCCAGGGTGTGATTATGTGTGAGTGATTGTGTTTGAGTGTGAGATTGAGTGATTGCGTGTAAGTGATTTAGTGAGTGTGTGTGATTGAGTGAGTGTGTGAGTGAGAGTGTGTATGATAGTGAGAGGGTGTGAATAATTAAGGGTGTGTGATTGAGGGTGAGAGTGTGATTGAGGGTGTGAGTGTGATTGAGTGTGAGTGTGATTGAGTGTGAGAGTGTGATTGTGATTGAGTGTGACTGTGAGACTGTAAGTGTGAGAGTGTGATTGAGTGTGAGACTGTGAGAGTGTGAGACTGTGAGAGTGTGATTGAGTGTGAGAGTGAGACTGTGTGAGAGTGTGATTGAGTGAGAGTGTGATTGAGAGTGTGTGAGTGTGATTGAGTGAGACTGTGAGAGTGTGATTGAGTGAGACTGTGTGAGTGTGATTGAGTGTGTGTGAGTGATTGGGTGTGAGACTGAGAGAGTGAGAGAGACTGTGTGAGACTGAGAGTGTGAGAATGTGAGTGTGAGAGAGTGTGAGAGACTGTGAGAGTGTGAGAGACTGTGAGAGTGTGAGATAGACATTGAGAGTGTGAGACAGAGTGTGAGAGACTGTGAGACAGAGTGTGAGAGACTGAGAGTGTGAGAGACTGTGAGACTGAGAGTGTGAGAGACTGTGAGACTAAGAGTGTGAGAGACTGTGAGACTGTGTGAGAGTGTGAGAGAGTGAGAGAGACTGTGAGAGTGTGAGAGAGTGTGAGACTGAGAGAGTGTAAGAGAGTGTGACTGTGAGAGTGTGAGAGAGACTGTGAGAATGTGAGAGAGAGTGTGAGAGAGACTGTGTGTGAGACTGTGTGAGTGTGTGAGACTGAGAGTTTTTGAGAGTGAGAGAGACTGTGAGACTGTGTGTGAGACTGTGTGTGCGAGACTGTATGTGCGAGACTGTATGTGTGAGACTGTATGTGTGAGACTGTGAGTGCGAGACTGTGAGTGAGACAGTGTGAGACTGTGAGAGAGAGACTGTGAGAGAGAGACTGTGAGAGAGAGAGACTGTGAGAGTGTGAGACTGTGAGAGCGTGTGAGACTGAGAGCGTGCGAGACAGAGAGTGCGAGACTGAGAGAGTGCGAGTGTGTGAGACTGAGAGTGTGAATGTGAGAGACTGTGTGTGAGAGACTGTGTGTGAGAGAGTGTGTGAGACTGTGTGAGAGTGTGAGACTGTGTGACTGTGAGAGAGACTGTGAGTGAGAGTGTGAGTGAGACTGTGTGTGTGAGACTGTGTGAGTGAGACTGTGTGAGTGTGTGAGACTGAGAGTTTTTGAGAGTGAGAGAGACTGTGAGACTGTGTGTGAGACTGTGAGTGTGAGACTGTAAGTGAGACAGTGTGAGAGTGAGAGAGAGAGACTGTGTGAGACTGAGAGCGTGTGAGACTGAGAGCGTGTGAGACTAAGAGAGTGCGAGACTGAGATTGTGTGAGACTGAGAGAGTGCAAGTGTGTGAGACTGAGAGTGTGAATGTGAGAGACTGTGTGAGAGAGTGTGTGTGAGAGAGTGTGTGTGAGAGACTGTGTGAGACTGTGTGACTGTGAGAGAGACTGTGAGAGAGAGTGTGAGTGAGACTGTGTGTGTGAGACTGTGTGTGTGAGACTGTGTGTGTGAGACTGTGTGAGTGAGACTGTGTGAGTGTGTGAGACTGAGAGTTTTTGAGAGTGAGAGAGACTGTGAGACTGTGAGTGCGAGACTGTGAGTGAGACAGTGTGAGAGTGAGAGAGAGAGACTGTGAGAGTGTGAGACTGTGAGACTGTGTGAGACTGAGAGAGTGTGAGACTGAGAGCATGTGAGACTGAGAGAGTGCGAGATTGAGAGAGTGCGAGATTGAGATTGTGCGAGACTGAGAGAGTGCGAGTGTGTGAGACTGAGAGTGTGAATGTGAGAGACTGTGTGAGCGAGTGTGTGTGAGCGAGTGTGTGTGAGCGAGACTGTGTGAGAGACTGTGTGTGAGACTGTGTGAGTGTGAGACTGTGTGAGTGTGAGACAGAGAGTGCGAGACAGAGAGTGCGAGACTGAGAGTATGTGAGTGTGTGAGACTGAGAGTGTGAGACTGTGTGAGAGTGAGAGAGTGAGACTGTGTGAGAGTGAGTCTGTGAGAGTGAGACTGTGTGAGAGTGAGACTGTGTGAGAGTGAGAGAGAGAGACTGTGAGAGTGAGAGACTGTGAGAGTAAGAGACTGTGAGTGTGAGACTGTGAGTGTGAGACTGTGAGTGTGAGACTGTGTGTGAGAGACTGTGTGAGAGACTGTGTGTGAGAGTGAGAGAGTGTGAGACTGTGTGAGTGTGAGACTGTGAGACTGTGTGAATGTGAGACTGTGAGAGTGTGAGACTGTGTGTGAGAGTGTGAGACTGTGAGTGTGTGTGAGACTGTGTGAGAGTGAGACTGTGTGTGAGAGTGTGAGACTGTGTGTGAGAGTGAGAGACTGTGAGAGAGTGTGAGAGTGAGAGACTGTGAGAGTGAGACTGTGTGAGACTGTGAGACTGTGTGAGACTGTGAGACTGTGTGTGAGTGTGAGACTGTGTGTGAGAGAGACTGTGAGAGTGTGAGAGAGTGTGAGAGACTGTGTGAGTGTGAGGGACTGTGTGAGACTGTGAGAGAGAATTGTGAGACTGTGAGACTGTGAGAGAGCGAGACTGTGCGAGACTGTGAGTGCGAGACTGAGTGAGACAGTGTGAGAGTGAGAGAGACTGTGAGACTGAGAGTGTGAGACTGAGAGTGTGTGTGAGACTGAGAGTGTGTGAGACTGAGAGAGTGTGAGAGACTGAGAGTGTGAGAGACTGAGAGAGTGTGAGACTGAGAGAGTGTGAGACTGTGAGACAGTGTGAGACTGTGAGACTGTGTGAGACTGTGAGACAGTGTGAGACTGTGTGAGACTGTGAGACAGTGTGAGACTGTGTGAGTGTGAGACTGTGTGTGAGAGTGTGAGACTGTGTGAGTGTGAGACTGTGTGAGTGGGAGACTGTGAGACAGTGTGAGACAGTGTGAGACTGTGAGACTGTGTGAGACTGTGAGACTGTGTGAGACTGTGTGAGACTGTGAGAGACTGTGTGAGTGTGAGACTGTGTGTGAGAGTGTGAGACTGTGAGTGTGTGAGACTGTGAGTGTGAGAGACTGTGAGAGACTGTGAGAGACTGTGTGAGACTGTGTGAGACTGTGAGAGACTGTGAGAGACTCTGTGAGACTGTGAGAGACTGTGTGAGACCGTGAGAGAGTGAGAGTGAGACTGAGAGAGTGTGAGACTGTGAGTATGTGAGTGTGTGAGACTGAGAGTGTCAGACTGTGTGAGAGTGAGAGATAGAGACTGTGAGAGTGTGAGAGTGAGAGAGAGAGACTGTGAGAGTAAGAGACTGTGTGAGTGTGAGACTGTGTGAATGTGAGACTGTGAGACTGTGTGAGTGTGAGACTGTGTGAGTGTGAGACTGTGTGAGTGAGACTGTGTGTGAGTGAGACTGTGTGTGAGTGAGACTGTGTGAGAGTGTGAGAGTGAGAGAGAGAGACTGTGAGAGTGTGAGAGTGAGAGACTGTGAGAGTAAGAGACTGTGAGACAGTGTGAGACACTGTGAGACTGTGTGAGTGTGAGACTGTGTGTGAGAGTGTGAGACTGTGTGTGAGACTGTGAGTGTGTGAGACTGTGAGTGTGTGAGACTGTGTGAGACTGTGTGAGACTGTGTGAGACCGTGAGAGACTGTGAGAGACCGTGAGAGACTGTGTGAGTGTTAGACTGTGTGAGTGTTAGACTGTGTGAGTGTGAGACTGTGAGACAGTGTGAGACTGTGTGTGAGTGTGAGACTGTGTGAGTGTGAGACTGTGTGAGACTGTGTGTGAGAGTGTGATACTGTGTGTGAGACTGTGAGTGTGTGAGACTGTGAGTGTGTGAGACTGTGAGAGACCGTGTGAGACCATGTGATACCGTGTGAGACCGTGAGAGACTGTGAGACTGTGTGAGTGTGAGACTGTGTGTGAGAGTGTGACACTGTGTGAGTGTGAGACTGTGTGAGTGTTAGACTGTGTGAGTGTGAGACTGTGTGTGAGTGTGAGACTGTGTGTGAGAGTGTGAGACTGTGTGAGTGTGAGAGTGTGAGACTGTGTGAGAGTGAGACTGTGAGACTGTGTGAGAGTGAGACAGAGAGACTGTGAGACTGTGTGAGTGTGAGACTGTGTGAGTGTGAGACTGTGAGATTGTGTGTGAGATTGTGTGTGAGACTGTGTGTGAGACTGAGAGTGAGAGAGTGTGAGACTGTGAGAGAGTGTGAGATTGTGAGAGAGTGTGAGACTGTGAGAGAGTGTGAGACAGAGAGCGTGAGAGAGAGTGTGAGACTGAGAGAGTGTGAGAGAGAGTGTGAGACTGTGTGTGAGAGTGTGAGACTGTGTTTGAGACTGTGAGACTGTGTGACTGAGAGTGTGAGAGAGACTGTGAGACTGTGTGTGAGATTGTGTGTGAGAGAGAGAGACTGTGAGATTGAGACTGTGTGAGACTGTGTGAGACTGTGAGACTGTGTGAGACTGTGTGAGAGTGTGAGACTGTGTGAGAGTGTGAAACTGTGTGAGAGTGTGAGACTGTGTCAGAGTGAGACTGAGAGAGTGTAAGACTGTGTGTGAGAGTGTGAGACTGTGTGAGACTGTGTGAGTGTGAGACTGTGTGAGTGTGAGACTGTGAGATTGTGTGTGAGACTGTGTGTGAGACTGAGAGTGAGAGAGTGTGAGACTGTGAGAGAGTGTGAGACGGTGAGAGAGTGTGAGACAGAGAGCGTGAGAGAGAGTGTGAGACTGAGAGAGTGTGAGAGAGAGTGTGAGACTGTGTGTGAGAGTGTGAGACTGTGTTTGAGACTGTGTGAGACTGTGTGACTGAGAGTGTGAGAGAGACTGTGAGACTGTGTGTGAGATTGTGTGTGAGAGAGAGAGACTGTGAGATTGAGACTGTGTGAGACTGTGTGAGACTGTGAGACTGTGTGAGAGTGTGAGACTGTGTGAGAGTGTGAAACTGTGTGAGAGTGTGAGACTGTGTGAGAGTGAGACTGAGAGAGTGTGAGACTGTGTGTGAGAGTGTGAGACTGTGTGAGTGTGAGACTGTGTGAGTGTGAGACTGTGTGAGTGTGAGACTGTGTGTGAGAGTGTAAGACTGTGTGTGAGACTGTGAGACTGTGTGTGAGACTGTGTGTGAGAGTGTGTGAGACTGTGACTGTGTGAGACTGTGTGAGACCGTGTGAGACCGTGAGAGACTGTGAGAGACTGTGTGAGAGTGTGAGACTGTGTGAGTGTGAGATTGTGTGTGAGAGTGTGAGACTGTGTGAGTGTGAGACTGTGTGAGTGTGAGACTGTGTGTGTGAGTGTGAGACTGTGTGAGTGTGAGACTGTGTGAGAGTGTGAGACTGTGTGAGAGTGAGACTGTGTGAGAGTGAGAGAGAGAGACTGTGAGACTGTGTGAGAGTGAGAGAGAGAGACTGTGAGACTGTGTGAGTGTGAGACTGTGTGAGTGTGAGACTGTGAGACTGTGTGTGAGATTGTGTGTGAGACTGAGAGTGAGAGAGTGTGAGACTGTGAGAGAGTGTGAGACTGAGAGAGTGTGTGAGACTGTGAGACTGTGTGTGAGAGTGTGAGACTGTGTGTGAGAGTGTGAGACTGTGTGTGAGACTGTGTGAGACTGGGTGACTGAGAGTGTGAGAGAGACTGTGAGACTGTGTGTGAGAGAGAGAGACTGTGAGAGTGAGACTGTGTGAGACTGTGAGACTGTGTGAGACTGTGTGAGAGTGAGACTGAGAGAGTGTGAGACTGTGTGTGAGAGTGTGAGACTGTGTATGAGACTGTGAGAGACTGTGAGAGTGAGAGACTGTGAGAGTGTGAGACTGTGTGAGACTGTGTGTGAGTGTGAGACTGTGTGTGTGAGACTGTGTGTGTGTGAGACTGTGTGTGTGAGAGAGTGTGAGAGATGGTGAGACTGTGAGAGACGGTGAGAGTGTGAGAGAGTGTGAGAGACTGAGAGACTGTGTCAGTGTGAGGGACTGTGTGAGACTGAGAGTGACTGTGAGAGACTGTGAGAGTGTGAGACTGTGTGAGACTGTGACTGTGAGACTGTGACTGTGTGAGAGACTGTGTGAGAGACTGTGTGAGACTGTGAGACAGTGTGTGAGAGAGTGTGAGAGTGTAAGAGACTGTGAGAGTGTGAGGGACTGTGAGAGAGACTGTGAGACTGTGAGAGAGACTGTGAGAGAGACTGTGAGACTGTGTGTGAGACTGTGTGTGAAAGAGAGAGAGAGAGACTGTGAGAGTGTGAGAGTGTGAGACTGTGTGTGAGTGTGAGACTGTGTGTGTGAGACTGTGTGTGTGAGAGAGTGTGAGAGACGGTGAGAGTGTGAGAGACGATGAGAGTGTGAGAGACTGTGAGAGTGTGAGAGACTGAGAGACTGTGTCAGTGTGAGGGACTGTGTGAGACTGTAAGAGTGTGAGACTGTGTGAGACTGTGACTGTGAGACTGTGACTGTGTGAGAGACTGTGTGAGAGACTGTGTGAGACTGTGAGACAGTGTGTGAGAGAGTGTGAGAGAGTGTGAGAGAGTGTGAGAGTGTAAGAGACTGTGAGAGTGTGAGGGACTGTGAGAGCATGAGGAACTGTGTGAGACTGCGAGAGAGACTGAGACTGCGAGAGAGACTGTGAGAGACTGTGAGAGTGTGAGACTGTGAGACTGTGCGAAAGTGTGAGACTGTGTGAGACTGTGAGAGTGTGAGAGACTGTGAGACTGTGAGAGAGACTGTGTGAGACTGCGAGAGAGACTGTGTGAGACTGTGAGAGTGTGAGACTGTGACTGTGTGAGAGACTGTGTGAGACTGTGAGACAGTGTGTGAGAGAGTGTGAGAGAGTGTGAGAGAATGTGAGAGTGTAAGAGACTGTGAGAGTGTGAGGGACTGTGAGAGCATGAGGAACTGTGTGAGACTGCGAGAGAGACTGAGACTGCGAGAGAGACTGTGAGAGTGTGAGACTGTGAGACTGTGTGAAAGTGTGAGACTGTGTGAGACTGTGAGAGTGTGAGAGACTGTGAGAGAGACTGTGTGAGACTGCGAGAGAGACTGTGTGAGACTGCGAGAGAGACTGTGTGAGACTGTGAGAGTGTGAGACTGAGAGTGTGAGACTGAGAGTGTGTGAGACTGAGAGTGTGTGAGGGACTGTGTGAGACTGCAAGAGAGACTGTGTGAGACTGCGAGAGAGACTGTGTGAGACTGTGAGACTGAGAGTGTGTGAGACTGAGAGTGTGTGAGACTGAGACTGTGTGAGACTGCGAGAGAGACTGTGTGAGACTGCGAGAGAGACTGCTAGAGTGTGAGACAGCGAGAGTGTGAGACTGAGAGTGTGAGACTGTGTGAGACTGTGACTGTGAGACTGTGACTGTGTGAGAGACTGTGTGAGACGGTGTGTGAGAGAGTGTGAGAGAGTGTGAGAGTGTAAGAGACTGTGAGAGTGTGAGGGACTGTGTGAGACTGCGAGAGAGACTGTGTGAGACTGCGAGAGAGACTGTGTGAGACTGTGAGACTGAGAGTGTGAGACTGTGTGAAAGTGTGAGACTGTGTGAAAGTGTGAGACTGTGAGACTGTGTGAGACTGTGAGAGTGTGAGAGACTGCGAGAGAGACTGTGAGAGTGTGAGACTGAGAGTGTGAGACTGAGAGTGTGTGAGACTGTGAGAGTGTGAGGGACTGTGTGAGACTGCGAGAGAGACTGTGTGAGACTGTGAGAGTGTGAGACTGAGAGTGTGAGACTGAGAGTGTGTGAGACTGCGAGAGAGACTGTGAGAGACTGTGAGAGTGTGAGACTGAGAGTGTGAGACTGTGTGAAAGTGTGAGACTGTGAGAGTGTGAGAGACTGTGTGAGACTGTGAGACTGAGAGTGTAAGAGACTGTGAGAGTGTAAGAGACTGTGAGAGTGTGAGGGACTGTGAGAGACTGCGAGAGAGACTGTGTGAGACTGCGAGAGAGACTGTGAGAGACACTGAGAGTGTGAGACTGAGAGTGTGAGGGACTGTGAGTGTGAGGGACTGTGTGAGACTGTGAGAGAGACTGTGTGAGACTGTGAGAGAGACTGTGAGAGACTGTGAGAGTGTGAGACTGAGAGTGTGAGACTGTGTGAAAGTGTGAGACTGTGAGAGTGTGAGAGACTGTGTGAGACTGAGAGTGTAAGAGACTGTGAGAGTGTGAGGGACTGTGAGAGTGTGAGGGACTGTGAGAGACTGCGAGAGAGACTGTGAGAGACTGTGAGAGTGTGAGACTGAGAGTGTGAGACTGTGTGAAAGTGTGAGACTGTGAGAGTGTGAGAGACTGTGTGAGACTGAGAGTGTAAGAGACTGTGAGAGTGTAAGAGACTGTGAGACTGTGAGGGACTGTGTGAGACTGAGAGAGAGACTGTGAGAGACTGTGAGAGTGTGAGGGACTGTGTGAGACTGCGAGAGAGACTGTGAGAGACTGAGAGTGTGAGACTGAGAGTGTGAGACTGAGTGTGAGACTGCGAGAGAGACTGTGTGAGACTACGAGAGAGACTGTGTGAGACTGTGAGAGTGTGAGACTGTGTGAAAGTGTGAGACTGTGAGAGTGTGAGAGACTGTGTGAGACTGAGAGTATAAGAGACTGTGAGAGTGTAAGAGACTGTGAGAGTGTAAGAGACTGTGTGGGACTGCGAGAGAGACTGTGTGAGACTGCGAGAGTGTGAGACTGTGTGAGACTGTGAGAGTGTGAGACTGTGTGAAAGTGTGAGACTGTGAGAGTGTGAGAGACTGTGTGAGACTGTGAGACTGAGAGTGTAAGAGACTTTGAGAGTGTAAGAGACTGTGAGAGTGTGAGACTGAGAGTGTGTGAGACTGCGAGAGAGACTGTGAGAGTGTGAGACTGAGAGTGTGAGACTGTGTGAAAGTGTGAGACTGTGAGAGTGTGAGAGACTGTGTGAGACTGTGAGACTGAGAGTGTAAGAGACTGTGAGAGTGTAAGAGACTGTGAGAGTGTGAGGGACTGTGAGAGACTGCGAGAGAGACTGTGTGAGACTGCAAGAGAGACTGTGAGAGTGTGAGATTGAGAGTGTGAGACTGAGAGTGTGAGACTGAGAGTGTGAGGGACTGTGAGTGTGAGGGACTGTGTGAGACTGCGAGAGAGACTGTGTGAGACTGCGAGAGAGACTGTGTGAGACTGTGAGAGTGTGAGACTGTGACTGTGTGAGAGACTGTGTGAGAGACTGTGTGAGACTGTGAGACAGTGTGTGAGAGAGTGTGAGAGAGTGTGAGAGAATGTGAGAGTGTAAGAGACTGTGAGAGTGTGAGGGACTGTGAGAGCATGAGGAAATGTGTGAGACTGCGAGAGAGACTGAGACTGCGAGAGAGACTGTGAGAGACTGTGAGAGTGTGAGACTGTGAGACTGTGTGAAAGTGTGAGACTGTGTGAGACTGTGAGAGTGTGAGAGACTGTGAGACTGTGAGAGAGACTGTGTGAGACTGCGAGAGAGACTGTGTGAGACTGCGAGAGAGACTGTGTGAGACTGTGAGAGTGTGAGACTGAGAGTGTGAGACTGAGAGTGTGAGACTGAGAGTGTGTGAGGGACTGTGTGAGACTGCAAGAGAGACTGTGTGAGACTGCGAAAGAGACTGTGTGAGACTGTGAGACTGAGAGTGTGTGAGACTGAGAGTGTGTGAGACTGAGACTGTGTGAGACTGCGAGAGAGACTGTGTGAGACTGCGAGAGAGACTGCTAGAGTGTGAGACAGCGAGAGTGTGAGACTGAGAGTGTGAGACTGTGTGAGACTGTGACTGTGAGACTGTGACTGTGTGAGAGACTGTGTGAGACGGTGTGTGAGAGAGTGTGAGAGAGTGTGAGAGTGCAAGAGACTGTGAGAGTGTGAGGGACTGTGTGAGACTGCGAGAGAGACTGTGTGAGACTGCGAGAGAGACTGTGTGAGACTGTGAGACTGAGAGTGTGAGACTGTGTGAAAGTGTGAGACTGTGTGAAAGTGTGAGACTGTGAGACTGTGTGAGACTGTGAGAGTGTGAGAGACTGCGAGAGAGACTGTGAGAGTGTGAGACTGAGAGTGTGAGACTGAGAGTGTGTGAGACTGTGAGAGTGTGAGGGACTGTGTGAGACTGCGAGAGAGACTGTGTGAGACTGTGAGAGTGTGAGACTGAGAGTGTGAGACTGAGAGTGTGTGAGACTGCGAGAGAGACTGTGAGAGACTGTGAGAGTGTGAGACTGAGAGTGTGAGACTGTGTGAAAGTGTGAGACTGTGAGAGTGTGAGAGACTGTGTGAGACTGTGAGACTGAGAGTGTAAGAGACTGTGAGAGTGTAAGAGACTGTGAGAGTGTGAGGGACTGTGAGAGACTGCGAGAGAGACTGTGTGAGACTGCGAGAGAGACTGTGAGAGACACTGAGAGTGTGAGACTGAGAGTGTGAGACTGAGAGTGTGAGGGACTGTGAGTGTGAGGGACTGTGTGAGACTGTGAGAGAGACTGTGTGAGACTGTGAGAGAGACTGTGAGAGACTGTGAGAGTGTGAGACTGAGAGTGTGAGACTGTGTGAAAGTGTGAGACTGTGAGAGTGTGAGATACTGTGTGAGACTGAGAGTGTAAGAGACTGTGAGAGTGTGAGGGACTGTGAGAGTGTGAGGGACTGTGAGAGACTGCGAGAGAGACTGTGAGAGACTGTGAGAGTGTGAGACTGAGAGTGTGAGACTGTGTGAAAGTGTGAGACTGTGAGAGTGTGAGAGACTGTGTGAGACTGAGAGTGTAAGAGACTGTGAGAGTGTAAGAGACTGTGAGACTGTGAGGGACTGTGTGAGACTGAGAGAGAGACTGTGAGAGACTGTGAGGGACTGTGTGAGACTGCGAGAGAGACTGTGAGAGACTGAGACTGTGAGACTGAGAGTGTGAGACTGAGTGTGAGACTGTGAGACTGCGAGAGAGACTGTGTGAGACTACGAGAGAGACTGTGTGAGACTGTGAGAGTGTGAGACTGTGTGAAAGTGTGAGACTGTGAGAGTGTGAGAGACTGTGTGAGACTGAGAGTATAAGAGACTGTGAGAGTGTAAGAGACTGTGAGAGTGTAAGAGACTGTGTGGGACTGCGAGAGAGACTGTGTGAGACTGCGAGAGTGTGAGACTGTGTGAGACTGTGAGAGTGTGAGACTGTGTGAAAGTGTGAGACTGTGAGAGTGTGAGAGACTGTGTGAGACTGTGAGACTGAGAGTGTAAGAGACTTTGAGAGTGTAAGAGACTGTGAGAGTGTGAGACTGAGAGTGTGTGAGACTGCGAGAGAGACTGTGAGAGTGTGAGACTGAGAGTGTGAGACTGTATGAAAGTGTGAGACTGTGAGAGTGTGAGAGACTGTGTGAGACTGTGAGACTGAGAGTGTAAGAGACTGTGAGAGTGTAAGAGACTGTGAGAGTGTGAGGGACTGTGAGAGACTGCGAGAGAGACTGTGTGAGACTGCAAGAGAGACTGTGAGAGTGTGAGATTGAGAGTGTGAGACTGAGAGTGTGAGACTGAGAGTGTGAGGGACTGTGAGTGTGAGGGACTGTGTGAGACTGTGAGAGAGACTGTGTGAGACTGTGAGAGAGACTGTGAGAGACTGTGAGAGTGTGAGACTGAGAGTGTGAGACTGTGTGAAAGTGTGAGACTGTGAGAGTGTGAGAGACTGTGTGAGACTGAGAGTGTAAGAGACTGTGAGAGTGTGAGGGACTGTGAGAGTGTGAGGGACTGTGTGAGACTGCGAGAGAGACTGTGAGAGACCGTGAGAGTGTGAGACTGAGAGTGTGAGACTGTGTGAAAGTGTGAGACTGTGAGAGTGTGAGAGACTGTGTGAGACTGTGAGACTGAGAGTGTAAGAGACTGTGAGAGTGTAAGAGACTGTGAGACTGTGAGGGACTGTGTGAGACTGCGAGAGAGACTGTGAGAGACTGTGAGAGTGTGAGGGACTGTGTGAGACTGCGAGAGAGACTGTGAGAGACTGAGAGTGTGAGACTGAGAGTGTGAGACTGAGTGTGAGACTGTGAGACTGCGAGAGAGACTGTGTGAGACTACGAGAGAGACTGTGTGAGACTGTGAGAGTGTGAGACTGTGTGAAAGTGTGAGAGTGTGAGAGACTGTGTGAGACTGTGAGAGTGTGAGAGACTGTGTGAGACTGAGAGTGTAAGAGACTGTGAGAGTGTAAGAGACTGTGAGACTGTGAGGGACTGTGTGAGACTGCGAGAGAGACTGTGAGAGACTGTGAGAGTGTGAGGGACTGTGTGAGACTGCGAGAGAGACTGTGAGAGACTGAGAGTGTGAGACTGAGAGTGTGAGACTGAGTGTGAGACTGTGAGACTGCGAGAGAGACTGTGTGAGACTACGAGAGAGACTGTGTGAGACTGTGAGAGTGTGAGACTGTGTGAAAGTGTGAGACTGTGAGAGTGTGAGAGACTGTGTGAGACTGTGAGAGTGTGAGAGACTGTGTGAGACTGAGAGTATAAGAGACTGTGAGAGTGTAAGAGACTGTGAGAGTGTAAGAGACTGTGTGGGACTGCGAGAGAGACTGTGTGAGACTGCGAGAGTGTGAGACTGTGTGAGACTGTGAGACTGTGTGAAAGTGTGAGACTGTGAGAGTGTGAGAGACTGTGTGAGACTGAGAATGTAAGAGACTGTGAGAGTGTAAGAGACTGTGAGAGTGTGAGACTGAGAGTGTGAGACTGAGAGTGTGTGAGACTGCGAGAGAGACTGTGAGAGACTGTGAGAGTGTGACTGAGAGTGTGAGACTGTGAGAAAGTGTGAGACTGTGAGAGTGTGAGAGACTGTGTGAGACTGTGAGACTGAGAGTGTAAGAGACTGTGAGAGTGTAAGAGACTGTGAGAGTGTGAGGGACTGTGAGAGACTGCGAGAGAGACTGTGTGAGACTGCGAGAGAGACTGTGAGAGACTGTGAGAGTGTGAGACTGAGTGTGAGAGACTGAGAGTGTGAGACTGAGAGTGTAAGAGACTGTGAGAGTGTAAGAGACTGTGAGAGTGTAAGAGACTGTGTGAGACTGCGAGAGAGACTGTGTGAGACTGCGAGAGTGTGAGACTGTGAGAGTGTGAGACTGTGTGAAAGTGTGAGACTGTGAGATTGTGAGAGACTGTGTGAGACTGTGAGGCTGAGAGTGTAAGAGACTGTGAGAGTGTAAGAGACTGTGAGAGTGTGAGGGACTGTGTGAGACTGTGAGAGAGACTGTGTGAGACTGAGAGAGAGACTGTGTGAGACTGTGAGAGTGTGAGACTGAGAGTGTGAGACTGAAAGTGTGAGACTGAGAGAGAGTGTGAGACTGTGTGAGACTGTGAGACTGTGTGAGACTGTGAGACTGAGACTGTGTGAGACTGAGACTGTGTGCGACAGTGAGACTGCGACTGTGAGATTGTGAGACTGCGACTGTGAGACTGAGACTGTGTGAGAGACTGTGTGAGAGACTGTGTAAGAGACTGTGTGAGACAGTGTGGGAGAGACTGTGTGAGAGACTGTGAGACAGAATGTGTGCTTTGCAATGCGTTGCTTACCCCTCTGGCACTCAAAGGGTTAAGTTGAGCTAACATAGCAATATAACACACGGTGGCTCTTCAGTTGAGGCAATGTAGCAATATGCTGAGGGATCAAATAGAAAGTGGTGTTTGAGGCTTGCCCTCTGTAACATACAGCAAAGCATCTCTCTCCCTTTAAGGAGAAAGGGCGGGAATCAGGAAGCAGGAAGTGGAGGAGTGACAGTTGAGACAGTGAGGTGACTGAAGAGATGATGAGTTAAATAAGAGTTGCTATTAAGTTTGTATTTTATGGGAACATTACACCCTCATACTGAAACAGAGTGTATGGAGGGTTACAGTTATCTGTGGGAGGTGAAACAGTGTGTTTGTGGGGTCATGATCCTGAGTGAGAGTGTGAGTGGACCGGGAGAAGTTACTGATATCCCTACCTCAGGAGCGAGTGGCAGTTATATATTTTTTTTTTTTTTGTCAGTTGGATACTGGTGGGTGGGCTGGAGGGGGTGGGCCAATTCCCTGTATGATAAACACGCCCCCATTGAATCACCCAATGGGAGTAGTAATGTCCCCACTGAATCACCCAATAGGAGTTGTGTCTCCTAATGAGACATAAATTATGTAATTAGACATTCTGTTCAATGCGAGTTTCTTTTCTGAGGAGACATAAATTATGTTCTGTGTGTGGGGTACCATAAATTATGCAATGAGGCTTATTCTTTTATATATATAGATATATATATATATATTTTTTTTTTTTTTTTTTTTTTTTAAACATCTTAAGTATTAGTCTCTCTTTAAAGGCATTTCTGGTCACTTTACATTTGGCCAACCACTATAGACTACAAGTCCCATAATCCTCTGCCAGCCGATTTTAGTCCCAAGTAGCTGGAGGGACACAGGTTGCTTAGCCCTGGCTATTGCCATTTCAGCTGTTGGGGGGACTAGAACTCGCATCATCAGTTGGCTCATTGGGGATGACAGGAGTTGTAGTCAGCAGCAGCCAGAGAGCCACTTGTTGCCTACCACTGCCATGGACTATCCACCTTTCCTCTTGCCCCGGACCAAAACAGTGTTATTAAAACTAATATATATATGTAAAAGCCCGTGTACATTGGCCAAGGTCTGGGTAATGTTAACCCTTTGAGTGCCAGAGGGGTACGCGACACATTGCTTTGCAATGCGTTGCGTATCCCTCTGGCACTCAAAGGGTTAAGCGGCTGCTGCCTCACTGCTCCACACAATGCAATCATGCGCGGTAGAGACTGCCCGACCGCGGACACTGCGCACGACTGCATCGGGACAAACATCCTAGCGAGTTATTATATAGGAGGATATATGGGTCGTACGCCCTCGCAAAAATAGAGAAAATTCACTGCACTAAACGGACCAACTTAAAAAATCCCATTAATTTAAATGGGGCTTTTAACCCTTTGAGTGTCAGAGTTGTACAGAATGCATTGCAAAGCAATGCATTCCGTACCACTCTGGCACTCAAAGGTTTAAAGGGATGGTAATGTTTCACAATACAAGCAGCCCTAATTAATCTTTATAGTATTTGGGGAGTGGAGAGTGTTATTTCAATTCTGTCAGAGTTGTAGTACAAGAGTAATTGAATGATAAAGTATCCCCCTCCCGCCCCTTTTACTGATGTAACACTGCTCACCTCAGAGCAACAAGACTGTCCGGATGGATCACAGAGAGGGACAATCTTCAGTGATCATAAGAAAAACCTGATACACCTGTCAAGGGGGCAGGGTTTTCCTTATGATCACAGTAAGAAGATTGACCCTTGTAGTGACCTGTCCGGTCAAGAGATCAGATTCCACATCTGAGGGGAGGTGTCTTACACTAGGTAAAAGGGGCGGGAGGGGGATACTTTATCATTCAATTACTCTTGTACTACAACTCTGACAGTATTGATATAACACTCTCCATGGTCCAAATATTATGAAGATTAATTGGAGCTGCTTTTATTATGAAACATTACTATCCCTTTAACCCACTGAATGCTAGAAAGGGCTTCAGTGTATCGCTTCGTAACTTGATGGACATCTGTTTCACATTCATGGGATTTTGGATAAAAGCCTCATTTACATGAATTTGAATTTTGTACAATTTACATTCCCTGATTCAAGTTTGGAAACTTCATTAAAGGAGAACTATCACCTCTATTCAAGTCTGTGTCAGTGTGATGTTCATATAGCAATAACCTATACTTGATGTATTTATTGTTATACATTTCATGCTATGGCGAAATTTACAGTTTTAAAAATGAGTCGGGGCCTTACTTCAGGACAGACTGTGATTACAGCACTGCACTGCAACCTGTCAATCTTCTTCTGTCCCCTCCCCAAGTATTTTTGCGTTCCAACCTCCTCCAATGAGGGAAGATTTCTCTATGTCAGCTGGCGCTATCTCTATCCAATGAGAGCGCTCCAGCTTACGTGGAGAAATCCTCCATTATCAGAGGAGGCTGGAATGTGACAATATTTGGGGAGGGAACAGAAGAAGATTGACTGGCAGTGGTATAGAGTTGTACCCACAGTCTGTCCTGAAGTAGGGCCCAGGCTCATTTTTAAAACTGGATATTTTGCCATAGCATGCATTGTATAATAGAAAAACACAGATTACAGGTTATCGCTATATGAGGATCACACTGAGACAAACTTGTATAGAGCTGATAGTTCCCCTTTACAAACTGCCTATCCTATATTATAATTCGCTAGGATGTTTGTCAGAAGCCGCCATGCGCAGTAGAGACTGCCGCTCGCTCTACAGTCATGCACAGTACTGACTGCCTGAACGTGCCACGACTGTCATGTCCGCTTGCGTAGGTATTTTATCTAGAACTGAGTGACCAAAGGTACAATGGCAAAATTCATAGGGGGTATTAGGATTTCATAGCCATAATAAGGTAAGTGTACGTGTGTGGGGGTTATTATTTTAATGTGTTACTTAATTTTAGAGCCTGGAAATCTAATCTTCTTAACCTTGCTTTTCTAACGTGTGTGTGTACTCTGGCCTACACAGAAGTGTAGTTCATTTTCTTTGTGTGAGCTTGTAATGAGTGACACGATCTAAGGCAGTTAAATGTACTGAAATTCATATTCGCTCCCCTGTTCAGTATGGCTCTTGTCTTCTCTGACGGTTTACACACAGTACTGCAGTATCACTTCAGAGACATCTGTTAACCCTTTGAGCGCCAGAGATGTACGCAACGCATTGCAGAGCAATGCGTTGCGTACCCCTCTGGCACTCAAAGGGTTAAAGTGGACCTACCACCTTGACTTTTTCTGTACGTATTTGAAAACGTCAATCAATACTCCAGCAGATCTCTAGTTTAGGAGACATTCATACTTATTTCTGTGAAAAGTGAAAGGGAACAATGCCTGGTACTGCACAAAGCTTAATTAGCATATGAAACAATAGTGAAACCTCCATTAGCATATGGCAACAAGTATGACTATCGCTATCCTGCACTTAACCCCTTCCCGGCCGGTGACGTACCCGGACCGTCACGCTGGTCCGGCACTTAAGGACCAGTGACGGTCCTGGTACGTCACGTACTTTTACTCCCCTGCAGGAGTGCAGTGAGTAATACCGGGGACTGAAGTTGATCTCTCCAAGACCAGAGCGATCTCTTTCAGTCCCTCGTTCAACGTGCCGGCACACGTGATCAGTCACGTGGGGTGGCACGTTGAACTCCCCTATCTGGTCCTGAAAGGACCACACACCCCGGAACCGCTGGTCCTTAAGGGGTTAAGGACCAGTGAAGATCTGGGCACGATGTGGAATTCACGGCTCTCGTGGAGCCCTGAAATCATAAGTGAAAAAAAAAATTCACCATGGTCCTTAACTGCCAGTCGGTCCATAAGGGGTTAACTGTACATTTTCTGGCTAACATGACACAGTTTTTAATGTAGTTTTCAAAGTTTGTTGTTCCCTGTTGAATTGAGTTTGGCCCAGAATTGCACCAATATCTTAGTGAATCAGCCCCTTTTCACTGTAATAAGTAATGAGCCTCATCGATCTGCTAAGGACTCGTACCAGTGAATGTCTGAAGTTTGGTGGAGGCTGCAAGTAATCGATATCTGCATGAACCTTATCTAACTAGGGCAAAGGAGTGCAAACAGACGTGTGTGTGTGTGTGTGTTGGGGGGTTGTCTACATGTCACTGTTGGTAGGAAGAGAACTGCAAGGAGGGGATGTCATGATCTCCTGGAGTGTTGCTGGAAATAAATGGGAGGGGCTTGTTCTGCACAGAAGATTCTAAAGTTGAAATAAAGCCATACTAGGACAAATCAATTGTATCATAGGGGGCAAATAAGTTTCCTCAAATTCACATACATTTCACTTGCCCTTTTAACCCATTAAGTGCTAGCCAGGTCACATGCTGGAGATCCCTTTAGGACTCGAATGGTTAAATGCCCCCATTTAAATCAGTGGAGATGTTCAGTTGTCCCTTATAGTGCAAATTGGGTTGCCCCATAGTTACTTAAGTTCTGCTTAGTAAATCAGCCTCTCTGTCTCTGAGTCGTAACCCTTTGTGTGCCAGAGAGGTAACCAACGCATTGAGTTGGATAGGTCCCTTGGCACTCAACTGCTCGGAATAGGCATAAGGTTATCTTTGGTATGAAGGAAAATCTGGTTCACTGTCAAAATGTTGCATACTATTGTGCAAGCAACTAAACGGCACATTAACCATGTTGCCAGGATGAAAAGGGAGACATGAGAATCCCGCCCTCATCAAAATTGTGAGATTCTCATGTCGCGGGCTTAAGAGTCGCTCATTGAAAAAGTGTCATTTAAAAAGTTTTCATGGCTCATAATAAAAAAAACGACAGACGCAATCGCAAGTACTCCTCACAATACCTTCATAAATTCACTCTTTAGTTGGAAGTTGGCTTCTTAACCCGGTTTGCAGCCTTATCGCCCGACATTTCACTGATTTGATCCACTCAGAAAAATTCAGAGAAAGTCATGTTACACAATACAAGGCTTGTGTGAAGGCCACTTACACTGTCCTGCTCTGTGAAATGTCAGGCGTTATAGCTGCAAGCCGGCTGAATATGCTGACGACTTCCAACTAAAGAGTGAATTTAAGAAGGTATTGTGAGGAGACCTTGCAATTGAGACTTGTTACACAAAATACGCCTATGTCTTTTTTTTTATTATTTTTTTTTAATATGAGCTGCGGACACTGTTTAAATGACATTGTTTAAATGAGCGATGCATCATGAGAATCTCGCCCTTTTGATGCGGGTGAGATTCTCATGTTACCCTTTTCATCCCGGTGACATGGTTAATGCACTGTTTTCTTGCTTGCCCAATAGAGTGCGACATTTCAAACAGATGCTGAAAATCTAGGATTAACCCGTTGGATGCTTGAGGTGTCTCCAACTTATTGCTTTGCAATGCTTTGAAGAGTCCTTTTGCATCACAAAGATTATATAAGGTATGAGATCTAAAGAGAACCTGTTATCAGCTGGATAAATTATAGGAATATCACAGTATCACTTTATGTACTGTGGAAATGCACAGTAAACGGTCAGAAATACAGGGGTGCAGAGGGTTCATTTTGGGACAGTGGTTTGAGAGATAGGGTTTGGAACAACTGGACATTTTTGGGGGTGACATTACTGTGCTTTAACACTTCAGGCACCAGAGAGGTGTGCAGCTTGTTGTACAGCAATGTACTGGACCCAGCTATAACACTAGGTAAAGTGTCAGCATGTGGCAGAGGATTTCCTGATGCGGTCGCTGAGTGGCGTTCCGCCGGTGGTGAATTGCACAGCGGGACTGTGTCAGCGCCCAGTTCAGATAATCAGAGACGTTAGATAAGGTCCGTGCCAGTCCGCGTTATTATAAATTCTCCAGCCCTTTCATTTTATTCTTTTTCAATTTTGGAAAAAAATAAATAAACATATTTGCATCATAGAGTACGAATAAAAATTCCCCAAACCCATTGACTGAATTGGTTCCATTAACCCTCTGAATGCTGGATAGGTCTCCAGTTTGTTTCTTCACAAAGCCTTACAGACAGACCCCATTTCAATCAGTGAGAATGTTGGGAAATGTATGTGTGGCATACCACTTGTGGCACTCAAAGGGTTAAGGGCCTTATCCACAACATAAACGAGGCGCAGTTCTGAGCCAGTTGCACCGAGAGAGAGGGGACAAATAAAATTCCCCACCATTTTAATTGATTTAAATGGGGTATTTAACCCCTTGAATGCTAGAGAAGTCATCTCAGTCAGCAGTCATAGGTTAATTTCTCAAAATTTGTTTATATTACAGACAAATGACTAACACGATATAGGGTCAGTTTTTGCATCTCTTTAAAATGAGCTGATTTATGAGCAGTCATAGCATTAACTCACCTCATACGAAGGGTTAAACGCCCCATTTAAATCAGTGAGGATTTTAATTTGTCCCCTTTGTGTCTTGTTAGTGAATGCTCCTTATCTTACTGAATTGCTCCTAAGCCCCGAGTCGCCATGCGCAGCTTCAAAAAAGGCTCCCGTCAGCTGCAGAGTGTCAGGAAACTGACCCCCTCAATCGGCTGTGGGCTGGAACGCAACCCGGAAGTACATGGCTACAGATGTGAATCTTAATATGATAGTGATACTTAAAGGGATAGTAATACTTAGTTTTAACTTTATTTTATTTTGTAGGCATTAAAAAAACATGAAGAACGATATAAGTCTTATCTCTCAAACCTTTATGGTTTATGAGATATTCACAAGCAAAGTTTCCCCCTCCCGTCCCTTTTACCTACTGTAAACAATCTCTTCTCAGATGTGGAATCCAGTCCATAGACCAGACAGATAACAGAAGGGGACAATCTTCTTCCTATGAGAACAATGAAATCCCTGCCCCCCTTGACAAGCTTTTCAGGTTTTTCCCTTATCTTAATTGAAGATTGTCCCTCTCTGCAGTCTACCTGGGCACCTCCCTTCTGCCCTGGCTGAGAAGTGTTACATCAGTAAAAGGGGCGGGAGGGGGATACTTTGTTTGTGAATATCTCTTAAACCATAAAGGTTTGAGAGATAAGACTTATATCATTCTTCATGTTTTTTTAATGCCTACAAAATAAAATAAAGTTAACACGAAGTATTACTATCCCTTTAATTTTAGCTTTATTTAATATTGTAGCCATTAAAAAAAAACATGAAGAACGATATGTCTTATTTCTCAAACCTTTATGGTTTGAGAGATATTCTCAAGTAAAGTTTCCCCCTGACTGACGTCAGCGCTCTAGCTAACGGTCCGCAGACTGTCCGGCGGCTCTTCAGCAGAGCAGAGATCTCAAGATATGAAAATAAGTAGTTCACTGGAACGGTCTACAAAATGTGCCTGGTTTGCAAGCACACTTTGTAGATAATTCCAATGAACTAGTTATTTTTATATCTTGCGATCTCTGCTCTGCTGACGAGCCGCCCACTGGTCTGCGGACCGGATTCCAAATCTGTCAGGTAGATGGCAGACTTGACCGAAACAGCCAGGGAGGGGGAAACTTTACTTGCGAATATCTCTCAAACCATAAAGGTTTGAGAGATAAGACTTATATCGTTCTTAATGTTTTTTTAATGACTATAATATTAAATAAAGCTAAAATGAAGTATAACTATTACTTTAAAGGGGAACTACCACCCCGCAATAACTTTACATGAATTCAGAATTCAGAAAATCTTTCAAACCAGGTAATATTTCTGGCGACTAGCGCTACTAAGCAGCTAGTCGCCAGATGAAGACTTAATTCATGTAAAGTTATTGCGGGTTGGTAGTTCCCCTTTAATGCAGTTACACTGTCAGCCCAATAGATGGCAGCGGTTGGGATAGGAGTCTTGTCCCTACCGGTCTTTTGGGAATGCTGGAAGGGGAACAGAACTGATGTCCTCCTCCTACTGTCTCTGTATGTTGTCATGATTACTAATTAGATTGTAAGCTTCCTGGGACAGGGTCCTTTTCCCATTGTATGATTCCTTTACTGCACTTTTCCCCCTGCTAATAATGCAATGATTGCACATTACCAGACGCTCCTAACCTTGCTCTGTTTTTTGTATCGTGCTATGACTATTTCTGTAAAGCGCTGTGAACACGTCTGGCGCTGTATAAATCAAGATACATACATGAGGCAACTAACATTATGACCTCTCTTGTATCCAAGGGATTAATGGGGCCTGCCACTTTATATTTTGCCCGGCGGCTGTCATCGGCTTATAACGTCGCTGCTGCAGCGTATGTGTGTTTATGGGACGTCATAAAAGCAATGTGTTTGTCACAGGTGGAGCGAGAGTGGATAATGTAATAAATGGACAGTTGGGACCTGTCACCTTCCTGTAAATAGGATTATTTCCCCATGTCCAGACAAGCGGTGGAAGATAAAACATACCAGATGCCTGTGGGGTCCTCTCTGGAGCGGTTCAGCTCTATTGATGTTGTAAAGATCTTACTGTAGAGATTGAGAGGGTCTGTATAATGAGGAGACTCACTAATTACCAATCATTAAAAGGATAGTAATACTTAAAATGTAAAAAAAAATATGTTGTAGAGTTTATCTCCCTGAGTAAAACAAGAGTACTCCCACTGCTGAAAGGTGTTTCATTCAAAAGTTATTAATTTTCAAAGTTGAATTTTTCAGGTGCAATATCACAGTGGCCTGAAATTGTACAGTGGTGCTGTTGCTACACCATCCTATGGTCAACTGACCAGAGCTGTCCATAGGATGGTGTAGCAACAGCGCCACTGTACAATTTCAGGCCACTGTGATATTGCACCTAAAAAATTCAACTTTGAAAATTAATAACTTTTGAATGAAATACCTTTCAGCAGTGGGAGTGCCCTTGTTTTACTCAGGGGGATAAACCCTACAACATATATTTTTTTACATTTTAAGTATTACTATCCCTTTAATTACAGTGGGCCTGTTTAGTTTGTTCTACAGAGAACTAAAATCGTCCTTTATGTCGTGCCAGTCATTTTTATGTAAAATCGTTTTGGAGAAATTGACCTTTATGTGTTTATGGCACAGTCTGGCATTTTATTCTAATTTCCTGCACAGTATGCTAATTAGTTACATTTCAGGCCAATCTTATTGTGCTGTGCTATTAGACACGCCTCCGGTGTGTGGTCTCTGCCTTCATTCATTCATAGCACAGCGTGTGGTAATAATATCTCAGCACAGGCAACTATTAGCATAAACTGCCAGTCTGTGCCGCCAACCAATAAAGGTTAATTTCTCAAAATTTGTTTATATTACAGACAAATGACTAACACGATATAGGGTCAGTTTTTGCGTCTCTTTAAAATGATCTGATTTCATCTTAAAGGGATAGTAATACTTAAAATGTAAAAAAAAATATGTTGTAGGGGTTATCCCCCTGAGTAAAACAAGAGAACTCTCACTGCTGAAAGGTGTTTCATTCAAAAGTTATTAATTTTCAAAGTTGAATTTTTTAGGTGCAATATCACAGTGGCCTGAAATTGTACAGTGGCGCTGTTGCTACACCATCCTATGGAGATTTATGTTCCCGGGACCAGAGCTGTCCATAGGATCGTGTAGCAACAGCGCCACTGTACAATTTCAGGCCACTGTAATATTGCACCTAAAAAATTCAACTTTGAAAATGAATAACTTTTGAATGAAACACCTTTCAGCAGTGGGAGTACTCTTGTTTTACTCAGGGGGATAAACCCTACAACATATTTTTTTTTTACATTTTAAGTATTACTATCCCTTAAAGGAGACAGAGGCACTATAATTCCTCTATTGTGCTGTTGGGGGCACATTTATAAAGGGCAAAGTGGAGCGGTTCTGAGGCAGATAAACTGGACCGTAGCTGATAACTTAAAATTCCCATTGATTTAACCGCTCGATTGCTAGTGAAGTCTCCAGTGTACTATTTAAACGTTTCAGGACCTTTGACGTACCAGGACTTTCACGCCTGGTCCAGCACTTAAGAACCAGTGACGGCTGCACTCCACGCAGTGACTCCCAGAATCCACTGCAACAACAGAAACAAATGTTCCGTGAGCCTTAACGGCCAGCCCGGTTGTTAAGAGGTTAAATGGCTTGGCAAATATATATTGTTTTTAAGAATGGGAACTATTGAGTTAAACAGATCAGAGAAATGCGTCTCCATATTAGGGCAATGACCACACATACATTTCGGACTCGGTGACTTAAAAAAGAAAAAATCGGAAATTCTGTATAATTTCAAATGAGACTTATTTACAGCGTGCAAATATGAAATCTTCTCTTAATACTTCAAAATAACAGCATTTCTTCAAGGAAAATCCGCATCACTATATCATAAGACTCTTCAGTGCCAAGAAACAATCCATTTTCACTTAAAATTATATTTATTGTAGAAATCCACATATAAAAAAATCACTTACATTCTTAGAATCATGAACAGATTAGTCAGAGGTAATACTAGCAGAGTTGGGAATACTAGCAGGTCTGTAACGCCTCCGATCTATGCGTTTCACACATTGTCGCGCTTAACCCTTTGAGTGCCAGAGTGGTACGGAATGCATTGCAACGCAATGCATTCCGTACCACTCTGGCACTCAAAGGGCTAATCATGATCGCTGCAAGATGCGAAATGCGTAGATCGGAGGCGTTACAGACCTGCTAGTATTCCTAACTCTGCTAGTATTACCTCTGACTAATTTGTTTATGATGCTAAGACAGTATGTGATTTTTTTTATATGTGCAGCAGGAATATTACGCCTTTATGTGTTACTTAGTATATGTGTTTCCTACTGAATAAAACAAGGATATACCCAGCAAGTTTATATTATCCAAAAATGTTATTACAGGTCAGACTGTGGGAGAGCTTGAGTCACTGACTGCAGCTCTCCATAGTAAATAAAAAGAACAGCACCATCTATGGGCCACAACAGAAAATTGTACTTTAAGTAAATAAAAAAAAAGTTTGAGTTGAAATAAGTTTTGAATAAAGAACCATCCAGGAGGGTTAATCTGGTTCTACTCTGGAGGTAAATCATTACATGTAGGTGAAGGTGTCTATAGTCATTCTCTTTAATGCTTTAACCCTCTGCCTGCCAAAGAGGTGTGCAATGCATTGCTTTGCAATGCTCTGAACACCCCTCTGGAACTCAGATGATTAAAGTGATAGTAATGTTTCATAATAAAAGCAGCTCCAATTAATCTTCACAGTATTTGGGCCACGGAGAGTGTTATATCAATACTGTCAGAGTTGTAGTACAAGACTAATTGAATGATAAAGTATCCCCCTCGCATCCCTTTTACTGATGTAACACTGCTCACCTCAGAGTAGCAAGATTGTCCAGATGGATTGCAGAGAGGGACAATCTTCAGTGATCATAAGGGAAAAACCCGTCAAGGGGGGCAGGGTTTTCCTTATGATCACAGTAAGAAGATTGTCCCTTGCTGTGATCTGTCCGGTCAAGAGACCAGATTCCACATCTGAGGTGAGCAGTGTTACACTAGGTAAAAGGGGCGGAAGGGGGATACTTTATCATTCAATTACTCCTGAACCACAACTCTGATGGTATTGAAATAAAACTCTCTATGGCTCATATGCTGTGAAGATTAATTGGACCTGCGGTTTTGTGAAACATTACTATCCCTTTAAAGGGTTAAGAGAGTTTATTGCTCCTTGAAGTCATGATAAAGCTGTTCAGTAAATAAAGGCTTAGTTTTATAAAGCTGTTATAAATGCAGTTAATATTGCCAGACATCTGCCACTGAGCGTTTATGGCACTTTCCGTGTATGTTTCTAATTAAACTGAATTTCAAAGTTATTTTTCAACTTACAGACTTGACTGTACTGGTCTGAGTTAAGGAGATTCGGGGACAAAGTTGCAATTGGCACAGATTAACGTGACAGTCATCCTCCTTTACTGCCTTTCATGATCTGCTGTTAAATAATACGTAAATTCAGATTCCTTCTACTTGAGGTTATTTAGTTCATCTTCGCATATTTTTGACACTTTTGTATTCCTGACAGTGTTCTCCCTGAGTGTATAACCAGAGAGGTTTCTGTCTGGGATGGTGAAGCACAGATACAATAAAACTCCATCCCTGCAGCAGAAAGCCTGCCTCAGTTACAGCATACAGAGCGCTCAGTGCTGCAGATACAGCGCAACATTGTATCACTATCCCTGCAGTAATAAACACTGCCTCCACTACAGCATACAGAGCGCTCAGTACTGTACAGTGCAACATTGTATCACTATCCCTACAGTAATAAACCCTGCCTCCACTACAGTATACAGAGCGCTCAGTGCTGCAGATACAGCGCAACATTGTATCACTATCCCTGCAGTAATAAACCCTGCCTCCACTACAGTATACAGAGCTTTCAGTAGTGCAGACAGTGTAACATTGTATCACTATCCCTGCAGTAATAAACCCTGCCTCCACTACAGTATACAGAGCTCTCAGTAGTGCAGACAGTGTAACATTGTATCACTATCCCTACAGTAATAACCCTGCCTCCACTACAGTATACAGAGCGCACAGTAGTGCAGATAGTGCAACATTGTATCACTATCCCTGCAGTAATAAACCCTTCCTCCACTACAGTATACAGAGCTCTCAGTAGTGTACAGTGCAACATTGTATCACTATCCCTGCAGTAATAAACCCTGCCTCCACTACAGTATACAGATCACTCAGTTCTGCAGAGACAGTGCAACATTGTATCACTATCCCTGCAGTAATAAACCCTGCCTCCACTACAGCATACAGATCACTCAGTTCTTCAGAGACAGTGCAACATTGTATCACTATCCCTGCAGTAATAAACCCTGCCTCCGCTACAGTATACAGAGTGCTCAGTAGTGTACAGTGTAACATTGTATCACTATCCCTGCAGTAATAAACCCTGCCTCCACTACAACATACAGAGCGCTCAGTAGTGTACAGTGTAACATTGTATCACTATCCCTGCAGTAATAAACCCTGCCTCCACTACAGCATACAGAGCGCTCAGTAGTGTACAGTGCAACATTGTATCACTATCCCTACAGTAATAAACCTGCCTCCACTACAGTATACAGAGTGCTCAGTAGTGCAGACAGTGCAACATTGTATCACTATCCCTACAGTAATAAACCCTGCCTCCACTACAGTATACAGAGCGCTCAGTAGTGTACAGTGTAACATTGTATCACTATCCCTACAGTAATAAACCCTGCCTCCACTACAGCATACAGAGCACTCAGTAGTGCAGACAGTGCAACATTGTATCACTATCCCTACAGTAATAAACCTGCCTCCACTACAGTATACAGAGCGCTCAGTAGTGTACAGTGTAACATTGTATCACTATCCCTACAGTAATAAACCCTGCCTCCACTACAGTATACAGAGCGCTCAGTAGTGCACAGTGCAACATTGTATCACTATCCCTACAGTAATAAACCCTGCCTCCACTACAGCATACAGAGTGCTCAGTAGTGTACAGTGCAACATTGTATCACTATCCCTGCAGTAATAAACCCTGCCTCCACTACAGTATACAGAGTGCTCAGTAGTGCAGACAGTGTAACATTGTATCACTATCCCTGCAGTAATAAACCCTGCCTCCACTACAGTATACAGAGCTCTCAGTAGTGTACAGTGCAACATTGTATCACTATCCCTACAGTAATAAACCTGCCTCCACTACAGTATACAGAGCGCTCAGTAGTGTACAGTGCAACATTGTATAACTATCCCTGCAGTAATAAACCCTGCCTCCACTACAGTATACAGAGCTCTCAGTAGTGTACAGTGCAACATTGTATCACTATCCCTGCAGTAATAAACCCTGCCTCCGCTACAGCATACAGAGCGCTCAGTAGTGTACAGTGCAACATTGTATCACTATCCCTACAGTAATAAACCTGCCTCCACTACAGTATACAGAGCTCTCAGTAGTGTACAGTGCAACATTGTATCACTATCCCTGCAGTAATAAACCCTGCCTCCACTACAGTATACAGAGCTCTCAGTAGTGTACAGTGCAACATTGTATCACTATCCCTACAGTAATAAACCCTGCCTCCACTACAGTATACAGAGCGCTCAGTAGTGCAGACAGTGTAACATTGTATCACTATCCCTACAGTAATAAACCCTGCCTCCACTACAGTATACAGAGCGCTCAGTAGTGTACAGTGCAACATTGTATCACTATCCCTGCAGTAATAAACCCTGCCTCCACTACAGTATACAGAGCACTCAGTAGTGTACAGTGCAACATTGTATCACTATCCCTACAGTAATAAACCTGCCTCCACTACAGTATACAGAGCTATCAGTAGTGTACAGTGTAACATTGTATCACTATCCCTGCAGTAATAAACCCTGCCTCCGCTACAGTATACAGAGCGCTCAGTAGTGTACAGTGTAACATTGTATCACTATCCCTACAGTAATAAACCTGCCTCCACTACAGTATACAGAGCTATCAGTAGTGTACAGTGTAACATTGTATCACTATCCCTGCAGTAATAAACCCTGCCTCCGCTACAGTATACAGAGCGCTCAGTAGTGTACAGTGTAACATTGTATCACTATCCCTACAGTAATAAACCTGCCTCCACTACAGTATACAGAGCGCTCAGTAGTGTACAGTGCAACATTGTATCACTATCCCTGCAGTTATAAACCCTGCCTCCACTACAGTATACAGAGCTCTCAGTAGTGTACAGTGCAACATTGTATCACTATCCCTGCAGTAATAAACCCTGCCTCCGCTACAGCATACAGAGCGCTCAGTAGTGTACAGTGCAACATTGTATCACTATCCCTACAGTAATAAACCTGCCTCCACTACAGTATACAGAGCTCTCAGTAGTGTACAGTGCAACATTGTATCACTATCCCTGCAGTAATAAACCCTGCCTCCACTACAGTATACAGAGCTCTCAGTAGTGTACAGTGCAACATTGTATCACTATCCCTACAGTAATAAACCTGCCTCCACTACAGTATACAGAGCTCTCAGTAGTGTACAGTGCAACATTGTATCACTATCCCTACAGTAATAAACCCTGCCTCCACTACAGTATACAGAGCGCTCAGTAGTGCAGACAGTGTAACATTGTATCACTATCCCTACAGTAATAAACCCTGCCTCCACTACAGTATACAGAGCACTCAGTAGTGTACAGTGCAACATTGTATCACTATCCCTGCAGTAATAAACCCTGCCTCCACTACAGTATACAGAGCACTCAGTAGTGTACAGTGCAACATTGTATCACTATCCCTACAGTAATAAACCTGCCTCCACTACAGTATACAGAGCTATCAGTAGTGTACAGTGTAACATTGTATCACTATCCCTGCAGTAATAAACCCTGCCTCCGCTACAGTATACAGAGCGCTCAGTAGTGTACAGTGTAACATTGTATCACTATCCCTACAGTAATAAACCCTGCCTCCACTACAGTATACAGAGCGCTCAGTAGTGCAGACAGTGCAACATTGTATCACTATCCCTACAGTAATAAACCCTGCCTCCACTACAGCATACAGATCGCTCAGTAGTGTACAGTGTAACATTGTATCACTATCCCTACAGTAATAAACCCTGCCTCCACTACAGTATACAGAGCGCTCAGTAGTGCAGACAGTGCAACATTGTATCACTATCCCTGCAGTAATAAACCCTGCCTCCACTACAGTATACAGAGCGCTCAGTAGTGCAGACAGTGTAACATTGTATCACTATCCCTACAGTAATAAACCCTGCCTCCACTACAGTATACAGAGCGCTCAGTAGTGTACAGTGTAACATTGTATCACTATCCCTACAGTAATAAACCCTGCCTCCACTACAGTATACAGAGCACTCAGTAGTGTACAGTGCAACATTGTATCACTATCCCTGCAGTAATAAACCCTGCCTCCGCTACAGTATACAGAGCGCTCAGTAGTGTACAGTGCAACATTGTATCACTATCCCTGCAGTAATAAACCCTGCCTCCACTACAGTATACAGAGTGCTCAGTAGTGCAGACAGTGCAACATTGTATCACTATCCCTACAGTAATAAACCTGCCTCCACTACAGTATACAGAGCACTCAGTAGTGTACAGTGCAACATTGTATCACTATCCCTACAGTAATAAACCTTCCTCCACTACAGTATACAGATCGCTCAGTAGTGTACAGTGTAACATTGTATCACTATCCCTACAGTAATAAACCCTGCCTCCACTACAGTATACAGAGCGCTCAGTAGTGTACAGTGCAACATTGTATCACTATCCCTACAGTAATAAACCCTGCCTCCACTATAGTATACAGAGCGCTCAGTAGTGTACAGTGCAACATTGTATCACTATCCCTGTAGTAATAAACCCTGCCTCCGCTACAGTATACAGAGCGCTCAGTAGTGTACAGTGCAACATTGTATCACTATCCCTACAGTAATAAACCTGCCTCCACTACAGCATACAGAGCTCTCAGTAGTGTACAGTGTAACATTGTATCACTATCCCTGCAGTAATAAACCCTGCCTCCGCTACAGTATACAGAGCGCTCAGTAGTGCAGACAGTGCAACATTGTATCACTATCCCTACAGTAATAAACCTGCCTCCACTACAGTATACAGAGCGCTCAGTAGTGTACAGTGTAACATTGTATCACTATCCCTGCAGTAATAAACCCTGCCTACACTACAGCATACAGATCGCTCAGTAGTGTACAGTGCAACATTGTATCACTATCCCTACAGTAATAAACCCTGCCTCCACTACAGCATACAGAGCGCTCAGTAGTGTACAGTGCAACATTGTATCACTATCCCTGCAGTAATAAACCCTGCCTCCACTACAGCATACAGAGCGCTCAGTAGTGCAGACAGTGCAACATTGTATCACTATCCCTACAGTAATAAACCCTGCCTCCACTACAGTATACAGAGCTCTCAGTAGTGTACAGTGCAACATTGTATCACTATCCCTACAGTAATAAACCTGCCTCCACTACAGTATACAGAGCGCTCAGTAGTGTACAGTGTAACATTGTATCACTATCCCTGCAGTAATAAACCCTGCCTCCACTACAGTATACAGAGCGCTCAGTAGTGTACAGTGTAACATTGTATCACTATCCCTGCAGTAATAAACCCTGCCTCCACTACAGCATACAGAGCGCTCAGTAGTGCAGACAGTGCAACATTGTATCACTATCCCTGCAGTAATAAACCCTGCCTACACTACAGTATACAGAGCGCTCAGTAGTGTACAGTGCAACATTGTATCACTATCCCTACAGTAACAAACCCTGCCTCCGCTACAGCATACAGAGCGCTCAGTAGTGTACAGTGCAACATTGTATCACTATCCCTGCAGTAATAAACGCTGCCTCCACTACAGTATACAGAGCGCTCAGTAGTGCAGACAGTGCAACATTGTATCACTATCCCTGTAGTAATAAACCCTGACTCCACTACAGTATACAGAGCGCTCAGTAGTGTACAGTGTAGCATTGTATCACTATCCCTACAGTAATAAACCCTTCCTCCACTACAGTATACAGAGCTCTCAGTAGTGTACAGTGCAACATTGTATCACTATCCCTACAGTAATAAACCCTGCCTCCACTACAGTATACAGAGTGCTCAGTAGTGTACAGTGTAACATTGTATCACTATCCCTGCAGTAATAAACCCTGCCTCCACTACAACATACAGAGCGCTCAGTAGTGTACAGTGTAACATTGTATCACTATCCCTGCAGTAATAAACCCTGCCTCCACTACAGCATACAGAGCGCTCAGTAGTGTACAGTGCAACATTGTATCACTATCCCTACAGTAATAAACCTGCCTCCACTACAGTATACAGAGTGCTCAGTAGTGCAGACAGTGCAACATTGTATCACTATCCCTACAGTAATAAACCCTGCCTCCACTACAGTATACAGAGCGCTCAGTAGTGTACAGTGTAACATTGTATCACTATCCCTACAGTAATAAACCCTGCCTCCACTACAGCATACAGAGCACTCAGTAGTGCAGACAGTGCAACATTGTATCACTATCCCTACAGTAATAAACCTGCCTCCACTACAGTATACAGAGCGCTCAGTAGTGTACAGTGTAACATTGTATCACTATCCCTACAGTAATAAACCCTGCCTCCACTACAGTATACAGAGCGCTCAGTAGTGCACAGTGCAACATTGTATCACTATCCCTACAGTAATAAACCCTGCCTCCACTACAGCATACAGAGTGCTCAGTAGTGTACAGTGCAACATTGTATCACTATCCCTGCAGTAATAAACCCTGCCTCCACTACAGTATACAGAGTGCTCAGTAGTGCAGACAGTGTAACATTGTATCACTATCCCTGCAGTAATAAACCCTGCCTCCACTACAGTATACAGAGCTCTCAGTAGTGTACAGTGCAACATTGTATCACTATCCCTACAGTAATAAACCTGCCTCCACTACAGTATACAGAGCGCTCAGTAGTGTACAGTGCAACATTGTATCACTATCCCTGCAGTAATAAACCCTGCCTCCACTACAGTATACAGAGCTCTCAGTAGTGTACAGTGCAACATTGTATCACTATCCCTGCAGTAATAAACCCTGCCTCCGCTACAGCATACAGAGCGCTCAGTAGTGTACAGTGCAACATTGTATCACTATCCCTACAGTAATAAACCTGCCTCCACTACAGTATACAGAGCTCTCAGTAGTGTACAGTGCAACATTGTATCACTATCCCTGCAGTAATAAACCCTGCCTCCACTACAGTATACAGAGCTCTCAGTAGTGTACAGTGCAACATTGTATCACTATCCCTACAGTAATAAACCCTGCCTCCACTACAGTATACAGAGCGCTCAGTAGTGCAGACAGTGTAACATTGTATCACTATCCCTACAGTAATAAACCCTGCCTCCACTACAGTATACAGAGCGCTCAGTAGTGTACAGTGCAACATTGTATCACTATCCCTGCAGTAATAAACCCTGCCTCCACTACAGTATACAGAGCACTCAGTAGTGTACAGTGCAACATTGTATCACTATCCCTACAGTAATAAACCTGCCTCCACTACAGTATACAGAGCTATCAGTAGTGTACAGTGTAACATTGTATCACTATCCCTGCAGTAATAAACCCTGCCTCCGCTACAGTATACAGAGCGCTCAGTAGTGTACAGTGTAACATTGTATCACTATCCCTACAGTAATAAACCTGCCTCCACTACAGTATACAGAGCTATCAGTAGTGTACAGTGTAACATTGTATCACTATCCCTGCAGTAATAAACCCTGCCTCCGCTACAGTATACAGAGCGCTCAGTAGTGTACAGTGTAACATTGTATCACTATCCCTACAGTAATAAACCTGCCTCCACTACAGTATACAGAGCGCTCAGTAGTGTACAGTGCAACATTGTATCACTATCCCTGCAGTAATAAACCCTGCCTCCACTACAGTATACAGAGCTCTCAGTAGTGTACAGTGCAACATTGTATCACTATCCCTGCAGTAATAAACCCTGCCTCCGCTACAGCATACAGAGCGCTCAGTAGTGTACAGTGCAACATTGTATCACTATCCCTACAGTAATAAACCTGCCTCCACTACAGTATACAGAGCTCTCAGTAGTGTACAGTGCAACATTGTATCACTATCCCTGCAGTAATAAACCCTGCCTCCACTACAGTATACAGAGCTCTCAGTAGTGTACAGTGCAACATTGTATCACTATCCCTACAGTAATAAACCTGCCTCCACTACAGTATACAGAGCTCTCAGTAGTGTACAGTGCAACATTGTATCACTATCCCTACAGTAATAAACCCTGCCTCCACTACAGTATACAGAGCGCTCAGTAGTGCAGACAGTGTAACATTCTATCACTATCCCTACAGTAATAAACCCTGCCTCCACTACAGTATACAGAGCACTCAGTAGTGTACAGTGCAACATTGTATCACTATCCCTGCAGTAATAAACCCTGCCTCCACTACAGTATACAGAGCACTCAGTAGTGTACAGTGCAACATTGTATCACTATCCCTACAGTAATAAACCTGCCTCCACTACAGTATACAGAGCTATCAGTAGTGTACAGTGTAACATTGTATCACTATCCCTGCAGTAATAAACCCTGCCTCCGCTACAGTATACAGAGCGCTCAGTAGTGTACAGTGTAACATTGTATCACTATCCCTACAGTAATAAACCCTGCCTCCACTACAGCATACAGATCGCTCAGTAGTGTACAGTGTAACATTGTATCACTATCCCTACAGTAATAAACCCTGCCTCCACTACAGTATACAGAGCGCTCAGTAGTGCAGACAGTGCAACATTGTATCACTATCCCTGCAGTAATAAACCCTGCCTCCACTACAGTATACAGAGCGCTCAGTAGTGCAGACAGTGTAACATTGTATCACTATCCCTACAGTAATAAACCCTGCCTCCACTACAGTATACAGAGCGCTCAGTAGTGTACAGTGTAACATTGTATCACTATCCCTACAGTAATAAACCCTGCCTCCACTACAGTATACAGAGCACTCAGTAGTGTACAGTGCAACATTGTATCACTATCCCTGCAGTAATAAACCCTGCCTCCGCTACAGTATACAGAGCGCTCAGTAGTGTACAGTGCAACATTGTATCACTATCCCTGCAGTAATAAACCCTGCCTCCACTACAGTATACAGAGTGCTCAGTAGTGCAGACAGTGCAACATTGTATCACTATCCCTACAGTAATAAACCTGCCTCCACTACAGTATACAGAGCACTCAGTAGTGTACAGTGCAACATTGTATCACTATCCCTACAGTAATAAACCTTCCTCCACTACAGTATACAGATCGCTCAGTAGTGTACAGTGTAACATTGTATCACTATCCCTACAGTAATAAACCCTGCCTCCACTACAGTATACAGAGCGCTCAGTAGTGTACAGTGCAACATTGTATCACTATCCCTACAGTAATAAACCCTGCCTCCACTATAGTATACAGAGCGCTCAGTAGTGTACAGTGCAACATTGTATCACTATCCCTGTAGTAATAAACCCTGCCTCCGCTACAGTATACAGAGCGCTCAGTAGTGTACAGTGCAACATTGTATCACTATCCCTACAGTAATAAACCTGCCTCCACTACAGCATACAGAGCTCTCAGTAGTGTACAGTGTAACATTGTATCACTATCCCTGCAGTAATAAACCCTGCCTCCGCTACAGTATACAGAGCGCTCAGTAGTGCAGACAGTGCAACATTGTATCACTATCCCTACAGTAATAAACCTGCCTCCACTACAGTATACAGAGCGCTCAGTAGTGTACAGTGTAACATTGTATCACTATCCCTGCAGTAATAAACCCTGCCTACACTACAGCATACAGATCGCTCAGTAGTGTACAGTGCAACATTGTATCACTATCCCTACAGTAATAAACCCTGCCTCCACTACAGCATACAGAGCGCTCAGTAGTGTACAGTGCAACATTGTATCACTATCCCTGCAGTAATAAACCCTGCCTCCACTACAGCATACAGAGCGCTCAGTAGTGCAGACAGTGCAACATTGTATCACTATCCCTACAGTAATAAACCCTGCCTCCACTACAGTATACAGAGCTCTCAGTAGTGTACAGTGCAACATTGTATCACTATCCCTACAGTAATAAACCTGCCTCCACTACAGTATACAGAGCGCTCAGTAGTGTACAGTGTAACATTGTATCACTATCCCTGCAGTAATAAACCCTGCCTCCACTACAGTATACAGAGCGCTCAGTAGTGTACAGTGTAACATTGTATCACTATCCCTGCAGTAATAAACCCTGCCTCCACTACAGCATACAGAGCGCTCAGTAGTGCAGACAGTGCAACATTGTATCACTATCCCTGCAGTAATAAACCCTGCCTACACTACAGTATACAGAGCGCTCAGTAGTGTACAGTGCAACATTGTATCACTATCCCTACAGTAACAAACCCTGCCTCCGCTACAGCATACAGAGCGCTCAGTAGTGTACAGTGCAACATTGTATCACTATCCCTGCAGTAATAAACGCTGCCTCCACTACAGTATACAGAGCGCTCAGTAGTGCAGACAGTGCAACATTGTATCACTATCCCTGTAGTAATAAACCCTGACTCCACTACAGTATACAGAGCGCTCAGTAGTGTACAGTGTAGCATTGTATCACTATCCCTACAGTAATAAACCCTGCCTCCACTACAGTATACAGAGCTCTCAGTAGTGTACAGTGCAACATTGTATCACTATCCCTACAGTAATAAACCCTGCCTCCACTACAGTATACAGAGTGCTCAGTAGTGTACAGTGCAACATTGTATCACTATCCCTGCAGTAATAAACCCTGCCTCCACTACAGAATACAGAGTGCTCAGTAGTGCAGACAGTGCAACATTGTATCACTATCCCTGCAGTAATAAACCCTTCCTCCACTACAGTATACAGAGCGCTCAGTAGTGTACAGTGTAACATTGTATCACTATCCCTGCAGTAATAAACCCTGCCTCCACTACAGTATACAGAGCGCTCAGTAGTGTACAGTGCAACATTGTATCACTATCCCTGCAGTAATAAACCCTGCCTCCACTACAGTATACAGAGCGCTCAGTAGTGCACAGTGCAACATTGTATCACTATCCCTGCAGTAATAAACCCTGCCTCCACTACAGTATACAGAGCGCTCAGTAGTGTACAGTGCAACATTGTATCACTATCCCTGTAGTAATAAACCCTGCCTACACTACAGTATACAGAGCGCTCAGTAGTGTACAGTGCAACATTGTATCACTATCCCTGCAGTAATAAACCCTGCCTCCACTACAGTATACAGAGCGCTCAGTAGTGTACAGTGCAACATTGTATCACTATCCCTACAGTAATAAACCCTGCCTCCACTACAGTATACAGAGCGCTCAATAGTGCAGACAGTGCAACATTGTATCACAATCCCTGCAGTAATAAACCCTGCCTCCACTACAGTATACAGAGCACTCAGTAGTGTACAGTGCAACATTGTATCACTATCCCTACAGTAATAAACCCTGCCTCCACTACAGTATACAGAGCGCTCAGTAGTGCAGACAGTGCAACATTGTATCACTATCCCTGCAGTAATAAACCCTGCCTCCACTACAGTATACAGAGCGCTCAGTAGTGTACAGTGCAACATTGTATCACTATCCCTACAGTAATAAACCTGCCTCCACTACAGTATACAGAGCGATCAGTAGTGTACAGTGCAACATTGTATCACTATCCCTGCAGTAATAAACCCTTCCTCCACTACAGCATACAGAGCGCTCAGTAGTGCAGACAGTGCAACATTGTATCACTATCCCTGCAGTAATAAACCCTGCCTCCACTACAGTATACAGAGCGCTCAGTAGTGTACAGTGTAACATTGTATCACTATCCCTACAGTAATAAACCCTGCCTCCACTACAGTATACAGAGAGCTCAGTAGTGTACAGTGCAACATTGTATCACTATCCCTACAGTAATAAACCCTGCCTCCGCTACAGTATACAGAGCACTCAGTAGTGTACAGTGCAACATTGTATCACTATCCCTGCAGTAATAAACCCTGCCTCCGCTACAGTATACAGAGCGCTCAGTAGTGTACAGTGCAACATTGTATCACTATCCCTGCAGTAATAAACCCTGCCTCCACTACAGTATACAGATCGCTCAGTAGTGTTCAGTGCAACATTGTATCACTATCCCTGCAGTAATAAACCCTGCCTCTGCTACAGTATACAGAGCGCTCAGTAGTGTACAGTGCAACATTGTATCACTATCCCTGCAGTAATAAACCCTGCCTCCACTACAGTATACAGAGCGCTCAGTAGTGTACAGTGTAACATTGTATCACTATCCCTACAGTAATAAACCCTGCCTCCACTACAGTATACAGAGCGCTCAGTAGTGCACAGTGCAACATTGTATCACTATCCCTACAGTAATAAACCTGCCTCCACTACAGTATACAGAACGCTCAGTAGTGTACAGTGTAACATTGTATCACTATCCCTGCAGTAATAAACCCTGCCTCCGCTACAGTATACAGAGCTCTCAGTAGTGCAGATGGTGCAACATTGTATCACTATCCCTGCAGTAATAAACCTGCCTCCACTACAGTATACAGAGCGCTCAGTAGTGTACAGTGTAACATTGTATCACTATCCCTGCAGTAATAAACCTGCCTCCACTACAGTATACATAGCTCTCAGTAGTGTACAGTGTAACATTGTATCACTATCCCTGCAGTAATAAACCCTGCCTCCGCTACAGTATACAGAGCTCTCAGTAGTGTACAGTGCAACATTGTATCACTATCCCTGCAGTAATAAACCCTGCCTCCACTACAGTATACAGAGCGCTCAGTAGTGTACAGTGCAACATTGTATCACTATCCCTGCAGTAATAACCCTGCCTCCACTACAGTATACAGAGCGCTCAGTAGTGTACAGTGTAACATTGTATCACTATCCCTGTAGTAATAAACCCTGCCTCCACTACAGTATACAGAGCTCTCAGTAGTGTACAGTGTAACATTGTATCACTATCCCTACAGTAATAAACCCTGCCTCCACTACAGTATACAGAGCGCTCAGTAGTGCAGACAGTGCAACATTGTATCACTATCCCTGCAGTAATAAACCCTGCCTCCACTACAGTATACAGAGCGCTCAGTAGTGCAGACAGTGTAACATTGTATCACTATCCCTACAGTAATAAACCCTGCCTCCACTACAGTATACAGAGCTCTCAGCAGTGTACAGTGCAACATTGTATCACTATCCCTGTAGTAATAAACCCTGCCTCCACTACAGTATACAGAGCTCTCAGTAGTGCAGATGGTGCAACATTGTATCACTATCCCTGCAGTAATAAACCCTGCCTCCACTACAGTATACAGAGCGCTCAGTAGTGTACAGTGCAACATTGTATCACTATCCCTGCAGTAATAAACCCTGCCTCCACTACAGTATACAGAGCGCTCAGTAGTGTACAGTGTAACATTGTATCACTATCCCTGCAGTAATAAACCCTGCCTCCACTACAGTATACAGAGCGCTCAGTAGTGTACAGTGCAACATTGTATCACTATCCCTACAGTAATAAACCCTGCCTCCGCTACAGTATACATAGCGCTCAGTAGTGTACAGTGCAACATTGTATCACTATCCCTGCAGTAATAAACCCTGCCTCCGCTACAGTATACAGAGCGCTCAGTAGTGTACAGTGTAACATTGTATCACTATCCCTACAGTAATAAACCCTACCTCCACTACAGTATACAGAGCGCTCAGTAGTGTACAGTGTAACATTGTATCACTATCCCTACAGTAATAAACCCTGCCTCCACTACAGTATACAGAGCTCTCAGTAGTGTACAGTGCAACATTGTATCACTATCCCTGCAGTAATAAACCTGCCTCCACTACAGTATACATAGCTCTCAGTAGTGTACAGTGTAACATTGTATCACTATCCCTGCAGTAATAAACCCTGCCTCCGCTACAGTATACAGAGCTCTCAGTAGTGTACAGTGCAACATTGTATCACTATCCCTGCAGTAATAAACCCTGCCTCCACTACAGTATACAGAGCGCTCAGTAGTGTACAGTGCAACATTGTATCACTATCCCTGCAGTAATAAACCCTGCCTCCACTACAGTATACAGAGCTCTCAGTAGTGTACAGTGTAACATTGTATCACTATCCCTACAGTAATAAACCCTGCCTCCACTACAGTATACAGAGCTCTCAGCAGTGTACAGTGCAACATTGTATCACTATCCCTACAGTAATAAACCCTGCCTCCACTACAGTATACATAGCTCTCAGTAGTGTACAGTGCAACATTGTATCACTATCCCTGCAGTAATAAACCCTGCCTCCACTACAGTATACAGAGCGCTCAGTACTGCAGACAGTGCAACATTGTATCACTATCCCTACAGTAATAAACCTGCCTCCACTACAGTATACAGAGCGCTCAGTAGTGTACAGTGCAACATTGTATCACTATCCCTACAGTAATAAACCTTCCTCCACTACAGTATACAGATCGCTCAGTAGTGTACAGTGTAACATTGTATCACTATCCCTACAGTAATAAACCCTACCTCCACTACAGTATACAGATCGCTCAGTAGTGCACAGTGTAACATTGTATCACTATCCCTACAGTAATAAACCTGCCTCCACTACAGTATACATAGCTCTCAGTAGTGTACAGTGCAACATTGTATCACTATCCCTACAGTAATAAACCCTTCCTCCACTACAGTATACAGAGCGCTCAGTAGTGTAAAGTGTAACATTGTATCACTATCCCTGCAGTAATAAACCCTGCCTCCGCTACAGTATACAGAGCACTCAGTAGTGTACAGTGCAACATTGTATCACTATCCCTGCAGTAATAAACCTGCCTCCACTACAGTATACAGAGCGCTCAGTAGTGTACAGTGTAACATTGTATCACTATCCCTACAGTAATAAACCCTGTCTCCACTACAGTATACAGAGCGCTCAGTAGTGTGCAGTGTAACATTGTATCACTATCCCTGCAGTAATAAACCCTGCCTCCACTACAGTATACAGAGCGCTCAGTAGTGTACAGTGCAACATTGTATCACTATCCCTGCAGTAATAAACCCTGCCTCCACTACAGCATACAGAGCGCTCAGTAGTGTACAGTGCAACATTGTATCACTATCCCTGCAGTAATAAACCCTGCCTCCACTACAGTATACAGAGCTCTCAGTAGTGTACAGTGCAACATTGTATCACTATCTCTGCAGTAATAAACCCTGCCTCCACTACAGCATACAGAGCGCTCAGTAGTGTACAGTGCAACATTGTATCACTATCCCTACAGTAATAAACCCTGCCTCCACTACAGTATACAGAGCTCTCAGTAGTGCAGACAGTGTAACATTGTATCACTATCCCTACAGTAATAAACCCTGCCTCCACTACAGTATACAGAGCTCTCAGTAGTGTACAGTGCAACATTGTATCACAATCCCTGCAGTAATAAACCCTGCCTCCACTACAGCATACAGAGCGCTCAGTAGTGTACAGTGTAACATTGTATCACTATCCCTGCAGTAATAAACCCTGACTCCACTACAGCATACAGAGCGCTCAGTAGTGTACAGTGTAACATTGTATCACTATCCCTACAGTAATAAACCTGCCTCCACTACAGTATACAGAGCGCTCAGTAGTGTACAGTGCAACATTATATCACTATCCCTGCAGTAGTAAACCCTGCCTCCACTACAGTATACAGATCGCTCAGTTGTGCAGACAGTGCAACATTGTATCACTATCCCTGCAGTAATAAACCCTACCTCCACTACAGTATACAGAGCGCTCAGTAGTGTACAGTGCAACATTGTATCACTATCCCTGCAGTAATAAACCCTGCCTCCACTACAGTATACAGAGCGCTCAGTAGTGTACAGTGCAACATTGTATCACTATCCCTACAGTAATAAACCCTGCCTACACTACAGTATACAGAGCTCTCAGTAGTGCAGACAGTGCAACATTGTATCACTATCCCTGCAGTAATAAACCCTGCCTACACTACAGTATACAGAGCGCTCAGTAGTGTACAGTGCAACATTGTATCACTATCCCTACAGTAATAAACCCTGCCTCCACTACAGTATACAGAGCGCTCAGTAGTGTACAGTGCAACATTGTATCACTATCCCTACAGTAATAAACCCTGCCTCCACTACAGTATACAGAGCGCTCAGTAGTGTACAGTGCAACATTGTATCACTATCCCTACAGTAATAAACCTGCCTCCACTACAGTATACAGAGCGCTCAGTAGTGTACAGTGCAACATTATATCACTATCCCTGCAGTAGTAAACCCTGCCTCCACTACAGTATACAGATCGCTCAGTTGTGCAGACAGTGCAACATTGTATCACTATCCCTGCAGTAATAAACCCTACCTCCACTACAGTATACAGAGCGCTCAGTAGTGTACAGTGCAACATTGTATCACTATCCCTGCAGTAATAAACCCTGCCTCCACTACAGTATACAGAGCGCTCAGTAGTGTACAGTGCAACATTGTATCACTATCCCTACAGTAATAAACCCTGCCTACACTACAGTATACAGAGCTCTCAGTAGTGCAGACAGTGCAACATTGTATCACTATCCCTGCAGTAATAAACCCTGCCTACACTACAGTATACAGAGCGCTCAGTAGTGTACAGTGCAACATTGTATCACTATCCCTACAGTAATAAACCCTGCCTCCACTACAGTATACAGAGCGCTCAGTAGTGTACAGTGCAACATTGTATCACTATCCCTACAGTAATAAACCCTGCCTCCACTACAGTATACAGAGCGCTCAGTAGTGTACAGTGCAACATTGTATCACTATCCCTACAGTAATAAACCTACCTCCACTACAGTATACAGAGCTATCAGTAGTGTATAGTGTAACATTGTATCACTATCCCTGCAGTAATAAACCCTGCCTCCACTACAGTATACAGAGCTCTCAGTAGTGTACAGTGTAACATTGTATCACTATCCCTACAGTAATAAACCCTGCCTCCACTACAGTATACAGAGCGCTCAGTAGTGTACAGTGCAACATTGTATCACTATCCCTACAGTAATAAACCCTGCCTCCACTACAGTATACAGAGCGCTCAGTTGTGCAGACAGTGCAACATTGTATCACTATCCCTACAGTAATAAACCCTGCCTCCACTACAGTATACAGAGCGCTCAGTAGTGTACAGTGTAACATTGTATCACTATCCCTACAGTAATAAACCCTGCCTACACTACAGTATACAGAGCGCTCAGTAGTGCAGACAGTGCAACATTGTATCACTATCCCTGCAGTAATAAACCCTGCCTCCACTACAGTATACAGAGCTTTCAGTAGTGCAGACAGTGCAACATTGTATCACTATCCCTGCAGTAATAAACCCTGCCTCCACTACAGCATACAGAGCGCTCAGTAGTGCAGACAGTGCAACATTGTATCACTATCCCTACAGTAATAAACCCTGACTCCACTACAGTATACAGAGCACTCAGTAGTGTACAGTGCAACATTGTATCACTATCCCTACAGTAATAAACCCTGCCTCCGCTACAGCATACAGAGCGCTCAGTAGTGTACAGTGCAACATTGTATCACTATCCCTACAGTAATAAACCCTGCCTCCACTACAGCATACAGAGCTCTCAGTAGTGTACAGTGCAACATTGTATCACTATCCCTACAGTAATAAACCCTGCCTCCACTACAGTATACAGAGCGCTCAGTAGTGTACAGTGCAACATTGTATCACTATCCCTGCATTAGTAAACCCTTCCTCCGCTACAGCATACAGAGCGCTCAGTAGTGTACAGTGTAACATTGTATCACTATCCCTACAGTAATAAACCCTGCCTCCACTACAGTATACAGAGCGCTCAGTAGTGCAGACAGTGTAACATTGTATCACTATCCCTGCAGTAATAAACCCTGCCTCCACTACAGTATACAGAGCGCTCAGTAGTGCAGACAGTGCAACATTGTATCACTATCCCTGCAGTAATAAACCCTGCCTCCACTACAGTATACAGAGCTCTCAGTAGTGTACAGTGTAACATTGTATCACTATCCCTACAGTAATAAACCTACCTCCACTACAGTATACAGAGCTCTCAGTAGTGTACAGTGTAACATTGTATCACTATCCCTGCAGTAATAAACCCTGCCTCCACTACAGTATACAGAGCGGTCAGTAGTGCAGACAGTGCAACATTGTATCACTATCCCTGCGGTAATAAACCTGCCTCCACTACAGCATACAGAGCGCTCAGTAGTGTACAGTGCAACATTGTATCACTATCCCTGCAGTAATAAACCCTGCCTCCACTACAGTATACAGAGCGCTCAGTAGTGCAGACAGTGCAACATTGTATCACTATCCCTGCAGTAATAAACCTGCCTCCACTACAGCATACAGAGTGCTCAGTAGTGTACAGTGTAACATTGTATCACTATCCCTGCAGTAATAAACCCTGCCTCCACTACAGTATACAGAGCGCTCAGTAGTGCAGACAGTGCAACATTGTATCACTATCCCTACAGTAATAAACCCTGCCTCCACTACAGTATACAGAGCTCTCAGTAGTGTACAGTGCAACATTGTATCACTATCCCTACAGTAATAAACCCTGCCTCCACTACAGTATACATAGCTCTCAGTAGTGTACAGTGTAACATTGTATCACTATCCCTACAGTAATAAACCCTGCCTCCACTAAAGTATACAGAGCTCTCAGTAGTGTACAGTGTAACATTGTATCACTATCCCTGCAGTAATAAACCCTGCCTCCACTACAGTATACAGAGCGCTCAGTAGTGTACAGTGCAATATTGTATCACTATCCCTGCAGTAATAAACCCTGCCTCCACTACAGTATACAGAGCGCTCAGTAGTGTGCAGTGCAACATTGTATCACTATCCCTGCAGTAATAAACACTGCCTCCACTACAGTATACAGAGCGCTCAGTAGTGTACAGTGTAACATTGTATCACTATCCCTGCAGTAATAAACCCTGCCTCCACTACAGCATACAGAGCGCTCAGTAGTGCAGACAGTGCAACATTGTATCACTATCCCTACAGTAATAAACTTTGCCTCCACTACAGCATACAGAGCGCTCAGTAGTGCAGACAGTGCAACATTGTATCACTATCCCTGCAGTAATAAACCCTGCCTACACTACAGCATACAGAGCGCTCAGTAGTGCAGACAGTGCAACATTGTATCACTATCCCTACAGTAATAAACCCTGACTCCACGACAGTATACAGAGCACTCAGTAGTGTACAGTGCAACATTGTATCACTATCCCTACAGTAATAAACCTGCCTCCACTACAGTATACAGATCACTCAGTAGTGCAGACAGTGCAACATTGTATCACTATCCCTACAGTAGTAAACCCTGCCTCCACTACAGTATACAGAGTGCTCAGTAGTGTACAGTGCAACATTGTATCACTATCCCTTCAGTAATAAACCCTGCCTCCACTACAGTATACAGAGCGATCAGTAGTGTACAGTGTAACATTGTATCACTATCACTGCAGTAATAAACCCTGCCTCCACTACAGTATACAGAGCGCTCAGTAGTGTACAGTGCAACATTGTATCACTATCCCTACAGTAATAAACGCTGCCTCCGCTACAGTATACAGAGCGCTCAGTACTGTACAGTGTAACATTGTATCACTATCCCTGCAGTAATAAACCCTGCCTCCACTACAGTATACAGAGCGCTCAGTAGTGTACAGTGCAACATTGTATCACTATCCCTACAGTAATAAACCCTGCCTCCACTACAGTATACAGATCGCTCAGTAGTGTACAGTGTAACATTGTATCACTATCCCTACAGTAATAAACCCTGCCTCCACTACAGTATACAGAGCGCTCAGTAGTGCACAGTGCAACATTGTATCACTATCCCTACAGTAATAAACCCTGCCTCCACTACAGCATACAGAGCACTCAGTAGTGTACAGTGTAACATTGTGTCACTATCCCTACAGTAATAAACCCTGCCTGCACTACAGTATACAGAGCGCTCAGTAGTGCAGACAGTGTAACATTGTATCACTATCCCTACAGTAATAAACCCTGCCTCCACTACAGCATACAGAGCGCTCAGTAGTGTACAGTGCAACATTGTATCACTATCCCTGTAGTAATAAACCCTGCCTCCACTACAGTATACAGAGCGCTCAGTAGTGTACAGTGCAACATTGTATCACTATCCCTGCAGTAATAAACCTGCCTCCACTACAGCATACAGATCGCTCAGTAGTGTACAGTGTAACATTGTATCACTATCCCTACAGTAATAAACCCTGCCTCCACTACAGTATACAGAGCGCTCAGTAGTGTACAGTGCAACATTGTATCACTATCCCTACAGTAATAAACGCTGCCTCCGCTACAGTATACAGAGCGCTCAGTAGTGTACAGTGTAACATTGTATCACTATCCCTGCAGTAATAAACCCTGCCTCCACTACAGTATACAGAGCGCTCAGTAGTGTACAGTGCAACATTGTATCACTATCCTTACAGTAATAAACGCTGCCTCCGCTACAGTATACAGAGCGCTCAGTAGTGTACAGTGTAACATTGTATCACTATCCCTGCAGTAATAAACCCTGCCTCCACTACAGTATACAGAGCGCTCAGTAGTGTACAGTGCAACATTGTATCACTATCCCTACAGTAATAAACCCTGCCTCCACTACAGTATACAGATCGCTCAGTAGTGTACAGTGTAACATTGTATCACTATCCCTACAGTAATAAACCCTGCCTCCACTACAGTATACAGAGCGCTCAGTAGTGCACAGTGCAACATTGTATCACTATCCCTACAGTAATAAACCCTGCCTCCACTACAGCATACAGAGCGCTCAGTAGTGTACAGTGTAACATTGTGTCACTATCCCTACAGTAATAAACCCTGCCTGCACTACAGTATACAGAGCGCTCAGTAGTGCAGACAGTGTAACATTGTATCACTATCCCTACAGTAATAAACCCTACCTCCACTACAGCATACAGAGCGCTCAGTAGTGTACAGTGCAACATTGTATCACTATCCCTGTAGTAATAAACCCTGCCTCCACTACAGTATACAGAGTGCTCAGTAGTGTACAGTGCAACATTGTATCACTATCCCTGCAGTAATAAACCTGCCTCCACTACAGCATACAGATCGCTCAGTAGTGTACAGTGTAACATTGTATCACTATCCCTACAGTAATAAACCCTGCCTCCACTACAGTATACAGAGCGCTCAGTAGTGTACAGTGCAACATTGTATCACTATCCCTGCAGTAATAAACCCTGCCTCCACTACAGTATACAGAGTGCTCAGTAGTGTACAGTGCAACATTGTATCACTATCCCTGCATTAGTAAACCCTTCCTCCACTACAGCATACAGAGCGCTCAGTAGTGCAGACAGTGCAACATTGTGTCACTATCCCTACAGTAATAAACCCTGCCTCCACTACAGTATACAGAGCGCTCAGTAGTGTACAGTGCAACATTGTATCACTATCCCTGCAGTAGTAAACCCTGCCTACACTACAGTATACAGAGCGCTCAGTAGTGTACAGTGTAACATTGTATCACTATCCCTGCATTAGTATACCCTTCCTCCACTACAGCATACAGAGTGCTTAGTGTGACAAAGATAGTGCAACATTGTATCACTATCCCTGCAGTAATATCCTCCAGTCAATATATATGAAACTACAACTGCATCAAGACAGTTACACAATGATAATGTCCAGATCAACATAAAAAAGGAGTCTGACAAGGAGACAGTTTCACCCAAACTATTTCAGCTTGGGACAAAAAAAGACTTAAATGGATAGTAATACTTCGTTTTAACTTTATTTTATTTTGTAGGCATTAAAAAAACATGAAGAACGATATAAGTCTTATCTCTCAGACCTTTATGGTTTGAGAGATGTTCACAAGTAAAGTTTCCCCCTCCCGCCCCTTTTACCTAGTGTAAGCCATCTCTTCTCAGATGTGGAATCCAGTCCATAGACCAGACAGATAACAGAAGGGGCCAATCTTCTTCCTATGAGAACAATGAAAGCCCTGCCCCCCTTGACAAGTTTTTCAGGTTTTTCCCTTATCTTAATTGAAGATTGTCCCTCTCTGCAGTCTACCTGGGCACCTCCCTTCTGATCTGGCTGAGCAGTGTTACATCAGTAAAAGGGGCGGGAGGGGGATACTTTGTCACTGAATTACTCTTGAACTACAACTCTGACAGTATTGTCCTTTAAGGTCACACAGAGAAGTATGGAGCGGCAAGTTCTAAATATAACAAAAAGAGACCAAAAACGTGTGTGTGGATTCCTCAGCAAACAAAGGTCTATGACAATACTGAAAGAGTAAAGTTTCTGAAATGGAAATGGGCAGGTCACATAGCAAGACGACCTGATGGTAGATGGACCAAATGCATTATGGAATGGACTCCACTTGATACTAAACACCCAAGAAGACCAAAGACAAGATGGGTAGATGAAATGACCAAGTTTGTTGGTACACAGTGGCAACACAGGACTGAAGTTGTTGGAGTCTTGCTGAAGAGGCCTTCATTTTATATATATATATATATATATATATATATATATATATATATATATATATATATATATATATATATACCTAGCACTAGTTTCTCTAATCAAATCAGTTGCCTTTTTTTGAAAATGATAGAAAAGTTTAAACATAGTAACACTGTAACAGTAATATACAAGCATAGTAACATAGAAACATAGTAACACTGTAACATAGTAATAATCAAGCATAGTAACATAGAAACATAGTAACACTGTAACATAGTAATATACAAGCATAGTAACATAGAAACATAGTAACACTGTAACATAGTAATAATCAAGCATAGTAACATAGAAACATAGTAACACTGTAACATAGTAATATACAAGCATAGTAACATAGAAACATAGTAACACTGTAACATAGTAATATACAAGCATAGTAACATAGAAACATAGTAACACTGTAACATAGTAATATGCAAGCATAGTAACATAGAAACATAGTAACACTGTAACATAGTAATATGCAAGCATAGTAACATAGAAACATAGTAACACTGTAACATAGTAATATGCAAGCATAGTAACGTAGTAGCATAGTAACTGTAACACAGTAATATGCAAGCATAGTAACATAGTAGCATAGAAACATAGTAACACTGTAACATAATAATATACAAGCATAGTAACATAGTAGCATAGAAACATAGTAACACTGTAACATAATAATATACAAGCATAGTAACATAGTAGCACTGTAACATAGTAATATACAAGCTTTAGTAACACTGTAACATAGTAATATACAAGCATAGTAGCATAGAAACATAGTAACATTGTAACAAAGTAGGAGAGAAGCAGTTACATAGTCACACAGTACCATAGTAATGCAATAACATAGTAACACAGTAGCATACAAACATAGTAAAAGTAACACTCCCATAGTAACACAGTGCCATAGCAACACAGTAACATAGTGAAATAGGAACCATAATAACACAGTACCACAGTAGCATAATAACACAGTACCACTGTCATATAGTAACACCATAGCCTCTCATAGAAATACAGTACCCCAGTAACATTGTAACAAAGTATCTTAATAACACAGTATTATAGCACCAGAGTAAGACAGTTTCATAGTAATGTAGTAACATAGTACCACAGTACTATAGTAACAGTGCCATAGTAACATTTTAGCACAGCACCATAGTAACACAATACCATAGTAAAATAGTAACATTACAAAACAGTGCCATAGTAATACAGTACCATAGTAATAAATTACAATAGAGACATAGTAATACAGTACCATAGTAACAAAGTACAATAGAAGCATAGTAATACAGGACCATAGTAACGCTGCAACATTGTAACACAGTGCCATAGTAATATAGTAACACCATACCATGGTGAAAGTACCATAGTGACACAATAACATAGTAACACAGTACCAAATTAAGACAGTAACACAGTACCAAAGTAGGAATAATATTGTAACACAGTACCATAGTAATATAATAACACCATACCATAGTAACACAGGAACACGGTGCCATAGTAAGATAGTAACATAGTATCATAGTAACACAGTAAGTAGTAACACAGTTCCATAGTAGCACAGTAAAACAGGAACCATAGTCACACAATAACATCATAATACAGTAACATATTAACATAGTACCATAGAAACATAGTAAGACAATACTATAGTGACACAGTACCATTGTAACACTGCACCATAGTACACAGTACCATAGTAATATAGTAACACAGTACCCTAGTAACACTGTAACACAGTACATTACTAACATAGTAACACAGTACCATACTAACACAATAACATAGCACCATAGTTACATAGTATCGCAGTACCATTGTAATGTAGTAACACAATACCATAGTAAAATAGTAACACTACAACACAGTACCATAGTAACACAGTACCATAGAAACATAGTAACATAATACCATAATAACAGCACCATAGGAACATAGTAACACATTAATACAGTATGTAGTAATATGGTAACACCATACCATGATAATGCAGTACCATAGTAACATGGTACCATAGTAAGACAGTAACACAGTACCATAGTAACATATTAAATTAGGAACCATAGTTACCTAGTAACATAATAACACAGTAACACAGTATCATATATACATAGTAAAACAATACCATAGTAACACAGTACTGTAGTAATCCAGTATCATAGTAACACAGTACTGTAGTAATCCAGTATCATAGTAACACAGTACTGTAGTAATCCAGTATCATAGTAACACAGTACTGTAGTAACACAGTACCATAGTAACACAGTTAAATAGGAAACATAGTTACATAGTAACATAATAACACTATATCATAGATACATAGTAACACAATACCTTAGTAACGCAGTACCATAGTAACACAGAACCGTAGTAACACAGTAAAGTAGGAACCATAGTTACATAGCAACATTATAACACAGTATCATAGATACACAGTAACACAGTACCACAGTAACACAGCACTGTAGTAACACAGTAAAATCAGAACCTTAGTTACATAGTAACATAATAACACAGTACCAGAGATACATAGTAACCCAGTACCATAGTAACACAGTACCGTAGTAACACAGTAAAACAGGAACCATAGTTACATAGTAACAGTACCATAGTCAAGTCAATGTGGCTGAAGCTCTCACCTCCCCCCAGCCACTGAATCTCACCTCCCCCAGTGTTTGGCCCATTATCTCGCTAAGACTCCAAATACCATATTGCGTCTCCCGGCTTTGCTTGAAATTCCCCAGGTGGACTCAAAATCTAAAATCTGGTTAATTTCCTGTGCGGTCAACTTGTGGATCCTACACTGATGCCTTCTTTCTTATATCCCTGGTATATCCCAGACCAGTGTCATTTTACATTGCAGTGTGAACATTATCATTGCGTAGATAATTAGTACCATTATACAGAGAGGTGTGATCAGTATCAGTGTGTAGATATCAGTACCATTATACACAGCAGTGTGATCAGTATCAGTGTGTAGATACTCAGTACCATTATACAGAGCGGTGTGATCAGTATCAATGTGTAGATACTCAGTACCATTATACAGAGCGGTGTGATCAGTATTAGTGTGTAGATACTCAGTACCATTATACAGAGCGGTGTGATCAGTATCAGTGTGTAGATATCAGTACCATCATACAGTGCAGTGTGATCAGTATCAGTGTGTAGATACTCAGTACCATTATACAGAGCGGTGTGATCAGTATTAGTGTGTAGATACTCAGTACCATTATACAGAGCGGTGTGATCAGTATCAGTGTGTAGATATCAGTACCATCATACAGTGCAGTGTGATCAGTATCAGTGTGTAGATATCAGTGCCATTATACAGAGCAGTGTGTGATCAGTATCAGTGTATAGATACTCAGTACCATTATACAGTGCAGTGTGATCAGTATCAGTGTATAGATACTCAGTACCATTATACAGAGCGGTGTGATCAGTATCAGTGTATAGATACTCAGTACCATTATACAGTGCAGTGTGATCAGTATCAGTGTGTAGATACTCAGTACCATTATACAGTGCAGTGTGATCAGTATCAGTGTGTAAATACTCAGTACCATTATACAGTGCAGTGTGATCAGTATTAGTGTGTAGATATCAGTACCATTATACAGTGCAGTGTGATCAGTATTAGTGTGTAGATATCAGTACCATTATACAGAGCGGTGTGATCAGTATCAGTGTGTAGATACTCAGTACCATTATACAGAACGGTGTGATCAGTATCATTGTGTAGATACTCAGTACCATTATACAGAGAGGTGTGATCAGTATCAGTGTGTAGATACTCAATACCATTATACAGAGCGGTGTGATCAGTATCAGTGTGTAGATACTCAATACCATTATACAGAGCGGTGTGATCAGTATTAGTGTGTAGATACTCAGTACCATTATACAGAGCGGTGTGATCAGTATCAGTGTATAGATATCAGTACCATTATACCGAGTGTTGTGATCAGTATCAGCGTGTAGATATCAGTACCATCATACAGTGCAGTGTGATCAGTATCAGTGTGTAGATACTCAGTACCATAATACAGAGCAGTGTGATCATTATCAGTGTATAGATACTCAGTACCATTATACTGAGTGCTGTGATCAGTATCAGTGTGTAGATACTCAGTACCATTATACAGAGCAGTGTGATCAGTATCAGTGTATAGATACTCAGTACCATTATACTGAGTGCTGTGATCAGTATCAGTGTGTAGATACTCAGTACCATTATACAGTGCAGTGTGATCAGTATCGGTGTGTAGATACTCAGTACCATTATACAGAATGGTGTGATCAGTATCAGTGTGTAGATACTCAGTACCATTATACAGAGCGGTGTGATCAGTATCAGTGTGTAGATATCAGTACCATTATACAGAGCCGTGTGATCAGTATCAGTGTATAGATACTCAGTACCATTATACAGAGCCGTGTGATCAGTATCAGTGTGTAGATACTCAGTACCATTATACAGAGAGGTGTGATCAGTATCAGTGTGTAGATACTCGGTACCATTATACAGAGCGGTGTGATCAATATCAGTGTGTAAATACTCAGTACCATTATACAGAGCGGTGTGATCAGTATCAGTGTGTAGATACTCAGTACCATTATACAGAGCGGTGTGATCAGTATCAGTGTGTAGATATCAGTACCATTATACAGAGCGGTGTGATCAGTATCAGTGTGTAGATATCAGTACCATTATACAGAGCGGTGTGATCAGTATCAGTGTATAGATACTCAGTACCATTATACAGAGCAGTGTGATCAGTATCAGTGTGTAAATATTCAGTACCATTATACAGAGAGGTGTGATCAGTATCAGTGTGTAGATACTCGGTACCATTATACAGAGCGGTGTGATCAATATCAGTGTGTAAATACTCAGTACCATTATACAGAGCGGTGTAATCAGTATCAGTGTGTAGATACTCAGTACCATTATACAGAGCGGTGTGATCAGTATCAGTGTGTAGATATCAGTACCATTATACAGAGCGGTGTGATCAGTATCAGTGTGTAGATATCAGTACCATTATACAGAGCAGTGTGATCAGTATCAGTGTGTAAACACTCAGTACCATTATACAGAGTGGTGTGATCAGTATCAGTGTGTAGATACTCAGTACCATTATACAGAGCAGTGTGATCAGTATCAGTGTGTAGATATCAGTACTAGTGATGAGCGAGCACCCCAATGCTCGGGTGTTCGGGTGCTCTAACCGAGCACCCCCTGAGGCTCGAGTGCTCGGCCGAGCACCCGAGCCCCATTGAAGTCAATGGGAGGACTCGAGCATTACACCAGGCACCCCCTGCTCTGATGAGGGGAGGGTGCCTGGTCCATAGGAAAAGGGCAGAAAAGGATGGAAACACCACAGAAATGGTTCAGGGACAGCATAGGGAGGATGTCTGGATGCATCTTGGACTCCAACATCGCTGCTGGGAACGATCTTTCGCCCGTAGTACGCCATTTTTACAGACTGACCATAAAACACACAAAAAGGAAAATAAAAACGACTTTAGGCGAAAAATTGTTACCAAACAATATTTGCTGTATATTTACTTGTATATCATCTGCAAATTCTCCCAAAAATTTCCTTGGTTTTCGGAAGTGAGGCCATGATTAAGAGGGAAACGTGCGCAGAGGCAAATTCTCCCAAAAATTTCCTTGATTTTCAGAACTGAGGCCATGATTAAGAGGGAAACGTGCACAGAGGCAAATTCTCCCAAAAATTTCCTTGATTTTATTGAACTGAGGCCATGATTAAGAGGGAAACGTGCGCTGAGCCGACCATCTAAAACATTATGGGTGAGGGTCTGCTGCAGAGCTGACCATCCTAAACATTATATGCGAAGGCCCGCTAGTGAGCTGACGCTATAAAACATTATATGAGAGGGCCCGCTAGAGAGCTGACCCAATAAAACATTATATGAGAAGGCCCGCTGGTGAGCTGACCTATATAAAAATTGTCAAACAGGGCCCGCTGGTGAGCTGGCCCTATATAAAAATTATATCACAGGGCCCGCTGGTGAGCTGGCCCTATATAAAAATTATATCCCAGGGCATATGGAAGAGGAGGAGGAGGATGAGAAGATTAAGAGTCAACCATATACCCGTTTTTTGGGTGGAAGGGGTGAATGGGAATACAGAGTATTCCCATCATTGTAAATAACATATATAAAGTGAGTTTATGTTCCCCCGGGGCTTTCCTCCAGTGGAGTGGAGAAGTCAGGGGAAATCCAGGCCTTGTTCATTTTTATAAGTGTCAACCTATCAGCATTGTCGGTGGAAAGGCGGATACGCTTATCTGTTATGATGCCACCAGCAGCACTAAATACCCGCTCAGACAGAACGCTGGCGGCAGGGCAGGCCAGCACCTCCAAGGCATAGAGTGCCAGTTCATACCACGTGTCCAGCTTGGACACCCAGTAGTTGTAAGGCACAGAGGGATCATTGAGGACGCTGACACGGTCTGCTACGTACTCCTTCACCATCTTCCAAAACTTTTCCCTCCTTGTGACACTAGGCTGCGCATCAGGGTGAGGGTGCTGGCGGGGTGTCATGAAGGTGTCCCACGCCTTGGAGAGTGTTGCCCTGCCTTTCTCGGAACTGCTGTGTGCTCCCATTTTCTCCCCTTCTCGGTTGGCCAAGGTAGCACGTACTCTGCCGCCAGCGTTGTCAGATGGAAAATTTTGGAGCAATTTTTCAACAAGAACCTTCTGGTATTGCACCATTTTGCTTGTCCTCTCCACCGGAGGAATGAGAGATGAGAAATTCTCTTTGTAGCGGGGGTCCAGAAGGGTGAACACCCAGTAATCCGTGTTGTCTAAAATGCGTGTAACGCGTGGGTCACGGGAAAGGCAGCCTAACATAAAGTCAGCCATGTGTGCCAGAGTACCAACAGCCAAGATTTCGCTGTCCTCGCCAGGAGGATGACTCTCAATCTCCTCATCCTCTTCCTCCTCTTCTGCCCACCCACGCTGAAGAGATGGAACTAAAGTTCCATGGCTACCCTCTGTAGCGGAGACAACCGTGTCTTCCTCCTCCTCCTCCTCCTCCTCCTCCTCCTCCGCCTCCTCCAATTGTCGCTGAGAAGACGAAGTGAGGGTGCTCTGGCTATCACCTTGTGTAAGCTCTTCCTCCCCCATTTCCACCTCTTCCACATGCAAAGCGTCGGTTTTAATTGTGAGCAGCGAGCGTTTCAGTAGACACAGAAGTGGGATGGTTACACTGATAATAGCGTTATCGCCGCTCACCATCTGTGTCGATTCCTCAAAATTGCGTAAAACCTCACAGAGGTCTGACATCCATTCCCACTCCTCACTTCTGATTACAGGAAGTTGAACGGAGAGGCGACGACCGTGTAACAGCTGGTACTCCACTACTGCCCTCTGCTGCTCACAAAGCCGGGCCAACATGTGGAAGGTGGAGTTCCAGCGCGTGCTCACGTCACACAGCAGCCGGTGAGCTGGCAATTGTAAGCGCTGCTGCAGCTTCAACAGGCCGGCTGAAGCTGTTGATGACTTACGGAAATGTGCACACACGCGGCGCACCTTGGTCAAGAGATCATGCACATTGGGGTAGGTTTTTAGAAATCGCTGCACCACTAAATTAAATACATGCGCTAGGCATGGTACGTGTGTGAGCTTGCCGAGCTCCAAAGCCGCCACCAAGTTACGCCCATTATCACACACAACCATGCCTGGTTGCAGGTTGAGTGGCGAGAGCCACTGCTCGGTCTGGTGACTAATCCCCTGCAACAGCTCTGAGGCCGTGTGCTGTTTGTCCCCAAGGCAGATCAGCTTCAGCACGGCCTGTTGACGCTTCCCCACTGCAGTGCTACACTGCTTCCAGCTACTGGCTGATGGGGGAGTGGCGGTGTGTGTAGAGAATTCGGAGGTGGAAACGGAGGAGGAGGAGCCAATAACGTAGGTGCTGGTGGAAACCCTGATGGAGGTAGGGCCCGCAATCCTCGGCGTGGGTAGCACCCGTGCCATCCCAGGGTCCGAGTCGCTCCCAGCCTCCACGACATTCACCCAGTGTGCCGTCAGGGAAATGTAGCGTCCCTGGCCACAAGCACTTGTCCATGTGTCAGTCGTTAAGTGGACCTTCCCAGTAACTGCGTTGGTCAGGGCACGGGTGATGTTACGGGACACATGGTGGTGTAATGCGGGGATGGCACACCGGGAAAAGTAGTGGCGGCTGGGGACCGCGTACCGAGGGACAGCTGCTGCCATCAGGCTGCGGAAGGACTCAGTGTCCACAAGCCTAAATGGCAGCATTTCGATGGCCAGTAATTTGGAAAGGTGTGAGGTTAGTGCTATGGCCTGTGGGTGGGTGGCTGGGTACTTTCTCTTGCGCTCAAATGCCTGGGGTAACGACATTTGGACGCTGTGCTGGGACAGGGAAGTGGATGTGGTCGCTGATGGTGCTTCAGATGCTACAGGTGCAGGGCGGGAGGTATGCGGGCCTGCGCCTTCGACAGGCGATTGGCCGGCACCGAAAACAGGGGAAGAGGAGGCAGTGGTGTGGCCTGCAGACACAGATGGGCGATCCAGGCGTTCCTCCCACTTACTACGGTGCTTGGATGCCATGTGTCGGATCATGCTGGTGGTGGTGAGGTTTCTAGTGTTCATGCCTCGGCTCATTCTGGTGTGGCACAGGTTGCAAACTACAATTCTTTTGTCGTCCGCACTTTCCTTAAAAAAACGCCATACCGCGGAACACCTACCCCTTGGCAAGGTAGATTTACGCAAGGGGGTGCTCCGTGGAACATTTGCGGGCCGGTTTGGTGCGGTCCGCCTTCTTTCTGTAGCCACACCACTGCCTCTTCCAGCCTGTTGCGGTGCTGCAGATGGCTCACCCTCAGGACTGCTGTCATCGCTCGGCTCTACACCTTCCCAGGTGGGGTCAGTCACCTCATCGTCCACCAAGTCCTCCTCCACTTCCTCACTCTGATCATCCTCCTCAAGTCTTGATCCCACCACATACTCAGTCATTGACAACTGTATAACATTCTCCTCAACAAGGTCTTGAGACGGAAATAGTGGTTGATTTAATGGCAACTGTGTCTCATCATCATCATCATCATCCACTACTTCCTTTGACCTTAAATGCCGTTCACATCTGTCATCTTCTTGAGATTGGGTAGCCTCTAGAGGTTGTGAATCAGGGCACAAGATGTCATGTTCCTCTGCAAGCGTGCTTGGAGAGAGGGTCAAATGAAGGATTGGTGATGAGACGAGCTCCTCACTATATCCCAGTGTGGGATCACTTCTTTGACCAGACCGTGTATGGTGGGAGGAAGGATGATCAGAGTGAGGATTATGTTGACCAGACTCTTGGCTACTGAGAGTGGACTTGGTGGAAGACAGGGTGGTGCTTAACCGACTGGAAGCAGTATCAGCTGTCATCCAACCGACCACCTGTTCGCAGTGGTCGGACCTCGAGAGTGATGTCCTGCGACGCCCTGTAAAATTACACATGAAGCTAGGTATGGTGGATGTCTTTCTTTCTTGTGCTCTGGCACCAGGCACAGTTTCTCCGCGTCCTGACCCGCGCCCTGAACTTTCAGGATCACGTCCACTTCCCCGTCCCTTTTTACCCGCCTTCTTCATCTTACACAGAATATGTGACTTTAATATTTGAGTTTGAAAACTTAACAGTATTTCTTATTATTCTGCAACTCTGCAGAGTACACAGAATAGGCTGCTAAACTGCGGTGAAACACACTGAATGGAATATGTGAGTTTAATATTTGAGTTTGAAAACTTAACAGTATTTCTTATTATTCTGCAACTGTACAGAGTACACAGAATAGGCTGTTAAACGGCGGTGAAACACACTGAATGGAATATGTGACTTTAATATTTGAGTTTGAAAACTTAACAGTATTTCTTATTATTCTGCAACTGTACAGAGTACACAGAATAGGCTGTTAAACGGCGGTGAAACACACTGAATGGAATATGTGAGTTTAATATTTGAGTTTGAAAACTTAACAGTATTTCTTATTATTCTGCAACTGTACAGAGTACACAGAATAGGCTGCTAAACTGCGGTGAAACACACTGAATGGAATATGTGACTTTAATATTTGAGTTTGAAAACTTAACAGTATTTCTTATTATTCTGCAACTGTACAGAGTACACAGAATAGGCTGTTAAACGGCGGTGAAACACACTGAATGGAATATGTGACTTTAATATTTGAGTTTGAAAACTTAACAGTATTTCTTATTATTCTGCAACTGTACAGAGTACACAGAATAGGCTGTTAAACGGCGGTGAAACACACTGAATGGAATATGTGACTTTAATATTTGAGTTTGAAAACTTAACAGTATTTCTTATTATTCTGCAACTGTACAGAGTACACAGAATAGGCTGCTAAACTGCGGTGAAACACACTGAATGGAATATGTGACTTTAATATTTGAGTTTGAAAACTTAACAGTATTTCTTATTATTCTGCAACTGTACAGAGTACACAGAATAGGCTGTTAAACGGCGGTGAAACACACTGAATGGAATATGTGACTTTAATATTTGAGTTTGAAAACTTAACAGTATTTCTTATTATTCTGCAACTGTACAGAGTACACAGAATAGGCTGTTAAACGGCGGTGAAACACACTGAATGGAATATGTGACTTTAATATTTGAGTTTGAAAACTTAACAGTATTTCTTATTATTCTGCAACTGTACAGAGTACACAGAATAGGCTGCTAAACTGCGGTGAAACACACTGAATGGAATATGTGACTTTAATATTTGAGTTTGAAAACTTAACAGTATTTCTTATTATTCTGCAACTGTACAGAGTACACAGAATAGGCTGTTAAACGGCGGTGAAACACACTGAATGGAATATGTGACTAATATTTGAGTTTGAAAACTTAACAGTATTTCTTATTATTCTGCAACTGTACAGAGTACACAGAATAGGCTGCTAAACTGCGGTGAAACACACTGAATGGAATATGTGACTTTAATATTTGAGTTTGAAAACTTAACAGTATTTCTTATTATTCTGCAACTCTGCAGAGTACACAGAAAAGGCTGCTAAACTGCGGTGAAACACACTGAATGGAATATGTGACTTTAATATTTGAGTTTGAAAACTTAACAGTATTTCTTATTATTCTGCAACTCTGCACAGTACACAGAATAGGCTGCTAAACGGCGGTGAAACACACTGAATGGAATATGTGACTTTGATATTTTAGTTTGAAGACTTAACAGTATTTCTTCCTATTCTGCAACTCTGCACAGTACACAGAATAGGCTGCTAAACTGCGGCGAAGCACACTGAATGGAATATGTGACTTTGATATTTTAGTTTGAAGACTTAACAGTATTTCTTCCTATTCTGCAACTCTGCACAGTACACAGAATAGGCTGCTAAACTGCGGCGAAGCACACTGAATGGAATATGTGACTTTGATATTTTAGTTTGAAGACTTAACAGTATTTCTTCCTATTCTGCAACTCTGCACAGTACACAGAATGTGCTGCTAAACTGCGGCGAAGCACACTGAATGGAATATGTGACTTTGATATTTTAGTTTGAAGACTTAACAGTATTTCTTCCTATTCTGCAACTCTGCACAGTACTCAGAATGTGCTGCTAAACTGCGGCGACGCACACTGAATGGAATACGTGACTTTGATATTTTAGTTTGAAGACTTAACAGAATGTGCTCTAATCTGCAACTTTGCACACTAAACAGAATGTGCTCTAATCTGCAACTTTGCACACTAAACAGAATGTGCTCTAATCTGCAACTTTGCACACTAAACAGAATGTGCTCTAATCTGCAACTGTGCACACTAAACAGAATGTGCTCTAATCTGCAACTTTTCACACTAAACAGAATATTTTTTTTTTTTTTTTTTTTTGTTTTTTTCCCCCCACACACAATATAACCTGCTGCCCCCACACACAGTAGTCCTAAAAAGGACTTTTGGTTCTTTTTTGTCACAATTTTTGTTTTTTCCTCCCTACACTGCCTTTCCCTTCCTATCCTCAGCTCTCCCTGGCTCAGACTGAGCCGAACTCGATGGTCAGGTGCTATACAGCACCTGACCACGGGTTCTGGCCAGCCAATCAGTGTAATGCCAGCAGCCAACATGGCTGCTGGCATTACACCGATGTCAGAGCCTCCCTGCACGTTTATTGGCTGCGCAGCAGCCGCAAAACGTGCGGGGAGGAGACCCGAACATGGCGGGCGAGCACATGCGGTACTCGTACGAGTACCGCCATGTGCCGAGCAGAGCGATGCTCGAGCCGATCCGAGCATCGGCCGAGCATGCTCGCTCAACACTAATCAGTACCATTATACATAGCGGTGTGATCAGTATCAGTGTGTAGATATCCAGGGCCGGCGCTACCATTAAGGCAGCACAGGCAGCTGCCTTAGGGCGCCGCATCGGAGGGGCGCCGGAAAGGGAGAAGCTGAGAAATATTTTTTATTTTTTTTTATTTTTTTTAACTATATCTGCCACGAGGGAGCGCTCGTTTACACGACCAAGCGCTCCCTCGCGGCGTCTATGGGACGCTCACAACGCAGAGCGACCCAGGCTCTGTAGTAATACAGAGCGCTGGGAGATGACATCATCTCCCAGCGCTCTGCATTACTGAGAACAGCGCTGGGAGGCTGAGCTCTGTGCCGAAGGAGGCACAGAGCTCTCTTAGAGCTAGACCACCAGGGACTCAAGGTAGGGAGCATTGTGGAAATGAAGGGGCATAAAGGAAGGAGCAATGTGGAGCTGAGGGGGCATTATGGAAGGGGCAGATGAAGGGGCATTATGGAAGGGCAGTGTGGAGCTGAAGGGGCATAAAGGAAGGGGCAATGTGGAGCTGAGGGGGCATTATGGAAGGGGCAGATGAAGGGGCATTATGGAAGGGCAGTGTGTAGCTGAAGGGGCATAAAGGAAGGAGCAGTGTGGAGCTGAGGGGGCATTATGGAAGGGGCATTATGGAAGGGCAGTGTGGAGCTGAAGGGGCATAAAGGAAGGGGCAATGTGGAGCTGAGGGGGCATTATGGAAGGGGCAGATGAAGGGGCATTATGGAAGGGGCAGATGAAGGGGCATTATGGAAGGGCAATGTGGAGATGAAGGGGCATAAAGGAAGGAGCAATGTGGAGATGAAGGGGCATTATGGAAGGGCAATGTGGAGATGAAGGGGCACAAAGGAAGGAGCAATGTGGAGATGAAGGGGCATTATGGAAGGGCAATGTGGAGATGAAGGGGCACAAAGGAAGGAGCAATGTGGAGATGAAGGGGCATTGTGGAAGGGGCAATGCTGAGATGAAGGGGGCATTGTGGAAGGTGCAATGTGGAGATGAAGGGAGCATTGTGGAGGTGAATATGTGGGCGGGGGCAGGGGACTGTGGTAAGGTCAGGGGGGGCAGGTGGATTGTGTCGGGGGGGGCATCAAAATGCACCTTCGCCTGTGTATATAAAAATCCTTGCACCGGCCCTGTAGATATCAGTACCATTATACAGAGCAGTGTGATCAGTATCAGTGTGTAGATATCAGTACCATTATACAGAGCGGTGTGATCAGTATCAGTGTGTAGATATCAGTACCATTATACAGAGCGGTGTGATCAATATCAGTGTGTAAATACTCAGTACCATTATACAGAGCGGTGTGATCAATATCAGTGTGTAGATACTCAGTACCATTATACAGAGCGGTGTGATCAGTATCAGTGTGTAGATATCAGTACCATTATACAGAGCGGTGTGATCAGTATCAGTGTGTAGATATCAGTACCATTATACAGAGCAGTGTGATCAGTATCAGTGTGTAAACACTCAGTACCATTATACAGAGTGGTGTGATCAGTATCAGTGTGTAGATACTCAGTACCATTATACAGAGCAGTGTGATCAGTATCAGTGTGTAGATATCAGTACCATTATACATAGCGATGTGATCAGTATCAGTGTGTAGATACTCAGTACCATTATACAGAGCAGTGTGATCAGTATCAGTGTGTAGATATCAGTACCATTATACATAGCGGTGTGATCAGTATCAGTGTGTAGATACTCAGTACCATTATACAGAGCAGTGTGATCAGTATCAGTGTGTAGATATCAGTACCATTATACATAGCGGTGTGATCAGTATCAGTGTGTAGATACTCAGTACCATTATACAGAGCAGTGTGATCAGTATCAGTGTGTAGATACTCAGTACCATTATACAGAGCGGTGTGATCAGTATCAGTGTGTAGATACTCAGTACCATTATACAGAGCAGTGTGATCAGTATCAGTGTGTAGATACTCAGTACCATTATACAGAGCAGTGTGATCAGTATCAGTGTGTAGATATCAGTACCATTATACAGAGCAGTGTGATCAGTATCAGTGTGTAGATACTCAGTACCATTATACAGAGCGGTGTGATCAGTATCAGTGTGTAGATACTCAGTACCATTATACAGTGCAGTGTGATCAGTGTCAGTGTGTAGATATCAGTACCATTATACAGAGCGGTGTGATCAGTATCAGTGTGTAGATATCAGTGCCATTATACAGAGCAGTGTGATCAGTATCAGTGTGTAGATATCAGTACCATTATACAGAGCAGTGTGATCAGTGTCAGTGTGTAGATATCAGTACCATTATACAGAGCGGTGTGATCAGTATCAGTGTGTAGATATCAGTACCATTATACAGAGTGGTGTGATCAATATCAGTGTGTAGATACTCAGTACCATCATACAGTGCAGTGTGATCAGTATCAGTGTATAGATACTCAGTACTATTATACAGAGCAGTGTGATCATTATCAGTGTATAGATACTCGGTACCATTATACTGAGTGTTGTGATCAGTATCAGTGTGTAGATACTCAGTACCATTATACAGAGCAGTGTGATCAGTATCAGTGTATAGATACTCAGTACCATTATACAGAGCGGTGTGATCAGTATCAGTGTGTAGATACTCAGTACCATTATACAGAGCAGTGTGATCAGTATCATTGTGTAGATACTCAGTACCATTATACAGAGCGGTGTGATCAGTATCAGTGTGTAGATATCAGTACCATTATACAGAGTGGTGTGATCAGTATCAGTGCGTAGATACTCAGTACCATTATACAGAGCGGTGTGATCAGTATCAGTGTGTAGATATCAGTACCATTATACAGAGCGGTGTGATCAGTATCAGTGTGTAGATATCAGTGCCATTATACAGAGCAGTGTGATCAGTATCAGTGTGTAGATATCAGTACCATTATACAGAGAGGTGTGATCAGTATCAGTGTGTAGATATCAGTACCATTATATAGAGCGGTGTGATCAGTATCAGTGTGTAGATATCAGTACCATTATACAGAGCGGTGTGATCAGTATCAGTGTGTAGATATCAGTGCCATTATACAGAGCAGTGTGATCAGTATCAGTGTGTAGATACTCAGTACCATTATACAGAGCGGTGTGATCAGTGTCAGTGTGTAGATATCAGTACCATTATACAGAGCGGTGTGATCAGTATCAGTGTGTAGATATCAGTACCATTATACAGAGCGGTGTGATCAGTATCAGTGTGTAGATATCAGTACCATTATACAGAGCGGTGTGATCAGTATCAGTGTGTAGATACTCAGTACCATTATACAGAGCGGTGTGATCAGTATCAGTGTGTAGATACTCAGTACCATTATACAGAGCAGTGTGATCAATATCAGTGTGTAGATATCAGTACCATTATACAGAGCGGTGTGATCATTATCAGTGTGTAGATACTCAGTACCATTATACAGAGCAGCGTGATCAGTATCAGTGTGTAGATATCAGTACCATTATACAGTGCGGTGTGATCAGTATTGGTGTGTAGATATCAGTACCATTATACAGAGCGGTGTGATCAGTATCAGTGTGTAGATATCAGTACCATTATACAGAGCGGTGTGATCAGTATCTGTGTGTAGATACTCAGTACCATTATACAGAGAGGTGTGATCAGTATCAGTGTGTAGATATCAGTATCATTATACAGAGCGGTGTGATCAGTATCAGTGTGTAGATATCAGTACCATTATAGAGAGCGGTGTGATCAGTATCAGTGTGTAGATATCAGTACCATTATACAGAGAGGTGTGATCAGTATCAGTGTGTAGATATCAGTACTATTATACAGAGTGGTGTGATCAGTATCAGTGTGTAGATATCAGTATCATTATACAGAGCGGTGTGATCAGTATCAGTGTGTAGATATCAGTACCATTATACAGAGTGGTGTGATCAGTATCAGTGTGTAGATACTCAGTACCATTATACAGTGCAGTGTGATCAGTATCTGTGTGTAGATATCAGTACCATTATACAGAGCGGTGTGATCAGTATCAGTATGTAGATATCAGTACCATTATACAGAGCGGTGTGATCAGTATCAGTGTGTAGATATCAGTACCATTATACAGAGCGGTGTGATCAGTATCAGTGTGTAGATATCAGTACCATTATACAGAGCGGTGTGATCAGTATCAGTGTGTAGATACTCAGTACCATTATACAGTGCAGTGTGATCAGTATCAGTGTGTAGATACTCAGTACCATTATACAGAGCAGTGTGATCAGTATCAGTGTGTAGATACTCAGTACCATTATACAGAGCGGTGTGATCAGTATCAGTGTGTAGATATCAGTACCATTATACAGAGCAGTGTGATCAGTATCAGTGTGTAGATACTCAGTACCATTATACAGAGCAGTGTGATCAGTATCAGTGTGTAGATACTCAGTACCATTATACAGAGCGGTGTGATCAGTATCAGTGTGTAGATATCAGTACCATTATACAGAGCAGTGTGATCAGTATCAGTGTGTAGATACTCAGTACCATTATACAGAGCGGTGTGATCAGTACCAGTGTGTAGATACTCAGTACCATTATACAGAGAGGTGTGATCAGTATCAGTGTGTAGATATCAGTACCATTATACAGAGCAGTGTGATCAGTATCAGTGTGTAGATACTCAGTACCATTATACAGAGCGGTGTGATCAGTATCAGTGTGTAGATATCAGTACCATTATACAGTGCAGTGTGATCAATATCAGTGTGTAAATACTCAGTACTATTGTACAGAGTGGTGTGATTGTTATCGGTGAGTGAATACTCAATATATAAACTATTATGATTTTGTGAACAGTGACAGTTGGGAAGGAGGAATGGGTGGATGATTAGGGAGAGGTTAAATCAATCCCGGCAGTCCTCATTATTGCTAATCTGTCCCTTTGTGCTGGTGAAATTTGCTGTGTCAGAAGGGAAAGCCATGCAATGTGTCCGGGCTTTGAACCTGGGCTTCCTGTTCAGATTTGGTCATTATGAACATGCTCTGGTGACCCGGGGGCTCTGTGGTCAGTTGGTGTCATTATGAACATGCTCTGGTGACCCGGGGGCTCTGTGGTCAGTTGGTGTCATTATGAACATGCTCTGGTGACCCGGGGGCTCTGTGGTCAGTTGGTGTCATTATGAACATGCTCTGGTGACCCGGGGGCTCTGTGGTCAGTTGGTGTCATTATGAACATGCTCTGGTGACCCGGGGGCTCTGTGGTCAGTCATGGTCATTATGAACATGCTCTGGTGACCTTGGGCTCTGTGGTCAGTCTGGGTCATTATGAACATGCTCTTGTGACCCGGGGGCTCTGTGGTCAGTCGGGGTCATTATGAACATGCTCTTGTGACCCGGGGGCTCTGTGGTCAGTCTGGGTCATTATGAACATGCTCTTGTGACCCGGGGGCTCTGTGGTCAGTCTGGGTCATTATGAACATGCTCTTGTGACCCGGGGGCTCTGTGGTCAGTCGGGGTCATTATGAGCATACTGTGGTGACCTTGGGCTCCGTGGTCAATTGGGTTCATTATGAACATGCTCTGGTGACCTTGGCCTCTGTGGTCAGTCGGGTTCATTATGAACATGCTGTGGTGACCTTGGGCTCCGTGGTCAGTCAGGGTCATTATGAATATGCTCTGGTGACACGTGACGCTTAGCTCTGTGGACAGACGGTGGCAGCTGGTTTGTTCCCAAATTCCACATATCTGTCTTCCTGGATATGAATATTAACTGTGTGAGTGCCAGAGGGACTGTCCAGCACATTGCAAAACAAAGTATCGAACAGGCCTCAGGCACTCAAAGAGTTAAAGTACAGTTCTCCTGTTTTACTAAGTCTACTTCCACATTTAGTAAAAAAATCCCGGAACTGCGCAGTCCCAAAATGCTTCCTGGGGGCTGGTCAGTAAACTGACCATCTGGGCTGCACCGCTGCCCAGTAGTCTGTGACACTTGCGGGTTGCACGTGGGCGGTTGGCTTACCAGATACAGAAGGGTTTATGTATAAAAGCAGATAGAAAGTCTGGAATGCACTGGAGATCGTCCTGCATTCAATGAGTTAAATAAGTGGGACTTTAGGGAAAGTATATCCATACCTTGTCATACCCTTGGTTTGCACCAGAATCGTCCCACTTTATGTCCATGAATACACCCTGAAGGACTGTGGCAGTGGTTCTTAATTTTTATTTCACTCAGTTCACCCCTAGAACGCGCAGTGGAATTTTCAGAACCCCCCATATTGTATAGCTCATGTAACCCTTTGAGTGCTCTGCAATACGTTACGCACCCCGCTGGCACACCAAGGTTTACCAAAGGAACAATACATAAACATCGAGTATAGCGAAAGGTGTGTGACCGTGCGATTGGGCACAACATGCACGTCAGGGACTCGTGCAGAGGTCAGTCTCACTGCAGCGATTTACACAAGAGTGTGGGCGGGGCTTTACCCACTCCTTTGAAGATCGCCTCCCCTGATTCGCTGCACGGGCCCAATCTTTGCTCCCAGGGTGGGTGTAGTGAATCTGAATCCCCTTCGATTTATATATATATATATATATATATATATAAAGTGCTAGGCTGCGAAGCTCCCTGTGTGCGTAACAGCACATGCGCAGTAGAGACTGCTGTAACTATACAGTCATGCGCAGTAGAGACTGCCATAACTATACAGTCATGCGCAGTAGAGGACTGCAGAACGATGCAGTCATGCGCAGTAGAGGACTGCAGAACAATGCAGTCATGCTCAGTAGAGACTGCCGGAACGATACAGTCATGCGCAGTAGAGACTGACAGAATGATGCAGTCATGCGCAGTAGAGACTGACAGAATGATGCAGTCATGCGCAGTAGAGACTGACAGAATGATGCAGTCATGCGCAGTAGAGACTGCGGGAACGATGCAGTCATGTGCAGTAGAGACTGCGGGAACGATGCAGTCATGTGCAGTAGAGACTGCCGGAACAATGCAGTAATGCGCAGTAGAGACTGCCGGAACAATGCAGTAATGCGCAGTAGAGACTGCCGGAACAAAGCAGTCATGCGCAGTAGAGACTGCCGGAACGATGCAGTCATGCGCAGTAGAGACTAACAGAACGATGCAGTCATGCGCAGTAGAGACTGCTGGAACGATGCTGTCATGTGCAGTAGAGACTGCTGGAACAATGTAGTCATGTGCAGTAGAGACTGCTGGAATGTGCTGATCTGGAGTGGGGCACTCTTAACGGCTCATTGCCTGTCTCTGCTCCTGGCTCCGGGGCAGCAGCAAAGGCCGCTTGGAGGCACCTTGGCCTGTGAAAACAGGCTTTCATACTAATATATATATATATCTCCTGTATAATAAATCACTAGGATGTTTGTCAGAAGCCGTCATGTGCAGCAGAGACTGCGCGCGCTGCAGTCATGAGCAGTATACACTGGCCGCGCTGCAGGCATGCTCAGTACAGACTGCCAGAATGCTCTGCGGCTGATACGGGGTGGGGCGCTCTTCATTCAAACCGTAGTCCTCTCTGCACACCATCCCCAGGAAAGTGCGCAGAGAGGACTACGGTCCAGATTCAGCGCACCCTGCTCCGTATCAGCTGTGGTGCCTTCGGGCAGTCTGTACTGAGCATAACTGCAGCGTGGCCAGTGACCAGAGAGGCTCCAGCCACCAGCCGAGGCTGTTGGGTGGCACTGTGGCCCGTGTACATGGGCTTTTAAATAGGTTTGCACCGATACCGATACTGGTATCGGTATTGGTGCCGATACCAGCATTTACGCGAGTACTTGTACTCGCGCAAATGCGGCCGATGCCAGCACCGATACCCTGTGTCAGGGTCGGTGCTGCAGAGAGGGAGCCCCGGGGAGCTGCTCACAATGCTCCCCGGTCACCTCTCTCACTCCTGTAGCGTCGGATCTTTGCCGCGGGTTACCATGGCAACGCTCCGACGCTGACCTCTGCCGGGGCCTGCGAGAGAACACCAAGCACCCGGCAGAGGAGAGTAAGGGAGGCAAGATGGGGCAGCGGGTGGTGAAAGAGGCAGAGAGTGGAGTCAAGAGGGAGAAAGAGACAAAAGGAGGGGGGCCAAGAAGAGGCAAAAGGAGGGGGGATCAGGAGGGAGAGAGAGGCAAAAGGGGGAGTCAAGGAGAAGGAGGGGGAGAAAGGGGGATCAAAAGGGAGAGAAAAAGCCAAGGCAAAAGAAGGGGGCTCAAGAGAGGGAGAATGGAGCAAAAGGGGAGAATCAAGAGGGGGAGAAAGAGCCAAAAGGTGGGAGTCAAGAGGTGTTGTGTGTATGTATGTATGTATGTGTGTGTGTGTGTGTGTATATATTTCAAGTACTCACCAGTACCAATTACCGATACTTTTTTTTGAGGTCATTTGCCAGTTTTCCAAGTACCTAAAGCATATAGTTACTTAGAAAACTGGCAAATGACCGCAAAAGAAAAAGGTATCGGTAATTGGTATCGGTGAGTACTTGAAAAAAGTATCGGTACTCGTACTCAGTCTTAAAAAAATCGGTATCGGTGCATCTCTACATTTAAACTAGTATATATATATATATATAAATGTAGGTTCTTAATTCTTACAGTCAGAATGACAACAAAAAACACATTGTGTATAAGAACGTCCATAAAAACACATTCAAAACTCAACTTTAACATTTCTGTCAAGATTTTAATAGAAAAAGTCGGGCAACTTGAGCTGGTGCCCCTGGCACATCCAGATTTCCCAGCACCGTGCTTGAGAACCACTGTTGTACAAGAATAACATAACACAGGAAAGGAAACTGAACTCAGAGGCTTTAGCCTGGTGGTGTCACGGGACCAAAAAGGGGGCCCTGGGCTGTCTTTCCTGTTCTTCACTTTCTTTCGTCTTCCGTGACCCCCCACCTGCTTCCTTGGCAAGTCAGCCCCCAATGGAGTAGATCTACCAACTCCATTCTCCTGGGGGAAGATGCACTAAGGTGTGCTAAAGATGTGATAAACAGTGGATAAATGGCTTCTCCAGTGTTCTAAATTCTCCTATTCTTCTATTATACTACTAGTTGAAGAGCCCGTTACACGGGCCACAGTGCCACTGCCACCCGGTCGCGGGGCAGTCATGCACAGTAGAGACTGCCCATGCCGCGGCTGATACAGTGCCAGCTGATCGCGGTGCAGTCATGCTCAGTAGAGACTGTATCAACCGTGGCATGGGCAGTCTCTACTGCGCAAGATGGTAGCACACGCAGCAGTCTCTACTGTGCACGACTGCATCGTTACACGCGTTTTAGCAAATTACTATATACCAGATGAACAGCCCGTTACACGGGCCACAGCATCACAGCCACCCGGTCGCGGGGCAGTCACGCGCAGTAGAGACTTCCCGCGCCACGGCTGTATCAGCAGTGGCGCGGGCAGTCTCTACTGGGCATGACTGCAGCACACGCAGCAGTGTCTACTGCGCATGTTGCGGCGTTACACACAATGTAGCAAATTATTATATAGGATGGAGTCAATGCATTAAGATTTCTCCAACTTTGGAAATCTTAGTACATAGGCTCCACAGAATAACATAGAGACTGGAGAAGTGATATCACTGGAGAAGTCATCTCCACTTTATCTCTTTTTTACCCCCCTTAGTGCATAACCCCCACTGGTGATATTTTCTATCTGAAATGGACCTGTTATCTACACAGCTTTTACATTAAATGTATCAATTTAAATTGCATATACCCTGTGCTTTTTGTTTACATGTTAATGGATGTACAGACTTTTGGTTTGTTAGTTAGGGAATCTAATATCAGAAGCTCTTTGTTTTCTGGCCTGATCTAATAACGTTGCCTAATTAATTACTCACGTGTTCAGAAAATCACCTCTTTCTACATCCCTAGCCTATTGAAATCAGTGTCTACCAGAGGGGTGGAATAAAATTATAAGGAGGAATATTTATGCAAATCCTTTCAAACTGCAAGGTGCAAAGGCGATTGAAGAAACCACAACACAAAACATGGATCTTGGAAAAACAAACAAAAATATAATGTAAAGTGGCATTATTAGTATTATTAATTAGTAGGCAAAAGTGTTTTTAAAGGGATAGGCACGGTTCAAAGGCTCGGTATTCTCTTTACAATCCATGCCACCAATGTGCCTCCTGCTGTGACTGGCGTTGGTCCCGAGCGCAGGAGACAAATCTGCTCTCTCCCACTCTCATTCCCGAACCGTGTCACAGAGGCCTCTCTGGCTGCCTGTGTACCACGTTGTTTCCTGAGCCCAGAATAGAACCGGGGAAATGACTGTTCTCTGCACTGTGGTTTTTGACTAATTCATAGCTGGAAAGTTCCTGTCCCGTTCGTCTGAGGACACGCTATATCCATGACTTCTGTATCAGGCCACGTGTACCAAGGGGAAGGGATGCAATTCTGGAGCAAGCCAACTGAACACACGATTGATTTAACCCGTTATGGACCAGATTGCTGTGCAATGCATTGCTTCACAAACCAAAGGGAAAACATGACAATTTCCATTAATTTAACCACTTAAGGACCGGCGGTCCTGGGACATTTCCGTCCCATAATGACTGCATAGGAGCACTTGGACGCGCCGGTACACGTGACCTGTCGCGTGTATCGGCGCGTCATTATGGGGCCTGATAGACATACCTGGGAACTTTCAGTTGAGGGCTACCCGGAGGGTAGTCCTCTGTTCAGCAGGGGGTAACAAAAAGGACGCTAATCGTGTCAAAAAGGGGCGGGGCTTAACTTGAGTGTTGGGGGGGATTTAACCCTTTGAGTTCCAGAGTAGTACGGAATGCATTGCAAAGCAATGCATTCCGTACCACTCTGGTACTCAGAGGGTTAAATGTGTCAGACAGAAGGCTGGGGACGGAGGCACAACGGGAGAAAAAGGAGATGTGGCAGAGTGTCAATAGAAACTCTCCACATCCGGAGGAATCAGCCTCTGCCCCGGAGACCCGGTAAAGCTCTGTCAGAACCGGAGTCTCCGGGGCAAATCCGGAGAGTTCCCAGGCATGCTGATAGAGATCGCTCCGATGTTGGAGCGGTCAATTTCAGGCCCTATTTTTACTTACAGGGCTCCCGGTAGAGCACTGTAAGTAAAAAGTACGTGACGTTCTATGACCGTCATCGGTCCTTGAGTATTTCAAGGACCGTGACGGTCCTGGTACGTCAAGGGTCCTTAAGAGGTTAAAGGGGAACTACCACCCCAACACAGTGTACTTTCTAAGTCTTTGTCTTCCTACCGTATTAGCAATCCATAGTTCGTTTTCTCCAAAAAAGCGTTGTAAGCGCACAATCTTTATACTAAATCTCTACCTGATGACTTCTTGCCCCTTCAATCCGTTCTGCGCATGACCTCTACATACCTCCCAACATTTCAAATTGCCAAAGAGGGACACCTGTGAATTAGGGGGTGTTGCTAGAGGCGTGGCTGGTGGGTGGGGCATTACCGATAATTTTTAGGCTATTTCATGACCTATTGACACCTCCTTGTGTAACTGAATAAATGATTGTAACAAGACCAAAGTATTTTATTTACACAGACTAATTTATAAACACATATACTGATGTGTAAACAAGCATTAATGTGAGTTTAATTGCTGTAGAGCAATGTGATACACTTATATGCATTCCACTCAGTCTGATCTCCTAAAAAGAGGGACATCAGGGTGGGAAAGAGGGACAGAGGGATTTGGGTCTAAAAGAGGGACTGTCCCTCCTAAAGAGGGACACTTGGGAGGTATGCCTCTATGGAGCCATTCAGCTCCATTGTACCTCCCTCCGTCTTGCCCATCACTCGTATGTCACTGTCCTCAGCAACACGTGACCTGCTGCGCTCCTGGCATCAAGCGCGGTCAGGTCATTTCAGCCTAGTGGAAACAGACCGGTGGTTTATATATAGCGAGTGGGTAGGAGTGTGACAGATTGGTGAAAAGCCTCCCCACATCACTGATGACATGATCTCTGGTGACTTGGAGAAGCTTACCCCAATCCTGCATCCCCTACTACCTGGAAGTTTGGGTTGGACTGGAAGGAGGAGAGCATGTTGCAATCCTATGTCACCTCTATTCATCTCTCAGCGCTGTTGGCTAAGACATCACTAGCTGGAGGGGGGTATCAGAACCCCAGCAATGTCTGAATAAAAAAATTGTTACATAAAAGGTTAATTTAACCCTGAATGTTCCACACGTATGCACCAAAAATTGCTTTGCAATGCTTTGGACACCCCTCTGGCATGTACACTTCCATACATCCTCCCAGGTGTCCCTCTTTAGGAGATATTAGGGGTCTGTACCTCCCAAGTGTCCGTCTTTAGGAGATATTAGGGGTCTGTACCTCCCAAGTGTCCCTCTTTAGGCGATATTAGGGGTCCATTCCTCCCAAGTGTCCGTCTTTAGGAGATATTAGGCGTCCATACCTCCCAAGTGTCCCTCTTTAGGAGATATTAGGGGTCCGTTCCTCCCAAGTATCCCTCTTTAGGAGATATTAGGGGTCCATACCTCCCAAGTGTCCCTCTTTAGGAGATATTAGGGGTCCATACCTCCCAAGTATCCCTCTTTAGGAGATATTAGGGGTCCATACCTCCCAAGTATCCCTCTTTAGGACATATTAGGGGTCCATACCTCCCAAGTGTCCCTCTTTAGGAGATATTAGGGGTCCATACCTCCCAAGTGTCCCTCCTTAGGAGATATTAGGGGTTTATATCTCCCAAGTGTCCCTCTTTAGGCGATATTAGGGGTCTATATCTCCCAAGTATCCCTCTTTAGGAGATATTAGGGGTCCATACCTCCCAAGTGTCCCTCTTTAGGAGATATTAGGGGGTCTCTATCTCCCAAGTGTCCCTCTTTATGAGATATTAGGGGTCTGTACCTCCCATGTGTCTCTCTTTAGGAGATATTAGGGGTACATACCTCCCAAGTGTCCTTCTTTAGGAGATATTAGGGGTCCATACCTCCCAAGTGTCCCTCTTTAGAAGATATTAGGGGTCCGTACCTCCCAAGTGTCCCTCTTTAGGAGATATTAGGGGTACATACCTCCCAAGTATCCCTCTTTAGGAGATATTAGGGGTCCATACCTCCCAAGTGTCCCTCTTTAGGCGATATTAGGGGTCTATATCTCCCAAGTGTCCCTCTTTAGGAGATATTAGGGGTCCATACCTCCCAAGTGTCCCTCTTTAGGAGATATTAGGGGTCCGTACCTCCCAAGTATCCCTCTTTAGGAGATATTAGGGGGTCCATACCTCCCAAATGTCCCTCTTTAGGAGCTATTAGGGGTCTCTATCTCCCAAGTGTCCCTCTTTATGAGATATTAGGGGTCCATACCTCCCAAGTGTCCTTCTTTAGGAGATATTAGGGTCCATACCTCCCAAGTGTCCCTCTTTAGGAGATATTAGGGGTCCATACCTCCCAAGTGTCCCTCTTTAGGAGATATTAGGGGTCCATACCTCTCAAGTGTCCTTCTTTAGGGGATATTAGGGTCCGTACCTCTCAAGTATCCCTCTTTAGGAGATATTAGGGGTCCATACCTCCCAAGTGTCCCTCTATAGGAGATATTAGGGGTCCGTACCTCCCAAGTGTCCCTCTTTAGGAGATATTAGGGGTCCATACCACCCAAATGTCTCTCTTTAGGAGATTTTAGGGGTCCATACCGCCCAAATATCCCTCTTTAGGAGATATTAGGGGTCCATTCCTCCCAAGTAGTAATACTTAAGTATTAATAATCCCTATAGCAAAGTACTACTAAAACAAAACGTATTGCCCCCAGGGTCATGTCTCAAACCTTTATGGTTTGAAAGATGATCACTTCTAAAGTTGCCCTCTCCCTCCCCCTTCCCAGTAGTCAGTGTTCTAGCTGACTGCAGGGAAGAGAGTCACATGACTTTCAGGTGGCTCTCCAGCACAGCTGGATCACGTTACTAAAAAAGAAAACTTTCACTGAAATGATCTTCTACGTGTGCTTGGTTTGTGCTTGGTTTGCAAGCACACGTAGAAGACCGTTTTAGTGAAAGTTTTTTTTTTTTAGTTAACGCGATCACGGCTCTGCTGCAGAGCCGCCTGATGATCTATGACCGGATTTCCCTGAGTCAGCTAGAATGCTGACTACGGGGAAGGGGGAGGGAGAGGGCAACTTTAGAAGCGATTATCTCTGGGGGCAATACGTTTTTTTTTTTAGTAGTATTTTACTATAGGGATTAGTAATACTTAAGTATTACTATCCCTTTAAATATTGTCACTTGATATTGTCTAATACATACATACTATATTCCTGCTTGATTTGCTTTTTGTTAATTTGGAGGAGATGTATAAAACTGGATTTATAAAGAAAGTGATTAAAATTATTTCAAAGCGACATAAAGATATGTATAAGCATTTAGTGACATTTTTGTTAACCATTTGAGTGTCAGAGGGGTACGGAACGCATTGCAAAGCACTCAAAGGGTTAAGCGCTAATTCCAGTCAGTTGACTTTTTATTTAATTGCCATAGAAATGGCTTTGTCCAAATAAGAATTGTGTCACAAATTATGTGTAAAGAAATTTGCTAATTGAGCTCAAAATAAAGGCAGTTTTAGTTATTAAATCTTAACGTCAGGTATAAACTGTTCTTAATAGAAGTATATAGTGATAATTATGCACGCATCAAAATATTCTTAGTTGTGAATTCTCTGCATATTTTTACAGAATAGTCTAAGAAAATTCCCAGACGTATTTATGAATGTGACTTTATGACCCGACGTTGTGAACGTTAGCAACAGATCTTAAAGGAGCAGTAAACTTTTTTTTATGAAAAAATACATATTGTAAGGATTTTCCTATTGGGTACTCCCACTGCAGAGAGATTTATATTTCCAGAGTTATTACAGTTTAAACCCATGTTTTTTACATTAGCAGTGCCCTCTAGTGGTTAAATTCTAATTAGATTTCCTGTTAGATTCTAATGGAGAGGAAAGTCAGAAAAGTCAGTGACATACAGTTCTCCATAGAATGTGATAGAAACTGCTGAGTCACTTCCTGTCAGTTAGAACTATCAGGAAGTAAACACAGTAAATTCACTTCCTGTCAGTTAGATCTATCAGGAAGTAAACACAGTAAATTCACTTCCTGATTATTTAAACTGATATAAATTTTGAATAAAATATCTGACAGCGATGGGAGTACCCTTGTTTTATTCAGCAGGAAAATCTCTGTAAAATATGTGTTTTCATAAAAAAGTTTACTCCTCCTTTAAACCTACACTAAGAATGCTATTTATAAATCTCCCCATATATCTCAGTGACGTCACCCACAAGATAAGCTGCTTGTCAGGGATAAAGGGTCTTTACAGGGAAGCCTCTGTCATATAACGTCACCACACTGCTGGTTTTGTTCATCAGGAAAAAGCCGATTGTTAGATGAATGAACACACTGAAAAATAACATCATATACACATTTAGGGGCTCTTTCACATGGACAATGGTGCTGTAGAAGTAATATAGTAAATCAGGTTGAAAAAAGACACAAGTCTATCCAGTTCAACCCTTACCTCATAAACCAGAGAAATGAGAATTGTACAGCTTTCCTGCTGTCAAATAAGTTAGTCTTTATCAGAACTTAGTGTTTTGGCTACTAATACACCGTATAATCCTGTATTTTCCCTTTTGAAAGAAATGCATCTAATCATTTCTTAAATGTATCCATTGTATCTGCCATCACCACATCCTTGGGCAAGGAATTCCACAATTTATGGACCTTACTGTAAAAAAAATCCCTTCCTCTGCTGAAGTAGAAACCTCCTTTCCTCTAGTCTCAAGGGGTGGCCCACTACAGTTCTGTCACCCGTGTTCTGAACTCATGTTTCACCTGGTTCGCCTACAACAATTTTGTTGCGGGGGGTGCAGCTGAAGGCCGTCCCACAAGTGTGTCACTTGCGTCTTATGGGTCGGCCAGTCACTGGAGTTTGTGATGAAATGTCAGCCGGACTGAAATGACTTAGCTCTTTAACCCCTTAATGACCACTGCCGTGCCGTGACACGTCATGGAGTTCAGGGCTCCTGGCACGGCTGCATGCCGCTTGGGAGCCCTGAACCGTAAACAGAAAAAAAAATGCCCCGTGGTCCTCAAGTGCTGGCCGTGCATGTGCGTGCCGGTCCTTAAGGGGTTAAGGACCGGAGGGGTGTTTTGCAATGCACAGCACAGCCCTCTGGTCTTTAAAGGGTTAAAATCTGAGTGCCTTCCTCTGTGCTCAATCAATGCTTTACCTAGTAATGTCCTTTAGAAAGAAAATTGGAAAATAATTCTCCCTCTGGGAACAAATCAGATTTCACTGTCGTCCAATACAGGTCACTGGTACTCTGGGAGGCGTAAGTCCCCTTTAATAGGCAGGAACAACTATGCAAATAATTTGCAAGGGGCGGAGCCTCCCCTCTTACTTAAGCCACCTTCTGGCCAGAGCCACTTCAGATTGATTTGTTCCTGGTGTGCTTCCACACCAGGTAGAGAACATCTATGCATCTTAGTATTTTATTATTTTTTATTCAAATATGGAATACCACCATTAGGAGGGTGACCATGGCTGTGAATTGCCCTCTTTAAAGTGGCTGGTGCAGCTTCCAGGGATTTTCTGTGGACCTATACCCTGAAGAGGGGACAGCTTGTGTTAAGCAGCTCCCCTGTTGGGGAATTTACCTCTGGTTCTTTCCCTCCCTATCATGGTCACCTGAAGACAGAAGTCAGCAAGGAAGGTGAGTCACCCATTGAGTGCTGAAGGTCCACTTGTCCCCACAGTGTCCCTTTGATGGGCTTGTATTTGGGAGTTTTAATACACTCCAGCACTCATAGGGTGTTTTTATTGCATTATTACTGTTTATGCAATTTCTGTGTTATTCTCTGAGTTTTGGAGCATTGGGTATTCATTTATTTATGTTTCTCATGTGTTTCATGCTTGTTTGGGCACTTTTTAATGTTTTACTAAACTTTATTAAAAATGGTGTTCCGCGCCTTTAAGCGCGGCTTTTTCCCGCTCAGACGCAAGGGCTCCTTTACTCTCTATGGGAATTCACAGTATGGGACATATCTCTGGAACCGCTTGTCACAGCAACTTCAGAGAGGGCTCATTTTAATTCTAGGCTCCTGCTCTATCATCCGGAATGTGTTATATTTATGTGGGGTGTTCAGGGGGGCTTCGGGCACTGTTTGGGGTACTTGTAAGGAAAAACTACATTTCCCATGAGCGCTTGGTTCGCGCTCGTTTCTGATTGGCTGTCACGACGGCCGCCATTTTGTGGTACTTTTCCTAGGCGAGTACACTACGCAGGGACCGAGCCTTCTCTCTCCTCAACAGATTAACCCTTCGCTGGCCAGATAAGTCCGTTTTTAGAACATTTCTGGGGTGAAACTTTAATCTTAACACTTTTTCTGGGTGATAGTGTTATTAGTGGGGTATATTGACGCTGTGAGCATGTCTACTTCACTGGAGCTAGGGGCTAGACCCAAGTCTAAGGAGGATGGGGGGTCCGCTACCCCCATGGCGTTTTGCTCCTCTTGCCACATTGGGCTGGATGGCGATAATGTGGGGGATCTATGCCCTAATTGTACTGGTCAAGATAGCAACCCTGGGCTTCCCAGCCACGCTATTGAGCCATCTTGGGTGAGGGAGTTTAAAGCTGCCACTAGGGATCTCAGATCCACGCTTCAACTCTTTCCCTCTCAGGTACAGGGGGCTCTCCAGGTCTGGCAGACCCCCTCTACTATCAGGACCTCCCTGCCTAAGCCACAGGGAGCTCCTGATATCACTGATTCTTCTGAAGAAGAACTTTTACAGGATTCTGATGCTGAGGAACGTACTGTTATTGAATCTAACAGGTCCATTGGGGACCCCTATGAGTGTGACCCTGAAGTTTCGGCTGAGGGTCTGATCAGAGCGGTTCTGAATACGCTCAACCTTCCTCTGACTCAGGAATCCACTTATGATCCTACTGATGTTTTTCAGAAAAAGCCATCTAAACCAGTTGTTTGTTTCCCAACTAACCCTACTCTTGCCCGTCTGGTCTCTGAGGCATGGAAGAATCCTGATAGATCTTCCTCTGTCTCCAAAAAGTTTGCTAAACTTTACCCTTTTCCTGAGGCGGAGCTGGCAAAATGGGTTCATCCTCCCAAAGTGGATGCTCCTGTGTCTAGACTATCCAAATCTACTGCTTTGGCTGTCTCAGATGCCTCTGCCTTGCAGGACTGGACGGATAAGAAACTAGAGCTCTCTCTTAAGTCTATTTTTGCCTCCATTGGCACAGCCATGCGCCCCACTTTTGCTGTGGCATGGGTTAATAGAGCTATTGCGGCCTGGACTGAACGACTGACTGAAGCGGTTCGCCAGGATGCGCCTGTATCTGAACAGTTGCAGCTTCTTGCTAATATCACTGAAGCTCAGAACTATGTTGCTGACGCTGCTTTTGATGCTGTGCGCATGATGGCGAGGGCCTCCACTTCTTCTGTGGTGGCTAGACGCGCTCTTTGGCTGAAAATTTGGTCTGCTGATACAGCCTCTAAGAAAGCCTTGCTTTCCTTGCCCTTTCAGGGGAATTTGCTTTTTGGGTCTGAACTCAAAGAAATGATCAGTGAGGCTACTGGCGGTAAAAGTACTCTTCTACCCTCAGTCTTTAAGAAAAAGTTTCCAGCCAAACGCAATCGGTCCTTTCGTTCCTTTCAGACTGAGACACGCTCCTCGGCCCAAACGGGTCCTCCCACTACGCGCTCCTCCTCCAAGCCCAAACAGTCCTGGAGGCCCAAAGTCGCCTCCAAGGCCAAGACCTCCAAGACTGCTTCGGCATGACTCGCCGAACCCGGGTCCGCATCCGGCTGTAGGCGGTCGTCTCCGCATCTTTCGCCGGACTTGGGAGGAGTCAGTGGCGGACCCATGGGTTCTTCAGGTGGTGTCAGAGGGATACAGGATCCCTTTCTCTTCCCTTCCTCCTTTTCGGTTCCATTTTACTCGTCCTTCTCAGGAACCCACAAAAAGGCGTCTGTTCGACGACGCTATTCAGGATCTCTTGGACAAAGAGGTCCTGGAGGCGGTTCCTCAGGGGGACACAGGTTCAGGATTTTATTCCAACCTGTTTGTGGTAGCCAAAAAGGACGGAGGAGCCCGTCCCATCTTGGATCTCAAAGATCTCAATGCCTATGTGGTGACTTCCCACTTCCGCCAGGAGTCCCTGCGCTCTGTGATTGCAGCAATGTCTCCAGGGGAGTTTCTTGCCTCCCTGGACCTTCAGGATGCTTATCTTCACATCCCTATTCATCCAGAGAGCAGGCGGTATCTCAGGATTGCCTGCCACAGGGGACACTTTCAGTTTGCAGCGCTCCCCTTTGGGCTGACTTCAGCCCCTCAGGTCTTCCAGAGGGTGTTGGGCTCATTGATAGCGGTGCTCCATCAGGATGGGATCAGAGTGACCCCCTACATGGACGATCTCCTTCTGAAGGCCTCCTCAGCGGAGCTTCTCCTTCAGCAATTACAGATGTGCATGCACACCCTGAACCGTCATGGCTGGATCCTGAACCTGGACAAGTCGGACTTGATTCCATCTCAGAGGCTTCTGTTCCTGGGTCTCCTGTTCGACACTCGCCAATGCATGGTGTTTCTTCCAGAGGACGTGGCTCACCAGATAGCTGTCAGAGTGGCTGGAATTCTGGACCTGGACGTGATTCCAGTTCCGAAGTTGTCGTCCTTAGTGGGGAAGTTCATTTCCACAATCGAAGCAGTACCATTTGCCATGGCCCACTCCAGGGATCTTCAGAGATTCGTGATCCAGACGTGCAAGAATCATCCAGATCATCAACATCTGTCTGTTTCTCTTCCTCCTCATGTCGAGTCGAGTCTGCACTGGTGGTTAGATCTCTCTCATCTCCTGAAAGGGAAATCCTTTCTAGTTCCTCCTTGGACCACAGTCACTACGGATGCCAGCCTTCGGGGCTGGGGTGCAGTCTGGGGTCGCTTCAGTGCTCAGGGGAAATGGGGTCTGGAGGAATCCATGCTCTCCATCAATGTTCTGGAACTTCGAGCTGTCCGGCTGGCCCTGAGGCACTGGGAGTCTCAATTGACCGGTCTTCCAGTCAGAGTGGAGTCCGACAACGCCACGGCGGTGGCTTACATCAACAGGCAAGGCGGCACAAGAAGCGGTTCCGCCTGGTGGGAGGTCAAGGATATTTTGTCTTGGGCAGAAGATCACGTGCCTGTCATCTCTGCGGTTCATATTCCAGGCGTGGACAACGTCATGGCAGACTTCCTCAGTCGTCATACCGTCGACAGCGGAGAATGGGCTCTGCACCCAGAGGTGTTTCACATGCTCACTCAACGGTGGAGGATGCCTGTGGTGGATCTGATGGCTACCAGACACAACAGGAAGGTTCCGGTGTTTTGCTCCCGGTTGAGGGACTCCCTTGCTCTAGCAGTGGATGCCTTGTCGATACCTTGGGACTTCTCCCTGGCTTACATCTTCCCTCCTCTTCCTCTATTGGTCAGAGTTATCCAGAAGTTGAAGAGGGAACGTTGTCCTGTCATCCTGATTGCTCCAAACTGGCCTCGCCAGTCCTGGTTTCCGGAATTGATGGCCATGTCAGTGAAGGATCCAATCCCACTTCCAGCCCGTCCGGACCTGCTTCTTCAGGGGTATCTGTGGAAAGAGGATGTTCACTCTCTCCATTTGATGGCATGGCGGTTGAATCCTCGATTCTAGCTAAGAAAGGCTTTTCTCCTTCTGTGGTATCGACGATGCTCAGTGCTCGTAAGCCTGTGTCTTCCAAGATCTATCATCGCATATGGTCAACTTTCGTGACATGGTGCTCTGACAAGAAGTTGTCTCTTGACTTCCATCTTCCCACTGTCCTGGCCTTCTTGCAGGACGGTGTGGATAAGGGGCTCAGTCTGAGTTCCCTCAAGGTTCAGACCTCTGCCTTGTCTGTGTTTTTCCAGGAACGGATTGCTGTCCTTCCTGATGTGAAAGTCTTTTTCCAGGGTGTGACTCATGTTCGACCTGCCTTTAAGAGTCCTGCTCCCCAGTGGGATCTCAATTTGGTGCTGGGAGTTCTACAGCGACCACCGTTTGAATCCTTGGCTTCCATTCCATTACGTCTTGTGACTTGGAAGATGGCCTTCCTCTTGGCTGTGGTGTCAGTGCGCCGGGTAGCAGAGTTACAGGCCTTGTCTTGTAAACCTCCTTACCTGGTGTTCCACAAGGATAAGGCTGTGCTTCGCACTACCAAGGAATTCTTACCCAAGGTTGTGTCTGAGTTTCACATCAATCAGGAGATTGCGGTTCCCTCTTTCTGCCCTAATCCTTCAACTGACAAGGAAAGAGATCTCCATCTGTTGGATGTGGTGCGTTGCCTCAAGTTTTATGTTCATCGCACCGAGTCGATCAGGAAGTCTGACGCTCTATTCGTCATTCCTGAGGGGCCTAGGGCAGGAAGACCGGCTTCCAAAGTTACCATTGCCTCTTGGATTAAGGCTACCATCCGTGAAGCCTATAAGTTGAGGAATAAGCATGTTCCCTTCCGGGTAACTGCCCATTCCACCAGATCTATTGGGGCCTCTTGGGCCTACAAGAATCAAGCTTCTGCTGATCAACTGTGCAGAGCGGCCACTTGGTCCTCTGTGCACACATTTTCAAAGCACTATCGAGTTGATGTACTGGCGTCGGCTGATGCCAGTTTTGGAAGGAAGGTCCTGGAGGCAGTCTTGCCTGTGTAGGTCTTCCGCTCTGTGATCCTTAGTGCTTCTTTACTGTTGAGCCCGGTTGGCTCTAGTTCCGTGTGCTGTGCTAGTTCAGGGATTGTTCCCTTGGTTGGTGTCCGTTGACACTTACAGTTTGGGCTATGTTATCAACTGGTCATAACAGTTCTAGTGACTTGGGCCTTGCGCCTGGTCCTTGCCTTACTTCCCGCCTCTGGATCAGCTCAATGTTTGTACATCCCAGAGTACCAGTGACCTGTATTGGACGACAGTGAAAATAGGATTTTTGTCTTACCTGTTAAATCCTTTTCACTTAGTCCATACAGGTCACTGGTCTCCCACCCTGTCAAGGGACCAGTCTTGGCTCTCCTGTGGCATTCAGTGGGAGACCGTTCGGGCATGCTCACAGGAGTCTTTCTTTTTGCTTACCTGAGGTCAGTTTTTAGGGTCTCAAATCAATCTAAAGTGGCTCTGGCCAGAAGGTGGCTTAAGTAAGAGGGGAGGCTCCGCCCCTTGCAAATTATTTGCATAGTTGTTCCTGCCTATTAAAGGGGACTTACGCCTCCCAGAGTACCAGTGACCTGTATGGACTAAGTGAAAAGGATTTAACAGGTAAGACTAAAATCCTATTTTCTCAAGAGATATTAGCGGAAATGGAGAGAATCTGAGGCAGACCAATTGCATTGTGGGAGCAAATCCACATTCCGCGGCGGGAACCTTATCCCTTTGAGTGCCATTGCGGTACGCGTTCCGTAGCCCTCTGGCACTCAAGGGGTTAATAGCATTCAAACAGTTAAAAGCTCATTTAAATGAATGGGAGCTTCTACTTGTTCCATGTGATGAAGCTGGTTTGCCCCTGATTTGGTCCTCTGTTCTTACTCCATCAGCCTATGTGCGTTCAGTAAACGATAGCGAGAACGAGACACCATGACTGTATGGAAACTCGATCACATAATATTGTCCGTAAACTTAAAGGGATAGTAACACGTAATGTGTAAAAAATGTATATTGTAGGGTTTAATCCCCCCGAGTAAAACAAGGGTACTCCCATTGCTGAGAGATTGTTTTATTCAGAAGTGGTTGCAGCTGAAACTTTTTTTTTATGTGCAACATCTCCATTGCCTGAAATTGTACAATGGCCCTGTTGCTACCGCATCCTATGGACAGCACTGGTCAGCTGACGGTAAATTACGGTTGAGAGGGGGAACTTTAGATGCAAATATCTCTCAAACCATAAAGGTTTGAGAGATAGGATTTGTGCCACATTTTATTTTTTTAAAACTCTACAAAACAAGAAAACATTTTTGTGGGACATTTCCGTTACTTTAACCCCTTATTGACCAGCAGTACAGGGAAGTTACCTTCCCTTAAAGGGATAGTAATGTTTCATAATAAAAGCAGCTCTAATTAATCATCATAGTATTTGGACTTTGGAGAGTGTTATTTCAATTCTGTCAGAGTTGTAGTTCCAGAGTAATTCAATGACAAAGTGTCCCCCTCCCACCCCTTTTACTTATGTCACACTGTTTATCCAGAGCAGAAGGGAGATGCCCAGGTAGACTGCAGAGAGGGACAATCTTCAATTAAGATAAGGGAAAAACCTGAAAAACTTGTCAAGGGGGGCAGGGCTTTCATTGTTCTCATAGGAAGAAGATTGTCCCCTTCTGTTATCTGTCTGGTCTATGGACTGGATTCCACATCTGAGAAGAGATGGCTTACACTAGGTAAAAGGGGCGGGAGGGGAAACTTTGATTGTGAATATCTCATAAACCATAAAGGTTTGAGAGATAAGACTTATATCATTCTTCATGTTTTTTTAATGACTACAAAATAAAATAAAGTTAAAACGAAGTATTACTATCCCTTTAAAGACCACTTTGATCTGTGCCGATGCACCAGTACATGGTACCTGTTACGTGTACCGGCGAGCCTAGCAAGGGTCTGAGAGAGAGAGAGAGAGAATGCTCCGATCTTGGAGAGGTCAATTTCAGACCCCTTTTGTACTTAGAGTGCTCCCGCAGGAGTAGAGAATAAGTGACATGCCAGGACTGTAATGCGTTGTGCACCCCTCTGGAACTCAGAGGATTAAAGGGATAGTGATGTTTCATAATAAAAGCAGCTCTAATTAATCTTCATAGTATTTGGCCCTTGGAGAGTGTTATATCAATACTGTCAGAGTTGTAGTACAAGAGTAATTGAATGATAAAGTATCCCCCCTCCCACCCCTTTTACTGATGTAACACTGCTCACTTCAGAGCAACAAGACTGTCCGGATGGATCGCAGAGAGGGACAATCTTCAATTAAGATAAGGGAAAAAGCTGAAAAACCTGTCAAGGGGGGCAGGACTTTCATTGTTCTCACAGTAAGAAGATTGTCCCTTGCTGTGATCTGTCCGGTCAAGAGACCAGATTCCACATCTGAGGGGAGGCGGCTTACACTAGGCAAAAGGGGCGGGATCATTCAATTACTTTTCAAATACAACTCTGACAGTACTGAAATAACACTCTCCATGGCCCAAATACTATGAAGATTAATTGGAGCTGCTGTTTTTGTGAAACATTACTATCTCTTTAACCCCTTGATGACCGGCCGATCGGCGCGGCGCTGTCCATTTCTTACGCTTACGGACTCCCCGATTGGCGTGCAGCCATGGGGGGAGCCCAGAATTCCATGACGGTCATAGTACATCATGGGTCGTTCAGTCAGATCGACCCTTGACGTACTATGACCGTCAAGAGTCGTTAAGGGGTTAAGGGTAAAAAAAAAAATGGTGATCAAGGCACGTCACTGGTCCTTAAATGGTTAAGGCGCAGAGAGCTGTGCAGTGTGTTGTTTTGAAACAAGTTTTGTACCCCTCTGGTCTTTAAGGGTTAAAAAACTCACAACAGTTTAAACTACAGTAACTCTGGAACGACTCATGTCTTAGCAGTAGGAATATTCTGGTTTTACTGTACAATAAAAGCCCTGCAATATTTATATATGTTTTCTTTCATTAAAAAAAAGGTTTACTGCTCCTTTAAGTGAAAGCAGATGGGCAACTTTTGTGTCCCTGGGTGCACATCAGAAACCGATTCCATTATGGGTGTTTTTTGGAAATGATAACAAGTAAAGCGCTGTTAGTATGCAGAGCGACGGCTTCTACTAAAGGGCCATTTTGGTTCTCTGACAATTAAACTTCCTCATCACATTAACTGCTGCTTCAGTGGTCACAGAGAGCGGGGTCTGTGTACTGCAGAAACACAATACGGGTAATTCTCTGGCAAATCATCTGCACCACAGAGAATGAATAGAAATTCCCATTTATTTAAATTCATGTATTTAAAGGGATAGTAATACTTCAAAATTACTATCCCTTATATTGAAACCCTTGAAAAACTGAATTAAATGCCACCAGTGGCATCTCTCAGACCTTTATGGTTTGTGAGATAGCCGCTTTTAAACTTCGCTCCCCCCCCGCCTCTCCGCTGAAGTCAGCGTTCTAGCTGCAGCAGGGAAATCCCTTCTTTGAATCAAGAGGAGGCTCTTCAGCAGAGCCAGATCTCGTTATAGAAGAAACAATCCATCACTAAAACGGTCTTGGTAACCAAGCACACGTAGAAGACCGTTTTAGTGAAGAATCTTGTTTTCCATAACGAGATCTCGGCTCTGCTGAAGAGCCTCCGCCGGTCCCGGGACCAGATTTCCCTGCTGCAGCAAAAATGCTGACGTCAGGGGAGAGGCAGGGGGGATCGTCATTTAAAAGCAGCTATCTCGCAAACCATAAAGGTTTGAGAGATGCCGCTGGTGGCATTTAATTCAGTTTTTCAAGGGCTTCAATATAAGGGATAGTAATTTTGAAGTATTACTATCCCTTTAAGACTCCCGCTGCTGCCAGACTACAATTCCCATCATTCCTTTCTAGTCTGTCATCAGTGGGCTCTGAACTATTCTGCTGCCAAACAAACAGGGTACAGTGCAATATTCACATCATAAAAACCTATTATATGGTTATAAGTGATAGCACAGCACTATCGGTATCCAGATTGTGGATAAGCAGTATTATTTGGCAAGGATTATGTAAGATTTTGATGATTTTACATGTATGTTTATTATATTAATAAAGCCGTGGCCTGTTTTTCCCCAATATTTTAATGTTTTGTGTCCTTCATTATTCACTCTGCCTTTTACAGCACCGTGGCTCAGTGGTTAGCACTGTTGCCTTGCAGTGCTGGGGTCCTGGGTTCAAATCCCACCAAGGACAACATCTGCAATGAGTTTGTATGTTCTCACTGTGTTTGCGTGGGTTTCCTCCGGGTACTCCGGTTTCCTCCCACACTCCAAAAACATACTGATAGGTGAGTTTAGATTGTGAGCCCCAATGGGGACAGGAACCAATATGAGTGTAAAGCACTGCGGAATCTGCGTGCGCTATATAAATAAAGGATTATTATTATTATTATTTTACATAGTGAACCTAAGCGGCGCACAGCACAGACCTGGCTCAAGCTCGCTGTTGTAAGACCAGCAGCATTTACTGTAATGCCTACAGTTAACAAGGATATCTATCATGAAAATATTTAATTTATAAACTGTCCACATCACTGCTACAAATCGCTTATCATGCTTCCAAGTAAGCAATTAAACTCACCCGGCGCAGTGGGCATGCGGATCCGGAGCGCCCTCTCCAACCTCTGGCAAAAGGATTCAGCAAACTGGAGCACACAGGGAAAGATTGTTCAACGGACCCGCTTGTAGTCCACAGCCAAGAAATCACCCTTTGACTTAAAAGAAGATCTCTTTATTCGACTCCTTTAAAAACAGGATAATTTATACATAGATTCAAGTACATCAAAGATATACGATCCGCCTAACGCGTTTCATTTAAAAAGCCTATGATTAAGTTTTTTTTAAACGAAACGCGTTAGGCGGATTGCATATGTTTGCTGTATCTATCATGAAAATAGGCCAAGAAGATCAAAACTATTGAAATCCCACACCTGGATTGTCAAATGCCCTTCTGCCCATGCCTGTAGTCTTAACCCCTTAAGGACCATTGACGTGGCAGGACCATCACGCTGGTCCGGCACTTAAGGACCAGTGACGGTCCTGCCACGTCACGTACTTTTACTCACCGCTCTCCTGTAGGAGCGCGGTAATACTGGGGAATGAACTTGATCGCTCCAAGACCGGAGCGATCTCTTTCAGTCCCTCCGTTCGGCGTGCCACCCCATGTGATCAGTCACGTGGGACGTCATGTCAAAGTCTTCTATGTGGTCCTTAAGGGACAGCACACCCCGGGACCGCGGGTCCTTAAGGGGTTAAATAAATGCATACGTATTCCCAATGCTCATAATTAATATCCTTGCCACCTTAGTCTCACAGTTTCCCGGACCCACCCACGTATCACCTCTCCAAGTCCTCCCATCAGTGGGATTCTCAATCATAACCCTTTGAGTGCCAAAGTATTTGTATGATTATCTCTTCCCGTTAACTAATTCCATCCCTTTGAGGGAAGCTGGTTCTAGCAGCTTGATAAGGCAGGGAGAGGGGATTTGCAGGACATCTAAATAATTCATTATGTAGCTTTATCAGCCAGGTCAGAGAACAAAGCTCTGCTTCGATTAGATTTCCCCAACTACTAAACCAACATTCTCCAAAACCAATTAAATGGATTGAAAAATGAAAAAGCATGAAGTACAGGCGGTTTGAACAGATCATTTAATTGAGTGCCATTGCACTCAAAATGTTAATAAGTCTAAAAGCTATGTAGGTAACAGGTCCACTTTGGGTTGGACATTTTAGCCATTGGATGTTGTTGTGTTACCCTCAAATTATTCCTCTACTTTTTCTTTACTCATATGGCATTCACAGTGAACCAAAAACCTGCATTATGCTATTTAACCCTTTGGGGTGCTTTGCAATGCATTGCAAACTTTTCTTGCATGCGTGGGGTTAACTGGCTACACTGCAGAAAATTCTGGGCCATATGTATGCAGCAAATGTGGAACAAACCAGTTATACTGTAGGGGTCTAAGCCATTTTTCCATTGATTTAAAGGGATAGTAATACTTACAATGTAAAAAAAAAAATATCTCCCTGAGTAAAACAAGGGTACTCCCACCGCTGAAAGGTGTTTTATTCAAAAGTTATTAAAGCTCAAAGTTGATTTTTTTAGGTGCAATATCACAGTGGCCTGAAATTGTACAGTGGCGCTGTTGGTACACCATCCTATGCACAGCTCTGGTCCCGGGACCATAAATCTCCATAGGATGGTGTAGCAACAGCGCCACTGTACAATTTCAGGACACTGTAATATTGCAACTACAAAAATCAACTTTGAGCTTTAATAACCTTTCAGCAGTGGGAGTTCCCTTGTTTTCCTCAGTGGGATGCACCCTACAACATGTATTTTTTACATTTTAAGTATTACTATCCCTTTAAATTTGGATTTTTACCCCTTGTGTCCTGAAGAGTTCTCCCGCTCTTTGCTTCATAGTGTGCTGAGACCTATCTATCTTTTAACGGGTCAAAAGTCACCATTTAACCCTTTTAGTGACAGAGGGGTACGCAACGCATTGCTCTGCAATGCGTTGCGTACCGCTCTGACACTCAAAGGGTTAAATGAATAGGGATTTGGGCAACTTTCTGTTTCCCCTATGGCGGATTACTTCAGAATTTCTCAAGGTTTTTTTTGTGTGTGTCTGTGTATTGTGTTCTGTTTTTAGTATATGCTATTAACTCTCTGCGTGCCATTGCATTTGATACATCCCTGGCTGTCAAAGAGTTAATGCATGTATCAGACAAACCACTGACTGTGAGAGCTTTAAGTGACAGAGAAATCTGCAGCAATTTACTTTGCAATACCTTGGAGACCTCCGCCTGCGAGTTAAGGGTTAAGGTCTAATTGTTTTGTGGGGTGGGAGAGGAAGATTGAAGGATTTTCCTATTGACTTTTCCACGTAGTTAATGGGATTTGTGCACGGTTAGGATTATGCAGACGTCTGTAGAGATGATAGGAAACATGTTTCTCGCTGAGTGTTACATCAGGTCTATTGACACTTACAGAATCACATGCGCTAAAATAGCCAGAGAGTCACCGGCTTTTTTATTATCTTGTCTTTTTTTTCGCCATGTCTAATGCAGAGATATAAGGAAATAAAGTTTTGGGGTTTATGATAAGGCTAGACTGTGTAATATCAACACAGAATTAGGAATCAGGGGATAAGTATCAACGTTTTTGCTGAAAGTCCACAAATTACTGGAATAAAAAATGATTTAATAGCGACGTTTGTCCTTATAGATCATTCTTATACCAAAAAGAAAACCCCAGCTGAAACTGGGAAATGTAGCGGGACAGATGTAGTAACGTGTTACTAAAACGTCACCATTCAGTCATTCGTTGAAACTCAGACTGCCTGGTCTCTCGTTCATTTTTAGGTTTTCTATTTTGTCACTATCTGGTACATTTGTCTTTAAAGGTTCCCATTGCATTTTCAAGGAGGTCACTTTTGATGTGCCACGAGTGACGCGTTTCACAGTTTTGTCACTATTTTGTTTAAAGGGATAGTAATGTTTCATAATAAAAGCAGCTCCAATTAATTTTCATAGTATTTGGGCCACGGAGAGTGTTATTTCAATACTGTCAGCGTTGTAGTTCAAGAGTAATTGAATGATAAAGTATCCCCCTCCCGCCCCTTTTACTGATGTAACTGTGATCACCTCAGAGCAGCAAGACTGTCCAGGTGGATCAAAGAGAGGGGCAATCTTCAATTAAGATAAAGAAAAAAGCTGAAAAACCTGTCCGTTGGTTGACGAAGGAGGATTTCCCTTTGCTTAATGAAGTTTGTCCCTCACTGCAGCCGTCCCGACCAGTCTGCGTCTTTTGAGTGACATGGGAAGAAGGGGCGGGTGGTGGATCTTCGATGCTTCATAACTTTTGAACTACAAAGAAGTAAGCTCTTAGATATAGTGCTGTATGTTCCTTTTAATATACAGAAGACTCGGGCGACTAATTTTATATAGACATTATTATCACATTAACAGGTTTCTCCTAACAAATTTCAAGGGATACCATAATATGGTCACTGCTATCCAAATGCTCCCCTGTCTATATACTGTATACCATTTCAGAATTGATTGAGATCACAAGATCCAACAAGGACACATACCTAGTTGGTTCCTATAGCTGGCTAGTGTGGATTTGCTCAAACCTGACTTGAGCCCCTGCCCTCCATTCATTGCATGTGTTCAGGATCTCCTCAGTTAACCCACTGAGAGTCTTTGCGTGTTATTAGCTAAAGTAGATCGTACAGAGAGATTGAACCACTGACTGATTCATCTCCGTTCATGACAGGAGATTGTGATAACCTGCACAGCTGCTGGCGATGGTGTTGGTGGGGGTACAGGTTTGAGTTCCCTTGGGTTAAAGGGATAGTAATACTTCTTTATTTTATTTTGTAGGCATTAAAAAAACATGAAGAACGATATAAGTCTTATCTCTCAAACCTTTATGGTTTGAGAGATATTCACAAGCAAAGTTTCCCCTCCCTGCCCCTTTTACCTAGTGTAAGCCATCTCTTCTCAGATGTGGAATGCAGTCCATAGACCAGACAGATAACAGCAGGGGACAATCTTCTTCCTATGAGAACAATGAAAGCCCTGCCCCCTTGACAAGTTTTTCAGGTTTTTCCTTTATCTTAATTGAAGATTGTCCCTCTCTGCAATCTACCTGGGCACCTCCCTTCTGATCTGGCTGAGCAGTGTTACATCAGTAAATGGGGCGGGAGGGGGATACTTTATCATTCAATTACTCTTGAACTACAACTCTGACAGAATTGAAATAACACTCTCCAAAGTCCAAATACTATGATGATTAATTAGAGCTGCTTTTAATATGAAACATTACTATGCCTTTAATGCAGATCAATTCACAGTCTCCTCCTTGAGAAATAAATTAGGAATGAATGTTGACATAGAGAAATGCCTTTGTTTATCTAGCGATAACAGTACAACTCAATGCAGGGCCATCGGATCCATTACCATGACAAACTGCTTTATAATTCCTAATTAAACACAAGTCCCCGTGCTGTGATGTATAACAGAGTAGCCCAGCTATGCAACATCTCACTTCTCTAAGTATTATTATACTATTATGTACAAGCTGGCCTCATCCCTCTTTCCCTTATTTTCTTAAAGCGAAACTTTCATTAAAATTAAAGTGCCCCCCAAATCATTATTAAAGTAGCAATAGACATATAAATACTTTTATTATGCTGAACTAGTTGAACAGGCCGTGTACACGGGCCACAGTGCCAGGCAGCAACGGCCGCGGTGCAGTCATGCACAGTAGAGACTGCTCGCGGTGCAGCTGATTCAGACTGTAGACCTCTATGGATTGCCCCACTACGTTATTAGCCGCAGCACGGACAGTCTGTACTGCTCATAACTGCTTCTGACAAACATACATTAGCGAATGATTATATAGGATAAGTCCGGCATTAGTGAGAAATACAACTTGTTTGGAAGGCATCAGTGGCGGGGATCTTAACACTTAGCACTTAACACTCTCTTACCCCATTGTATGTCTCCTTTTACCCATTTAGATTGTAAGCTCCTTGGGGCAGGGACCTCTCTCCCATTGTTTCTGTGAATGTTGCACTTATTTCATCCCCTCTTATTTATTGTAACACATGTCTATTGTAAGGCGCTGCGTATACTGTGTGGTGCCATATAAATAAAGGTATACAAAAATAAAGATATACATACATCTTGCTGTAGATGCTCTGTGCACCTGCGCTTGTACCTTAAGGTACAATGGAATTCCCCTCACCAATCCTGGAGGAGAATGGGACGGACAACGCAGACATCTTGACGAAAAGGCATCTGTGAGTCTGTGCTGTTGCCCACCGATGCCTACCGAACAAGTTATATTTCTCACTAATTCCGGACTTATTCAGCATAATAAAAGCATTTATATACGTATCGCTATGTTAATAAGGATTTGGGGGGGACAATTTATCTGTTTAGATGCTAGAGAGTCATCTCAGATTTGTTTAGCATCCAAGGGGTTAAAACATTGCCATACGAAGTTTGATATACTATAAAAACCTGGAGTGACTGTATAGCGAACCATCCACAGCATAGGAGACAAACAATCACCCTACTACCCTACCCCTCTGGCACACAAATGGTTAAATGGATCTTGTGGCAAGTTGAATGCGAGGACAGTCTGCAGTATATTGCAGAGGGATGTGTTGCAGGCTTTCGTGGTGCAGGCGGTATACCCCAGGATTTTTCCACTTTAATAACGTAATAAAGAAAACGGTATTAATTCTTGGGCAAACCAACTGCACCGTAGGAGTCAAATACCTCTCCCCCCTTTATTTAAATTAATATTTTAACCCGTGGCAATTTATTTATTTTTATTTATTTATTTATATAGCGCACACAGATTACGCAGCGCTTTACACTCATATTGGTCATGTTGGTCCCTGTTCCCATTGGGGCTCACAATCTAAATTCACCTATCAGTATGTTTTTTGGAGTGTGGGAGGAAACCGGAGTACCCGGAGGAAACCCACGCAAACACGGTGAGAACTGGCTTTTCCCCAATAGTGCAGTTGGTATGCTCCAGAATTGCACATTTTTTTACTTTCTGGCCCTAGTTAGTTCATAAAAATTTTTTCTGCCTCCTAAGTTTAACCCCTTAGAGACCAGAGGGGAAAGCAACGCATTGCGGAGTGAGTTTGTATATTTTTTTTTTCTCTCCGAGTAGAGGATCTTTCTCATGTGGGGAGAGATTTATCACGGCTTAGTCCACCTCGCTTCCCCCTCCAGTGAGTTCTCTGACTGTGTCCAGTGATGGCTGGGGAAGGGTTAAAGTGTGGTGTGCGCTGATGGTAGTCTCATTTCCTGCCGTTCACCTACAGATGATAGGAAACAGGAAGTGAACTCTGCCCCGTGGCCCCCGCACAGTGTGAGCCATGTGTGTGAGTCAATACCAGTCAGACCTTTAACTCTGCTGACAAATAACAAGCTAAAAGGCAATCAGATCCCTGAGTGGAAAATTATAGCACCGGTCAGAGGGAGCCATCCCGTCATTTGGCTGCCCCTTAAAGGGGTACTTTGCTCTTGGAACAAGACACTGTTCATTTATTTAACTGAAGGACTTACCTGGGCAAATGTTCTTCAGTCTGATATATTTGTGCACTGTTATTTTGCATATAAACTCTACTGTAGTCTGTACCTGAGTGGGACATTTTACTACCATGAGAATATATACAAGACCCTTTAGAATTATGGCTAGAGAGGGACCCCCACCCCTTAGAATCATAGGGGGTCTCTTGCTATGGCTCTAACCAGCCCTACCCATGATTCTATAGTGAGGTTCTCTTGTTATGGTTCTAGCCAGCCCCACCCTTGGTTCTAGAGTGCGGGTCTCTCTTTATGGTTCTAGCTAACTATGCCCGTGATTCTATAGTGCGGGTCTCTCTTTATGGTTCTAGGTAGCCCCACCCATGATTCTATAGTGCGGGTCTCTCTTTATGGTTCTAGGTAGCCCCGCCCATGATTCTATTGTGCGGGTCTCTCTTTATGGTTCTAGGTAGCCCCGCCCATGATTCTATAGTGCGGGTCTCTCTTTATGGTTCTAGCTAGCACCGCCCATGATTCTATAGTGCGGGTCTCTCTTTATGGTTCTAGGTAGCCCCGCCCATGATTCTATAGTGCGGGTCTCTCTTTATGGTTCTAGGTAGCCCCGCCCATGATTCTATAGTGCGGGTCTCTCTTTATGGTTCTAGCTAGCACCGCCCATGATTCTATAGTGCGGGTCTCTCTTTATGGTTCTAGCTAGCACCGCCCATGATTCTATTGTGTGGGTCTCTCTTTATGGTTCTAGCTAGCACCGCCCGTGATTCTATAGTGTGGGTCTCTCTTTATGGTTCTAGCTAGCCCCGCCCATGATTCTATAGTGCGGGTCTCTCTTTATGGTTCTAGGTAGCACCGCCTGTGATTCTATAGTGTGGGTCTCTCTTTTGGTTCTAGCTAGCACCGCCCGTGATTCTATAGTGCGGGTCTCTCTTTATGGTTCTAGCTTGGCCCGCCCATGATTCTATAGTGCGGGTCTCTCTTTATGGTTCTAGCTAGCACCGCCCGTGATTCTATAGTGCGGGTCTCTCTTTATGGTTCTAGCTAGCACCGCCCATGATTCTATAGTGCGGGTCTCTCTTTATGGTTCTAGCTAGCACCGCCCGTAATTCTATAGTGCAGGTCTCTCTTTATGGTTCTAGGTAGCACCGCCCATGATTCTGTAGTGCGGGTCTCTCTTTATGGTTCTAGGTAGCACCGCCTGTGATTCTATAGTGCAGGTCTCTCTTTATGGTTCTAGCTAGCACCGCCCATGATTCTGTAGTGCGGGTCTCTCTTTATGGTTCTAGGTAGCACCGCCTGTGATTCTATAGTGCAGGTCTCTCTTTATGGTTCTAGCTAGCACCGCCCATGATTCTGTAGTGCGGGTCTCTCTTTATGGTTCTAGGTAGCACCGCCCCTGATTCTATAATGCGGGTCTCTCTTTATGGTTCTAGCTAGCCCCGCCCATGATTCTATAGTGTGGGTCTCTCTTTATGGTTCTAGCCAGCCCCGCCCATGATTCTATAGTGCGGGTCTCTCTTTATGGTTCTAGCTAGCACCGCCTGTGATTCTATAGTGCGGGTCTCTCTTTATGGTTCTAGCTAGCACCGCCCGTGATTCTATAGTGCGGGTCTCTCTTTATGGTTCTAGCTAGCCCCGCCCATGATTCTATAGTGCAGGTCTCTCTTTATAGTTCTAGCTTGGCCCGCCCATGATTCTATAGTGCGGGTCTCTCTTTATGGTTCTAGCTAGCACCGCCCGTGATTCTATAGTGTGGGTCTCTCTTTATGGTTCTAGCTAGCACCGCCCGTGATTCTATAGTGCGGGTCTCTCTTTATGGTTCTAGCTAGCACCGCCCGTGATTCTATAGTGCGGGTCTCTCTTTATGGTTCTAGCTAGCACCGCCCGTGATTCTATAATGCGGGTCTCTCTTTATGGTTCTAGCTAGCACCGCCCGTGGTTCTATAGTACAGGTCTCTCTTTATGGTTCTAGCTAGCCCCGCCCGTGATTCTATAGTGCAGGTCTCTCTTTATGGTTCTAGGTAGCACCGCCCATGATTCTATAGTGCAGGTCTCTCTTTATGGTTCTAGGTAGCCCCACCCATGATTCTATAGTACGGGACTCTCTTTATGGTTCTAGGTAGCCCCGCCCATGATTCTATAGTGCGGGTCTCTCTTTATGGTTCTAGCTAGCCCCGCCCGTGATTCTATAATGCGGGTCTCTCTTTATGGTTCTAGCTAGCCCCGCCCGTGATTCTATAGTGCGGGTCTCTCTTTATGGTTCTAGCTAGCACCGCCCGTGATTCTATAGTGCGGGTCTCTCTTTATGGTTCTAGCTAGCCCCGCCCATGATTCTATAGTGCGGGTCTCTCTTTATGGTTCTAGCTAGCCCCGCCCGTGATTCTATAGTGCGGGTCTCTCTTTATGGTTCTAGGTAGCCCAGCCCGTGATTCTATAGTGCGGGTCTCTCTTTATGGTTCTAGCTAGCCCCGCCCGTGATTCTATAGTGCGGGTCTCTCTTTATGGTTCTAGCTAGCCCCGCCCGTGATTCTATAGTGCGGGTCTCTCTTTATGGTTCTAGCTAGCCCCGCCCGTGATTCTATAGTGCGGGTCTCTCTTTATGGTTCTAGCTAGCCCCGTCCGTGATTCTATAGTGCGGGTCTCTCTTTATGGTTCTAGCTAGCCCCGCCCGTGATTCTATAGTGCGGGTCTCTCTTTATGGTTCTAGCTAGCCCCGCCCGTGATTCTATAGTGCGGGTCTCTCTTTATGGTTCTAGCTAACACGACCCGTGATTCTATAAACCAGGTCTCTCTTTTTAGTTCTAGGCAGCTCCTCCCATGATTCTAAAGAGCCTTTAATTTTCAAGATCAATTGTACCAATTTAGTTACAGGTTACGTCAGAATTTAAAAGCAAAAACACCCCAAACCATTAAAGGAGCAGTAAACGTATTTTATGAAAAAATATATATTGTAGGGATTTTCCTATTGAGTAAAATAAGGGTACTCCCACTGCTGAGCGATCTATATTTCCAGAGTTATTACGGTTTAAAGCCATGTTTTTTTACATTAGAAGTGCCCTCTAGTGGTCAAACTCTAATTAGATTTCCTGTTAGATTCTAATGGAGAGGAAAGTCAGAAAAGTCAGTGACATACAGTTCTCCATAGAATGTGATAGAAACTGCTGAGTCACTTCCTGTCAGTTAGAACTATCAGGAAGTACACACAGTAAATTCACTTCCTGTCAGTTAGAACTATCAGGAAGTAAACACAGTAAATTCACTTCCTGGTTATTTAAACTGCTACAAATTTTGAATAAAACATCTGACAGCGATGGGAGTGACCTTGTTTTATTCATCAGTAAAAGTTCTATAAAATATGTGTTTTCATAAATAAAAGTTTACTTCTCCTTTAAATAGATATGACTGTCTGCTGTATAAACACCACCTGCTTAGGTATGTCCATCTGTTAAATACATTGAATGTCATTTAGTGCTACAGATCATTTACCACCTCTAATAATAAATCCTATTTACCTTAATATGGGTCATAAACCAAGAGCAGTGTGACGCAGTGCGTTGGACTAGCCCTCAGCAGTTATAGGGTCAAAAACCTCTTATCCGTGTGTGTGCTTTGAGCGGAGTGTTTTTTTCATGATGTCCAGTTTGTTTGACGAAAGTGTTAACCCCATGGGTGCCAGACGGGTGAGAATTGCATGGATTTCACTTAAACATGACATTTTTGCACCCATTGGCTGGTTGGGGATGATGTGAAATGTAATTTCCAACAGCTGGAGAGCCAAAGGTTGCCTGTAGTAGATAAATCAGTGAAAGAGCCGGGCAGTAAATTCCTTTGATCATGTTCAGTGCTGGCCTGACATCCGAGGAATGAGAGAAGGGTCAATGAACACACAGGAATCCTTATCCCCCGGGCATCTCGCTGCATTCTTATCACTTACAGTGGAGCTGTCAGTTTGTCACAAATATGTTATTTCGGAAGAACTCATCACCCTCACCCTCATGTCTGTTAGGCATTTTTTATTTAAAGTAATAGTAATACTTTGTTTTAAGTTTATTTTATTTGGTAGATATTAAAGTGATAGTAATGTCTAAAAATAACTTTTTTGCATTTAGAAGAGCTTAAAAAGCTGATCTAAATGCAAAAAACCGTATCTCTCAAACCGCTATGGTTTAAGAGATACGGGCGTTTAAAGTTTGATTTCTCCTACTGACAGCTGTAAAGCTGTCAGCAGGAGATCTGTGTCGTTTGACACGGAGCCGCTTGAGAAGTGCTGAGATCTCGTTACTTACATGGAATCCCTTCAATGGAATGGTCTAAAACGTGTGCCTAGTGTTCAGGCACACATTTTAGACCATTCCAATGACGGGATTTCTTGTAAGCAACGAGATTGCGGCACTTCTCAAGCGCCTCCGTGTCGACTGACACAGATCTCCTACTGACAGCTTTATAGCTGTCAGTAGGAGAAATCAAACTTTAAACGCCCGTATCTCCATAGCGGTTTGAGAGATACATTTTTTTTGCATTTAGATCAGCTTTTTAAGCTCTTCTAAATGCAAAAAAGTTATTTTTAGACATTACTAACACTTTAAAAAAACATGAAGAACGATATAAGTTTTATCTCTCAAACTTTTATGGTTTGAGAGATATTCACAAACAAAGTTTCCCCCTCACTGACGTCACATCTCTAGCTGTCAGGTTTGGAATCTGGTCCGCAGAGCAGTCGGCGGCTCTTCAGCATAGCCGAGATCGCGAAATATAAAAATAAGTACTTAACTGGAATAGTCTACAAAGTGTGCCTGGTTTGCAAGCACACTTTGTAGACCTGTCCAATGAAATACTTATTTTTATATTTTGATATCTCGGCTCTCCTGAAGAGCCGCCGGCTGCTCTGTGGACCGGATTCCAAATTTGACAGCTAGGTGGCAGACTTGACCTTTTCGGTCAGTGACGGGGAAACTTTGCTTGTGAATATCTCTCAAACCATAAAGGTTTGAGAGACAAATCTTATATCGTCCTTCATGTTTTTTTAATACCTACGAAATAAAATAAAGATTAAATGAAGTATTACTATCCCTTTAAAGGGAAATAATCATCGAAACACAACATTGGTAATTTTGAGCCTAGAAAATCACCTGTATCTTGTATTACTAATTGTTTTCTTTAAAAACAAACAAACAAACAAACAAAAAAAAACTTGTTTTTGAGATATTTTGATTTGTATATTATCCTAATAAAGGTATGATGTGCAGGCATTTCCTCTCTTAATTACCTCCCCCTACTTACTGACACAACTTATGAGTGAAAAGGTTTGGTGTCAGTGAGTGGGGGATAAGATAGGAAGTCAGTGCTAGGGGAGGTGGGTAATGCATTGCTTAGCAGTGTCAATGAGTGGGGGAGGTAATGTAGGGATAAGACAGGAAGTCAGTGCTAGGGGAGGTGGGCAATGCACTGCTGAGCAGTGTCAGTGAGCGTGGGAGGTAATGTAGGGATAAGACTGGAAGTTAGGGCTAGGAGAGGTGGGTAATGCATTGCTGAGCAGTGTCAGTGAGTGGGGAGGTAATATAGATATAAGACAGGAGGTCAGTGCTAGGGGTGGTGGGCAATGCATTGCTGAGCAGTGTCAGTCAGTGGGGAGGTAGTGTCTGGATAAGACAGAAAGTCAGTACTAGGGGATGTGGGCAATGCATTGCTGAGCAGTGTCAGTGAGTGGGGGAGGTAATGTAGGGATAAGACAGGAAGTCAGTGGTAGGGGAGGTGGGTAATGTATTGCTGAGCAGTATCAGTGAGTGTGGGAGGTAATGTAGAGATAAGACAGGAAGTCAGTGCTAGGGGAGGTGGGTAATGCATTGCTGAGCAGTGTCAGTGAGTGGGGAGGTAATGTAGAGATAAGACTAGAAGTCAGTGCTAGGGGAGGTGGGTAATGCATTACTGAGCAGTGTCAGTGAGTGGGGAGGTAATGTAGGGATAAGACAGGAAGTCAGTACTAGGGGAGGTGGATAATGCATTACTGAGCAGTGTTAGTGAGTGGAGGAGGTAATGTAGGGCTAAGACAGGAAGTCAGTGCTAGGGGAGGTGGGTAAAGCATTGCTGAGCAGTGTCAGTGAGTGGGGAGGTAATGTAGGGATAAGACAGGAAGTCAGTGCTAGGGGAGGTGGGTAATGCATTGCTGAGCAGTGTCAGTGAGTGGGGGAGGTAATGTAGGGATAAGACAGGAAGTCAGTGCTAGGGGAGGTGGGTAATGTATTACTGAGCAGCATCAGTGAGTGGGGAGGTAATGTAGAGATAAGACAGGAGGTCAGTGCTAGGGGAGGTGGGTAATGTATTGCTGAGCAGTGTCAGTGAGTGGGGAGGTAATGTAGGGATAAGACAGGAAGTCAGTGTTGGGGAGGTGGGTAATACAATACTGAGCAGTATCAGTGAGTGGGGAGGTAATGTAGGGATAAGACAGGAAGTCAGTGCTAGGGGAGGTGGGTAATACAATACTGAGCAGTGTCAGTGAGTGTGTATGCGAGTGTGTGTGTGTGTAGGGGGTTGTAATGTAGGGATAAGACAGGAAGTGCCTGAAAGGCATGACTACATTACTATTATGTATACATAACTGTTTTTTTCAATAAAATATCACTAATACATGTGATATTTTGAAAGATCTTTCAAAAATCACCAAAAATTGTTTTAGGCCATGTAAGGATGTAAAGATTTCCCTGATTAAGCACAAGTGAGATAATCATTGGATCATTCATTGTAACTGACTCCACTGAGCATAATCAGGGAAATCCTTACATCCCGGCCTGTTGATGGCACTTGAGGACTGAACTTGGACATCCCTGTTTTAGGTTATAGTGCCCCTTTACAACCATTTATTTTATTTTTTTTTCTATTCAGTTTATGCTTACTAGACAGTATTGTCTAGATTATCGTGAGCTGTGGGTGGAGTTTAAGGTCTTGGTGTCCTGCTAGCAGCTGTGGTATCCTCCTCTGCGGACATAACAATCAGGATTGATTGAAAATGTTGTCTGTTGACAAGGTTCGGGGGCAAAATTCATAGTGACCAATTAGGAAGGTTCTGTTCCTATCTATTACATTGGAGAGCCGTAGTCTGTGACTACATATAACGCATTATGAAAAAAAAATGCCTTATGGACAACAATTTGTGCTGTTACTAATAATTTAATTTAAAAAAGTTTCAGTTGTAATGGCTTTTGAATGAATCATCTCTCAGCAGAACTTGTTTTATTCAGCTGAGATAACACAGATCATTATAGTTAAAAAACTTTCTCCTCCTTTAACCATTTGAGTGCCAGAGAGGTAGCTAACGCATTGTGTTGCACTGAAAGGGTTAAAAGTGTCAGACTTCAGCCTCCTCTTAACCCCTTAAAGGGATTGTAATGTTTCATAATAAAAGCAGCTCTAATGAATCATCATAGTATTTGGACTTTGGAGAGTGTTATTTGCATTCTGTCAGAGTTGTAGTACAAGAGTAATTCAGTGATAAAGTATCCCCTTCCCACCCCTTTTACTGATGTAACACTGCTTAGCCAGATCAGAAGGTAGGTGCCCAGGTAGACTGCAGACAGGGACAATCTTCAATTAAGATAAGGGAAAAACCTGAAAAAGCTTGTCAAGGGGGGCAGGGCTTTCATTGTTCTCATAGGAAGAAGATTGTCCCCTTCTGTGGACTGCATTCCACATCTGAGAAGAGATGGCTTACACTAGGTAAATGGGGCGGGAGGGGAAACTTTGCTTGTGAATATATCTCAAACCATAAAGGTTTGAGAGATAAGACTTATATCGTTCTTCATGTTTTTTTAATGCCTACAAAATAAAATAAAGATAAAATGAAGTATTACTATCCCTTTAAAGCGTTGTATTTAGTCCAACATTGTCCTCTCTGTCTCTTTTCCCTGCAGTTGACGTGCGAGAGATTAAGGAGATCCGGCCGGGGAAGAACTCGCGAGATTTCGAGCGGTACCCAGAAGATGCTCGAAAGTTGGACTCTTCCTTGTGTTTCATCATCTTATACGGGGTGGACTTCAGACTGAAGACCCTTAGTGTTGCTGGTCAGTTAGTTTATGTGTGGGGGAGAGACCACCCACATGGGGCATGTGGCAATTACTCCTGTTTATTAGCATGGGATGCGGGGATACAATACTGAATTCTGTCATATGACAGGGTGCTGTGATGCACAGAAAACAAGAATTAAAATACTAAATCTAGTACCAGTAAATATTACTTCTGAAATATATTTATGTCTAACTGTACTTCCACTGTTGAGAGTTATTCAACAGATGCAACAGGTTAAAGGGATAGTAATGTTTCATAATAAAAGCAGCTCTAATTAATCATCATAGAATTTGGACCATGGAGAGTGTTATTTCAATTCTGTCAGAGTCGTAGTACAAGAGTAATTCAATGACAAAGTTTCCCCTCCCGCCCCTTTTACTGATGTAACACTGCTCAGCCAGATCAGAAGGGAAAGGGACAATCTTCAATTAAGATAAGGGAAAAACCTGAAAAACTTGTCAAGGGGGGCAGGGCTGTCATTGTTCTCATAGGAAGAAGATTGTCCCCTGCTGTTATCTGTCTGGTCTATGGACTGCATTCCACATCTGAGAAGAGATGGCTTACACTAGGTAAAAGGGGCGGGAGGGGAAACTTTGCTTGTGAATATCTCTCAACCCATAAAGGTTTGAGAGATAAGACTTATCGTTCTTCGTGTTTTTTTAATGCTTACAAAATAAAGATAAAACAAAGTATTACTATCCCTTTAAAAGTGGTGTCACTGTAACTTTCATATTCTATGGAGAATGGAAAGTCAGCAGCTCACCTCTCCTGTAGAATATAATAGAATATCTATCTTGACATCCCATGGGTGATGTTTGAAGGTGTAATAAAGAGACAAGATTATCTCCTGTGTGATAAACACTACAGATCCTATGTTATTCTGTGGAGCCTGCACACTAACATCTCTCCAGTTCAGGGGCTCCACTGAATAAGACAGGAATTGCAGAGTTTATCTCACAGGTGAATTTATCTACTCTTTATCACACCTTAAAGGGATAGTAATACTTTATTATTACTATCACCCATATTGTAGATAGTTGTAAAATAATTTAATAGCCCCCAGGTTCATCTCTCAAACCTTTATGGTTTGAGAGATAACCAAAGGCAAAGTACCCCCCCTCCCTCCCCCTTCCCTGAAGTCAGCGTTGTGCTGACTGCAGGGGAAGTCTGTCGGACTTGAGGTTTGAGGCTCTGCAGCAGAGCCGAGATCGCGTTAGTGAAAAATAATTATTTCACTGAAACGGTCTTCTACATGTGCTTGGTTTGCAAGCACATGTAGAAGACCTTTTCAGTGAAATAATTTTTTTCACTAACGTGATCGCGGCTCTGCTGCAGAGCCGCGTGATGAAAGTGAGACCGGATATCCCTGCACAACGCTGAGGGGGGAGGGGACTTTGCCTTCGGTTATCTCTCAAACCATAAAGGTTTGAGAGATGAACCTGGGGGCTATTAACTTATTTTGCAAATATCTACAATATGAGGGATAGTAATAATAAAGTATTACTATCCCTTTAATGCGTCTTCCACCAGGTGAAATGTGCCCTAGATGGCAATGTTATTACAAAAAAAAAACAACTGTTTGAACTGTGATAACATTGGAATGAAGCATCTCCAAGCAGTGTTAATACTCTTGTTTTACTCAGGAGGGAAAGCCCCTGGATCTTCTACAAGGGAGCTTTCTGTCAGGAACTACAGAAGAAAGTATAGTGATACGACCTAAAGAATGACAATGTAAAAAACTAGTAAACAGAGTGCTGCAGGATAGTATTATATTAGGGAAGATTCCCTAAGCGGTGATAAAGAGGTGATACAGTGGAGATAACTTCTCCAGTTATATAACGTCTCCAGTTCCTATGTTAGTCTATGGAGACTATGCACTAAGATCGCCAAAGTAGAATTACATAGGAACTGGAGAAGTGATATCTCTGGAGAAGTTATCTCCACTTTATCACCTTCCTGTCACACCTTAGTGCATCTCCCCCGATATGTCACTAATCTGATTTGATAGCCAGCTCACCAGAAAAATCCATGGAAACAGAACCTCATAAAATCATTACTAAAGTTGAAAAAGTAAAGTTGAAAAAATATAATGCAAATTTTAGACAATTTGGCTTAGCTATTATGCAGAATATGTACAATCCAAATACAAGGTTACTGTCTCTTTAAGCGTTAGGAATATTCTCTCCCCCCGCTGCGCACCCACAGAAACTCTAACGAGAATCCTTAATCTGCTCACGGAATTTGTTACAATTATTAGATTAAGTCCCAGGAGTGTAAGTTCCCCCAGATTGTGCCAAACTGGCACCGCGTGTGCGTGTTACCCACGGGAACGTTTCTGGTCTGACTTCAGCTAAATGTCTTCGAGCTGTCATTGGCTTTTCCAAACTTAGATTAACCCCTTCACATCCATAAAGGCGGTTGCTTTGGATTACTGTACCCAACAGTTAATTTTATTTTGGAGAATGTCTTTAGGAATGCTAGGGTTTAATAAACCGCTTATGTGCCGCAGACACCCATATTTCTACATGTTTAGAGCAAAAATTACCGCCGCGTGTTTAACCCTTTGAGTGCCAGAGGGGTACGGAACCCATTGCAAAGTGTACCCCTCTGGCACTCAAATGGTTAACCCCTGCGATACTAGCGATGTCTCCAATGCTTTCCCTATCATCTAACGGTTTAAAAGGAAACTATGGTATAGACCAGAGGTTCTCAGCCCATGCCCTCAGTGGGCACTAACAGGCCAGGACTTAGGAATTTCACTGCTAGAACACAAGTGTGTTGATCAGAGGCTCAGTCATATTGATTAACTCACCTGTGCTCTTAAAAGGAAATTCTCAAATCCTGGCCTGTTAGTAGCCACTGAGAGCACAGGTTGAGAACCACTGCTATACAGTGCCAGACCATTGTAGAGAATTTGTAACCCTTTGAGTGCCAGGGGGTAAGCAATGCATTGCATACCTCTCTGGCATTGAAATGGTTAAGTTACTCTTTCTGTAAGTGAATGATTTAGAAGAAGATGAAAGTATTTTTTACACAGACTAATTTATAAGATACTAGTTGAACAGCCCGTTACACGGGTCACAGTGCCACTGCCACCCGGTCGTGGGCCAGTCACGAGCAGTAGAGACTGCCCGTGCCACTACTGATCCAGAGCTGGATGCTCCTTCGGAGCAGCCAGCTTTGTATCAGCCGTGGCGCGGGCAGTCTCTACTGCGCATGACTGCAGCACGCGCAGCAGTGTCTACTGTGCATGTTGCGGCGTTACACACGATTTAGCGAATTATTATATAGGATATACAGAAGTTTATACCCACGTTACTGTGGGTTTTATTGATGTGGAGCAATCTGATACACTGGTATATACACCACACAGTGTGATCTCCTAAATAGAGGAGCAGAGGGATTTGGGTGTCAGACAGGGACTGTCCTTCCAATACTGTATAGTGCCAGTCCTTATACACAGACACATGCAGACTGTATACTATACAGCAGAGGTTCTCAGCCCATGCCCTCAGTGGCCACTAACAGGCCAGGAATTTCCCTGCTAGAACACAAGTGTGTTGATCAGAGGCTCAGTCATATTGATTAACTCACCTGTGTTCTTAAAAGGAAATTCTAAAATCCTGGCCTGTTAATAGCCACTGAGATCACAGGTTTAGAAACACTGCTATACAGTGCCAGACCATTGTAGAGAATTTGTAACCATTTGAGTGCCAGGGGGTAAGCAATGCATTGCATACCTCTCTGGCATTGAAATGGTTAAGTTACTCTTTCTTTAAGTGAATGATTTAGAAGAAGATGAAAGTATTTTTTACACAGACTAATTTAACAGATATATACAGAAGTTTATTCCCACATTACTGTGGGTTTTATTGATGTGGAGCAATCTGATACACTGGTATATACACCACACAATGTGATCTCCTAAACAGAGGAGCAGAGGGATTTGGTTGTCAAACAGGGACTGTCCCTCCTATACTGTATAGTGCCAGTCCTTATACACAGACACATGCAGACTGTATACTATACAGCAGAGGTTCTCAGCCCATGTCCTCAGTGGCCACTAACAGGCCAGGACTTAGGAACTTCCCTGCTGAACACAAGTGTGTTGATCAGAGGCTCAGTCGTATTGATTAACTCCCCTGTGCTCTTAAAAGGAAATTCTAAAATCCTGGCCTGTTAGTAGTCACTGAGGGCACGAGGTGAGAACCACTGGTGTAGATAGTGAGGACATGACAGTTGCTGTCCTACCTAGCACTTTAACCCTTTGAGTGACAGAGACGTATCCAATGCATACCTCTCTGGCACCACAGGGTTAAACATCAGAGCATCGTGCAACTCATTGCAAAGCAATTCTTTGCACATCCATCTGGCCATTAAAGGGTTCAAATTACCATGAGCTCAAGGTCAGAATTTGTGGAGACCATTGTGATTTTCTGGTCTTCGTAAGTTAGAGGGTTAATAAGTAAAACAAGGGAGCTCTCACTGCTGTGAGGTGTTTTATTCAAAATTTATTACAGCTCAAACTTGCATTTTTTAGGTGCAATATCACAGTGGCCTGAAATTGTACAGTGGCGCTTTCGCTCCACCGTCCTATGGAGGTTTATGGCCAATTGACCAGAGTTTTCCATAGGATGGTTTAGCAACAGCGCCGCTGTACAATTTCAGGCTACTTTGATACTGCGCCTAAAAAATTCAGGTTTGAGCTGTAATAACTTCTGAATAAAACACCTTCCAGTAGTGGGAGTTCCCTTGTTTTACTCAGGGGGATAAACACTACAACATATTTTTTTTTTTACATTTTAAGTATTACTATCCCTTTAAGTGAGACGTTAGTATTAGGAGGTGGTGGGTCACCTTTTACGTCTCTATATGAGTCTCCTGTGACTGTGTAGAGGTAGATAAACATTTACCTATCTCTGTTTCTTAAAAATGAAAGTTTTTTTCTTATCTGATAGATTTTGTATTCATTTATAATTGTAGACTGCGTACACATTCCTTATTTGTATATGCAATATCTTAAAGGGTTAGTAAACCCCCCAAAAAACTGTTCACAAATTGATAGGAATAATAAAAAAACATGTAACGCCCTCATTCCCATCTCTCAAACCGTTATGGTTTGAGAGATGTAAGAAAATAAAGTCCTCCGTTCCCTCCCCTTTCTGTCTGATGAGATGTAAAGCTGTCAGAGGCAGAATCCGGTCGCCTGACTGTAGGCGGCTCTTCAGGAGTGCTGACATCGGGATATCTAACTATAATTACTTCATCGGTATGGTCTATGTGTGCCTGGCTTGCAAACACACATTGTAGACCATTCCGATGAAGTAATTATACTTAGATATCTAGATGACAGCGCTCCTGAAGAGCCGCCATCTGGTCCCGGAAACAGGATCTCATGACATCCGCTATACAGCGGACGCATGAGAAGTGGGAGGGAACGGAGGTCTTTATTTCCTGACATCTCTCAAACCATAACGGTTTGAGAGATGGGAATAAGGGCATTCCATGTTTTTTTATTATTCCTATCATTTTGTGAACACTTTTTTGGGGGGTTTAATATCCTTTTAATAAAGCTTTTTTTAAAAAAAAAAAAAAAAAAAAAAAGATAAACATTTACCCCTAGAATCAGCGCTGTTGAGGAAGACTGGATAATTCCCAAATCTAATCCTTTCCAGCTTTCAGCGAGGAGGAGGTGAAACTTTGGATTAGCGGCTTGAACTGGGCTGTGTCTGATACGCTAAAGGCTCCCGGCCCTCTCCAGGTTGAGAGGTAAGGATTAAACCCGCTGCGCTACCATCACATTAATCCTGGGACCCAGTGGGAGTTAAGCAGTAAGTTGTGATAAAGCGGTAATACCTTCTCCAGTGATATCACTTCTCCAGTTCCTATGTTATTCTATAGAGCCTGTGCATTAATATCTCCAAAACTGGAGAAATCTTAGCGCATAGGCTCCATAGAATAACATAAGACCTGGAGAAGTAATATGACTGGATAAGTTATCTCCACTTTATCACCACTTTATCACGCCTTAGTGCATAATGTCCCCCTCCTTTGAATGCTAGAGAGATCTCCAATACTTATCACTAAGCAGTGATAAAGAGGGGATTAAGTGGAGATAACGTCTCCAGTTTATCACTTCTCCAGTTTCTATGTTATTCTATGGAGCATAAGCACTAACATTTCTCCCACTCTTAGCAGGGCCGGATTTACATCTCAGGAGCACAGAAATCTGAAGCGCCCCCCACCCCCATTGGCCATTTCCACTGGACACCTCCACAATGCTCCTAATCTCCACATTGCCCCCATCATCTCCATATTGCCCTCACATTGCCCCATCAGCTCCAACTTGCCCCCCATCAGCTCTACATTGCCCCCATCATCTCCATATTGCCTTCACATTGCCTCAACCATCTCCAACTTGCCCCCATCATCTCCACATTTCCCCCACCATCTCCATATTGTCCTCACATTCCCCCCATCAGCTCCAACTTGTCCCCATCAGCTCTATGTTACCCTCACATTGCCCTTCATCAGATCCACATTGCCCCCACCATCTCCAAATTGCCCCCATCAGCTCCACATTGCCCCCACCATCTCCAAATTGCCCCCTGTCAGCTCCAGATTGCCCCCACCATCTCCAAATTGTCCCCCATCAGCTGCACATTGCCCCCACCAGCTCCATGTTGCCCTCGCATTTCCCCCCTTCGGCTCCAACTTGCCCCCATCACCTCCATGTCGCCCTCACATTGCCTCCCCCCATTGTCCGTTTCCTACCTCCCTGGCAGGAGATCTGACAACTGTGCCTCCTTTGGCACAGTCCTGTAGCTGCTGGAGCTCCCGCGCGGTCTCCTATTCAGGAATGCAGAGCGCTGGGAGATGATGTCATCTCCCAGCGCCCTGCATTCCTAAATAGCGATGAGGGAGCTCAGCACTTACAGGACTGTGCCAAAGGAGGCACAGACCTGTCCTGCCGGGGAGGTAGGAAATAGACAACAGGGGGGCAATGTGAGGGCTACATGGAGTGGGCGCCGGCGCAGCCAGCGTGGTGGCTATTTTTTTTTTTTAAAGAATATAAAAAAAAAAAAAAGAATCCCAATGGCAGGTGCCCCTCTGTGGCGTGCACCTGTAGGCAGGTGCCTACTTTGCCTTATGGCAAATCCGGCCCTGACTCTTAGTACATAGAATCCATACAATCACATAGGAACTGGAGAAGTGATATCATCAGAGAAGTCATCTCTACTTTATCACCTCTTTATCACTGCTTAGTGCATAACCCCCAATGAGAAGCAAAGCACCGAAGATCTTTCAGGCAACCATGTTGAGTGCTAATTCCATGCACAGTATGTTAATCAGGTCTGTTACAGGCAAAAATACCCCTCATTGTGCTATTGGAAGCGTCAGTAATTGTAATTTCCTCTGCAGAACTCATATATAAATGCTAAGAGATGGCGCTCAGCAGGCTTCCCAAATCTAACCGAAGGAAAGGTGCCACAAACTAGAATATGTAATATGTGAAACAAACTATTTGTGTGTTTTGTTGTGCACTCCAATACACCATAACTGGCTGTGACATATGTATCGCATGCTGGATTTACAATGCAGGTGGCCATACTGTTTGGTAGACGGATAGGGGCTTATGATTGTGGGAAGTGACTGATGCACAGCGTGACTTATTTGGAAGTAAGACACAGTGGGATTGTGGGTAAATAAGTCTATGTTCAGTAAATTTGCTGCTGTCCTTGATAAAGATGGTTTGACTGTCAAAACATTGGTAATAAATATATAATTTCTTACACGTATTACAGAGTCCAGTGGGTGGTACCTTCTGTACGATATTATTAGAAATTATCCCATTGTGTGGTCTTTGCCTAGGTTTATTCCTATCATAGTGTGTGGTAATATTGTCCCGGCAAAGAAACTAATTATCATAAAGGGCCAGACCGCTGCCAACAAATAAAGGTTCATTTCTCAAGAGCGCTAGTTATATTGCAAAAAAATACTTAGTACCCTCTTAAACCCTTTGAGTGTCCAAGTGCGTTAGACACCCCACTGTCACGTAAACGTAGCTAAACTTATTGTAAGCTGAAAGGTCCGCATTAATTTTAATCCCTTTGCATCATGCCCCTATTAATAAATAGATAAGGAAGGTGTACCGGAGAAGACAGCACCATGAAAATGGCATCTCCCATGTTGTACTGTCAAAGTTTATAATAAGGCAACTTTGTGCACTTGTTTTCCAGGTGGCTTCGAAAACAGTTTGAGTCAATGGACAGAGCAAGAGATGGCAGGTAGGTTGGCGAACCCTCCCCTCTCCTCTCCTCCCCACTAAAATAACTCATAATATCTACTAATGTGCTCTCTTGTACTAGTAAAACAGCTTCTATTTTTTACGCGTTACGTAATGCTGTCCCATTAATGTTATCAAATCTTCAGTATTTAACTTTTTAAAGGGATAGTATAGTATATATATTGTAGGGTTTATCCTGTGGAGTAAAACAAGTGCAATTCCACTGCTGAGAGGTGTTTTACTGAATAGTTATTGCAGCTCAAACTGGATTTCCTTAGGTGCACTGTCTAAACATCCTGAAATTTTACAGAGATGCTGTTGCTACATCATCCTGTGTTAATTTACGGCCAATGGAGCAGAGCTGGCCATAGGATGATATAGCGACAGCGCCACTGTACAATTTCAGGCCTTTGAGATATTGCACCTAAAAAAAAAAAAAACACAATATTGAACTGAAATAACTTTTGAATAGAACACCTCTCAGCAGTGGGAATACCCTTGTTTTACTCAGGAGGATAATATATATATATATATATATATATATATATATATATATATATATATATTTTTTTTTACATATTAAGTGTTACTGTCCCTTTAAAGTCCAGCAGGGTGCGCACAACATTGCAGAGTGGTCCTTAAAGGGTTAATGGAAGAGAACTCCTTTAAGGATTTCCTAGAAAAACAGGTATACTGACACGCTGGCTGATTCTTCATTCAGACGTTTTGGAAAGTGTTTGGAAAGCTTTACAGTCTATTGATTGAGAGTCTTCATATAGAGTAAATTCACAGCACCCTCTAGTGGTCACTTTACATACTGTTTTATATAATTATTTATTTAGAAAGTTTTTTCACAAGGAAGAATACATTGAGATTTATCTCATTTTCAAGTATGTAGTATGGAAAATTTACAGCTTAAAGGAGCATTTTTTTTTTATGAAAATCAACACGTTATAGAGCTTTTCCTGCTGAGTAAAACAAGGTCACTCCCACTGCTGCCAGTTATAACGTTATAACAGTTCAAATAACCAGGAAGTGAATTTACTGTGTGATTACTTCCTGATAGTTCTAACTGACAGGAAGTGAATTTACTGTGTGTTTACTTCCTGATAGCTCTAACTGACAGGAAGTGACTCAGCAGTTTCTATCACATTCTGTGGAGAACTGTATGTCATTAACTTTCTTCTCCATTAGAATGTAACAGTATAACTAACTGGAATTTGACCATTAGAGGGCACTGCTAATGCAAAAAAAAACCCCAAAAAAACATGGGTTTAAACAGTAATAACTCTGGAAATATGCATCTCTCAGCAGTGGGAGTACCCTTATTACACTCAATAGGAAAGTCCTACAATATATATTTTTACATAAAAAAAGGTTACTGCTCCTTTAAGGTCACATTAGTGGGCACAAACTGTTAATGACAGAATTCACTGAGATATTTGCATCAAAATCCTTTTAACTGTTTTGGTACCAGAGATCTTGATAAGCCGTTCTTATGCACCGTAAATATTAAAAATAGATTTTTGGCTATCTCCTGTACAGATCTGATACTTTTTCTTCAGTACATAATGAGGTACATATCTAAATAACATAAAAATCGCTAGCCTACAAACCTCCCTGTGTGCGTAACAGCACATGCACAGTAGGGACTGCTGGGACGATGCAGTCATGCGCAGTAGAGACTGCCGGAACGATGCAGTCATACGCAGTAGAGACTGCCGGAACGATGCAGTCATGCGCAGTAGAGACTGCTGGAATGATGCAGTCATGCGCTCTAGAGACTGCCGGAACGATGCAGTCATGCGCTGTAGAGACTTCCAGAACGATGCAGTCATGCGCAGTAGAGACTGCCAGAACGATGCAGTCACGCACAGTAGAGACTTCCAGAACGATGCAGTCACGCGCAGTAGAGACTGCCAGAACAATGCAGTCACGCGCAGTAGAGACTGCCAGAACTATGCAGTCACACGCAGTAGAGACTTCCAGAACGATGCAGTCACGCGCAGTAGAGACTGCCAGAACGATGCAGTCACACGCAGTAGAGACTGCCAGAACGATGCAGTCACGCGCAGTAGAGACTGCCAGAACGATGCAGTCACACACAGTAGAGACTTCCAGAACGATGCAGTCACGCGCAGTAGAGACTTCCAGAATGATGCAGTCATGCGCAGTAGAGACTGCCGGAACGATGCAGTCATGCGCAGTAGAGACTTCCAGAACGATGCAGTCATGCACAGTAGAGACTTCCAGAACGATGCAGTCACGCGCAGTAGAGACTTCCAGAACGATGCAGTCATGCGCAGTAGAGACTTCCAGAACGATGCAGTCACGCACAGTAGAGACTTCCAGAACGATGCAGTCATGCGCAGTAGAGACTGCCAGAACGATGCAGTCACGCGCAGTAGAGACTTCCAGAACGATGCAGTCACGCGCAGTAGAGACTTCCAGAACGATGCAGTCATGCGCAGTAGAGACTTCCAGAACGATGCAGTCACGCACAGTAGAGACTTCCAGAACGATGTAGTCACGCACAGTAGAGACTTCCAGAACGATGCAGTCACGCGCAGTAGAGACTTCCAGAACAATGCAGTCACGCACAGTAGAGACTGCCAGAACGATGCAGTCACGCGCAGTAGAGACTTCCAGAACGATGCAGTCACGCGCAGTAGAGACTTCCAGAACGATGCAGTCATGCACAGTAGAGACTGCCAGAACGATGTAGTCACGCACAGTAGAGACTGCCAGAACGATGCAGTCACGCGCAGTAGAGACTTCCAGAACGATGCAGTCACGCGCAGTAGAGACTGCCAGAACGATGTAGTCACGCACAGTAGAGACTGCCAGAATGATGCAGTCACGCGCAGTAGAGACTTCCAGAACGATGCAGTCACGCGCAGTAGAGACTTCCAGAACGATGCAGTCACGCACAGTAGAGACTTCCAGAACGATGCAGTCATGCGCAGTAGAGACTGCCAGAACGATGCAGTCACGCGCAGTAGAGACTTCCAGAACGATGCAGTCACGCGCAGTAGAGACTTCCAGAACGATGCAGTCATGCGCAGTAGAGACTTCCAGAACGATGCAGTCACGCACAGTAGAGACTTCCAGAACGATGTAGTCACGCACAGTAGAGACTTCCAGAACGATGCAGTCACGCGCAGTAGAGACTTCCAGAACAATGCAGTCACGCACAGTAGAGACTGCCAGAACGATGCAGTCACGCGCAGTAGAGACTTCCAGAACGATGCAGTCACGCGCAGTAGAGACTTCCAGAACGATGCAGTCATGCACAGTAGAGACTGCCAGAACGATGTAGTCACGCACAGTAGAGACTGCCAGAACGATGCAGTCACGCGCAGTAGAGACTTCCAGAACGATGCAGTCACGCGCAGTAGAGACTGCCAGAACGATGTAGTCACGCACAGTAGAGACTGCCAGAATGATGCAGTCACGCGCAGTAGAGACTTCCAGAACGATGCAGTCACGCGCAGTAGAGACTTCCAGAACGATGCAGTCACGCGCAGTAGAGACTTCCAGAACGATGCATTCATGCGCAGTAGAGACTGCCAGAACGATGCAGTCACGCGCAGTAGAGACTTCCAGAACGATGCAGTCACGCGCACTAGAGACTGCCAGAACGATGCAGTCACGCGCAGTAGAGACTTCCAGAACGATGCAGTCATGCGCAGTAGAGACTTCCAGAACGATGCAGTCACGCACAGTAGAGACTTCCAGAACGATGTAGTCACGCACAGTAGAGACTTCCAGAACGATGCAGTCACGCGCAGTAGAGACTTCCAGAACGATGCAGTCACGCACAGTAGAGACTGCCAGAAAGATGCAGTCACGCGCAGTAGAGACTGCCAGAACGATGCAGTCACGCGCAGTAGAGACTTCCAGAACGATGCAGTCACGCGCAGTAGAGACTTCCAGAACGATGCAGTCATGCACAGTAGAGACTGCCAGAACGATGTAGTCACTCACAGTAGAGACTGCCAGAACGATGCAGTCACGCGCAGTAGAGACTTCCAGAACGATGCAGTCATGCGCAGTAGAGACTGCCAGAACGATGTAGTCACGCACAGTAGAGACTGCCAGAACGATGCAGTCACGCGCAGTAGAGACTTCCAGAACGATGCAGCCATGCGCAGTAGAGACTGCCAGAACGATGTAGTCACGCACAGTAGAGACTGCCAGAACGATGCAGTCACACGCAGTAGAGACTGCCAGAACGATGCAGTCACGCGCAGTAGAGACTTCCAGAACGATGCAGTCACGCGCAGTAGAGACTTCCAGAACGATGCAGTCATGCGCAGTAGAGACTGCCAGAACGATGCAGTCACGCGCAGTAGAGACTTCCAGAACGATGCAGTCACGCGCAGTAGAGACTTCCAGAACGATGCAGTCACGCGCAGTAGAGACTGCCAGAACGATGCAGTCACGCGCAGTAGAGACTTCCAGAACGATGCAGTCACGCGCAGTAGAGACTTCCAGAACGATGCAGTCACGCGCAGTAGAGACTTCCAGAACTATGCAGTAATGCGCAGTAGAGACTTCCAGAACGATGCAGTCACTTGCAGTAGAGACTGCCAGAACGATGCAGTCACGCGCAGTAGAGACTTCCAGAACGATGCAGTCACGCGCAGTAGAGACTGCCAGAACGATGCAGTCACGCGCAGTAGAGACTTCCAGAACGATGCAGTCACGCGCAGTAGAGACTTCCAGAACGATGCAGTCACGCACAGTAGAGACTTCCAGAACGATGTAGTCACGCACAGTACAGACTTCCAGAACGATGCAGTCACGCGCAGTAGAGACTTCCAGAACGATGCAGTCACGCACAGTAGAGACTGCCAGAACGATGCAGTCACGCGCAGTAGAGACTGCCAGAACGATGCAGTCACGCGCAGTAGAGACTTCCAGAACTATGCAGTCACGCGCAGTAGAGACTTCCAGAACGATGCAGTCATGCACAGTAGAGACTGCCAGAACGATGTAGTCACTCACAGTAGAGACTGCCAGAACGATGCAGTCACGCGCAGTAGAGACTTCCAGAACGATGCAGTCATGCGCAGTAGAGACTGCCAGAATGATGTAGTCACGCACAGTAGAAACTGCCAGAACGATGCAGTCACGCGCAGTAGAGACTTCCAGAACGATGCAGCCATGCGCAGTAGAGACTGCCAGAACGATGTAGTCACGCAAGTAGAGACTGCCAGAACGATGCAGTCACGCGCAGTAGAGACTGCCAGAACGATGCAGTCACGCGCAGTAGAGACTTCCAGAACGATGCAGTCACGCGCAGTAGAGACTTCCAGAACGATGCAGTCACGCGCAGTAGAGACTGCCAGAACGATGCAGTCACGCGCAGTAGAGACTGCCAGAACGATGCAGTCACGCGCAGTAGAGACTGCCAGAACGATGCAGTCACGCGCAGTAGAGACTGCCAGAACGATGCAGTCACGCGCAGTAGAGACTGCCAGAACGATGCAGTCACGCGCAGTAGAGACTGCCAGAACGATGCAGTCACGCGCAGTAGAGACTGCCAGAACGATGCAGTCACGCGCAGTAGAGACTTCCAGAACGATGCAGTCACGCGCAGTAGAGACTGCCAGAACGATGCAGTCATGCGCAGTAGAGACTTCCAGAACGATGCAGTCACGCGCAGTAGAGACTTCCAGAACGATGCAGTCACGCGCAGTAGAGACTGCCAGAACGATGCAGTCATGCACAGTAGAGACTGCCAGAACGATGCAGTCACGCGCAGTAGAGACTTCCAGAACGATGCAGTCATGCGCAGTAGAGACTTCCAGAACGATGCAGCCACGCGCAGTAGAGACTTCCAGAACGATGCAGTCATGTGTAGTAGAGACTGCCGGAACTATGCAGTCACGCGCAGTAGAGACTTCCAGAACGATGCAGTCACGCGCAGTAGAGACTTCCAGAACGATGCAGTCACGCACAGTAGAGACTGCCAGAACGATGCAGTCACGCGCAGTAGAGACTGCCAGAACGATGCAGTCATGTGCAGTAGAGACTGCCAGAACGATGCAGTCATGCGCAGTAGAGACTTCCAGAACGATGCAGTCATGCGCAGTAGAGACTGCCAGAACGATGCAGTCACGCGCAGTAGAGACTTCCAGAACGATGCAGTCATGCGCAGTAGAGACTTCCAGAACGATGCAGTCACGCGCAGTGGAGACTGCCAGAACGATGCAGTCATGCACAGTAGAGACTGCCAGAACGATGCAGTCATGCACAGTAGAGACTGCCAGAACTATGCAGTCATGCGCAGTATAGACTGCCAGAACGATGCAGTCACGCGCAGTAGAGACTGCCGTAGAGATGCAGTGATGAGCAATAGAGACTGCCAGAACGATGCAGTCACGTGCAGTAGAGACTGCCGGAACTATGCAGTCATGCACAGTAGAGACTGCCGGAACAATGCAGTCACGTGCAGTAGAGACTGCAGGAACAATGCAGTCATGCGCAGTAGAGACTGCAGGAACAATGCAGTCACGCGCAGTAGAGACTGCAGGAACAATGCAGTCATGCGCAGTAGAGACTGCAGGAACAATGCAGTCATGCGCAGTAGAGACTGCAGGAACAATGCAGTCATGCGCAGTAGAGACTGCCGTAGAGATGCAGTCATGAGCAATAGAGACTGCCAGAACGATGCAGTCACGTGCAGTAGAGACTGCTGTAGCGATGCAATCATGCACAGTAGAGACTGCCAGAAAGATGCAGTAATGCTCAGTAGAGACTGTCGGAACGATGCAGTCATGAGCAATAGAGACTGCCAGAACGATGCAGTCATGCGCAATAGAGACTGCCAGAACGATGCTGTCATGCGCAGTAGAGACTGCCAGAACGATGCAGTCATGCGCAGTAGAGACCGCCGTAGCGATGCTGTCATGCGCAGTAGAGACTGCCAGAACGATGCAGTCATGCGCAGTAGAGACCGCCGTATCGATGCTGTCATGCGCAGTAGAGACTGCCAGAACATGCTGATCCGAAGCAGGGAGCTCTGGACTGCTCACCGCCTGTATGTGCTTCCGGCTCTGGGGCAGCAGTGAAGGCCGCTGGGTGGTGGCACGGGCTTTCATACTAATATATATATATATATATATATATTGTATATATGAAAGTGTTGTTAAAAGTTCTCTAATTTGTTCCACAAGTCTTAGAGTGCCAGAGGGGTGTCTCTGTTGACCATGTGTACTTTGAAGTTGACCTTGTCCTGCCAGTCTGCGGATTCCAGGGTGGTAGTACTGGCTGCACAGTAAGATGTCAGTGCGGCAGGTTAATCAGACAGTCACTGAGTCTGTGGAACTATCAGCACCACCCACAGGACTGCAGACAATGAGGTCCTGCCAGGACTCGTTCCCTGCTCGCTCCTCATTTCCTACAGAATCAGCTTCCTTCCTAGTGCTGCTGCCAACATCAGCTTGTAATGAGATGTGCACGAGGGTGGGCCCCCTCTCTCCTATAAAAATAACCCATTGCTTGCCAGAAGGTAACCGTGGTTTTCAGACCTTTTGGTGGGATGCAACTAAGGTGACCTCATATCTCTTTAAATCAGGGACAGTTGTAAATAACACACACTACAGGGTTCCTCCTTTTCCTGTATATTCCTGCAGAACGGGGGTTATACTCCGAGGTGTGATAAAGAGGCGATAAAGTGGAGATCTCAGGACATATTCTAATGCAGGTGCTAAATGTTAACATACTTTTTATCAAATATTTTCCCATTGAAGTCTATGGGGAAAACAGTGATAACATTATCACCTGTAATAGAATCCAGCCCTTATCTCCAGTGATATCACTTCTCCAGTTCCTATGTTATTCTATAGAGCCTGTGTGCTAAGATCTCTCTCCCTCTCTCTCACCCATGGAATAACATAGGAATTGGAGAAGTGATATCAATGAAGAACTTATCTCCTCTTCATCAAAGCTTTATCTCTCCCTAATAACCTTTTCATAAATGTCCCTGATTTAAGGGGATATGTGGTAAACGTAAATGTAACCCTTTACCTGCACGACTGAAAACCAATCACACGTTACCCATTGTAGCTGTTTGAGTGCCAACCCCACTGGTGACCATTCTACCAGGCAAGGGCTTAGCATAGTATCAGTATTAACCGTTTGAGTGCCAGAGGGGGTCTGGCGCTCCGAGGGTTAAAGGTGCCTGGACCTTTAGTTGGCATTGGTAAATTACAATTACATTATTAGCATAAAACAGAATTCTCAACCTTTTTTTTTTTTAAAGGAGAACCCACACCTCCTGATAATAACCCCCTCTTACCAGGTTATAGTCAGATAATCCTAATAGCCCTTATGAATTTTGTCCTCATCCTTGTGCCTTTGTTCCAGAAATAACATCAGTCAGCCCTGAACGTTATGTTGAAAGAGGCGGCCATGACAGATACTAGTAGTTTTGTTTTTAAATGAAGCTGGAAGGATGCTTTAGCGTACTTAACCCTTTGAATGCCGGAGAGGTGTGCAACACATTGCTTTGCAATGCCTTGTGTACCTCTGCGGCACTCAAAAGGTTAAAGTGTTAGTTATATCCAAAAAAAAGTTTTAATAGATTTCGTAGAGCTTGAAAAAAATAAGCGGAATGCCACAAATCTTATCTCTCAAACCGCTATGATTGGAGAGATATAATCCGCTAAAGTTCCCTTCTCACTCCTCTTCTCCTGATATCAGATCTAAGCCGGCAGAAGGAGTTCCTGGTCAGGGGACTGACAGGTGGCTCTTCAGCAGAGCTGCAATAGCGCGATTTAAAAATAATTACTTCTTTGGAACTGTCTACAAAGTGTGCCCGGTTTGGAAGCACACATTTTAGAACATTCCAAATAAGTATTTCTTTTTTAAATCTCGCTATTGCGTCTCTGCTGAAGAGCCTCCTCGTGTCGGCCATCATGGATCTCCTTCTGTCAGTTTTACAGCCGACATCAGGAGAAGGGGAACTTTAGCGGAGGATATCTCTCATACCATAGCGGTTTGAGAGATAAGATCTGTGGCATGTAGCTTATTTTTTTAAACTCTACAACTCTATTACACTTTTTTTTTGGACATTACTAACACTTTAACCTTTGACCCTTAGAGTTCCAGTGGGGTACGCAATGCACTGAGAAGCAATGCGTTGCTTACCCCTCTGGCACTCAAAGGGTAAAGGACCAGAAGAGGCACTTCAATTCTCATCCTTTTGGTGCTTTAAGGGTTAAGATTACCACATGCGGAGAGCTGAATTTGAGGTCCTGTGGTCCTGATGGCCATGGATATGACATGTAGGTCTGATTGTAGATGTAGAGGGGAGATTCACTAAGGTGTGATAAAGAGGAGATAAAGCGGAAATGACTTCTCCAGTGATATCACTTCTCCAGTTCCTATGTTATTCTATACTGTACACTAAGATCTCCAAAACTTAACCCCATGACTGCCAGAGGGGTATGGAATGCATTGCAAAGCACTCAAACGGTTAAGCAGTATTAATGCATTGTCTCCATATAATAACATAGGAACTGGAGAAGTGATATCACTGGAGAAGTTATCTCTACTTCATCACCTATTTATCACTCCTTAGTGAATAACCCCAGTTATCTCTTGAACCAAAGCACGCGGGGCAAAATTCATAGGGGAGATTAGGATTTTCTGGTCATTGTAACGGAAGTTGGGGATTATTATTAGGAAGTGTTTTCCTTTAAATTATGGTATATCCTTCTTAAAGTTGTGACACATGCAGTTGAAAAATCCAAATTTCTGTGACGCTTGTGTGCATCGTAAACAATATAAAATAATGGAATTATCTGGAAAAGATGTGACTCCGTAACCAAGTAAAGCGACACATAAATGCGCAGTGACACAACTGCTGTCTACCACGAGGCTAAAATGTGACATTTACCACATGACTGTATCTCTGTATCTTTGTTTTTTTATAGGGGACTGTTAGCCATGGAATCACGGCAACCCAGCCTTGTTCCACTGGTATCACAGACCCACACATACACTGTGTGATACCCCAGCCTTGTTCCACTGTCCACTGGTATCACAGACCCCACATATACTGTCTGATACCCCAGCCTTGTTCCACTGTCCACTGGTAGTCACAGACCCCACATATATTGTCTGATACCCCAGCCTTGTTCCGCTGGTATCACAGACCCACATACACTGTCTGATACCCCAGCCTTGTTCCACTGTCCACTAGTATCACAGACCCCACATATACTGTCTGATACCCCAGCCTTGTTCCACTGGTAGTCACAGACCCACATACACTGTCTGATACCCCAGCCTTGTCCCACTGTCCGCTGGTAGTCACAGACCCACACATACACTGTCTGACACCCCAGCCTTGTTCTACTGTCCACTGGTAGTCACAGACCCACACATACACTATCTGACACCCCAGCCTTGTTCTACTGTCCACTGGTAGTCACAGACCCACATATACACTGTCTGACACCCCAGCCTTGTTCCACTGTCCACTGGTAGTCACAGACCCACACATACACTATCTGACACCCCAGCTTTGTTCTACTGTCCACTGGTAGTCACAGACCCACACATACACTATCTGACACCCCAGCCTTGTTCTACTGTCCACTGGTATCACAGACCCACACATACACTGTCTGACACCCCAGCCTTGTTCCACTGTCCACTGGTAGTCACAGACCCACACATACACTGTCTGACACCCCAAGCCTTGTTCCACTGTCCACTGGTAGTCACAGACCCACACATACGCTGTCTGACACCCCAGCCTTGTTCTACTGTCCACTGGTAGTCACAGACCCACACATACGCTGTCTGACACCCCAGCCTTGTTCCACTATCCACTGGTAGTCACAGACCCACACATACACTGCCTGACACCCCAGCCTTGTTCTACTGTCCACTGGTATCACAGACCCACACATACACTGTCTGACACCCCAGCCTTGTTCCACTGTCCACTGGTAGTCACAGACCCACACATACACTGTCTGATACCCCAGCCTTGTTCCACTGTCCACTGGTAGTCACAGACCCACACATACACTGTCTGACACCCCAGCCTTGTTCCATTGTCCACTGGTAGTCACAGACCCACACATACACTGTCTGACACCCCAGCCTTATTCTACTGTCCACTGGTAGTCACAGACCCCACATACACTGTCTGACACCCCAGCCATGTTCCAGTGTCCATTGTTAGTCACAGACCCACACATGCACTGTCTGATACCCCAGCCTTGTTCCACTGGTAGTCACAGACCCACACATACACTGTCTGACACCCCAGCCTTGTTCTACTGTCCACTGGTATCACAGACCCACACATACGCTGTCTGACACCCCAGCCTTGTTCCACTATCCACTGGTATCACAGACCCACACATACACTGTCTGACACCCCAGCCTTGTTCTACTGTCCACTGGTAGTCACAGACCCACACATACGCTATCTGACACCCCAGCCTTGTCCCACTGTCCACTGGTAGTCACAGACCCACACATACACTGTCTGACACCCCAGCCTTGTTCTACTGTCCACTGGTAGTCACAGACCCACACATACGCTGTCTGACACCCCAGCCTTGTCCCACTGTCCACTGGTAGTCACAGACCCACACATACACTGTCTGATACCCCAGCCTTGTTCTACTGTCCACTCGTAGTCACAGACCCACACATACGCTGTCTGACACCCCAGCCTTGTTCCACTATCCACTGGTAGTCACAGACCCACACATACACTGTCTGACACCTCACCCTTGTTCTACTGTCCACTGGTAGTCACAGACCCACACATACACTGTCTGACACCCCAGCCTTGTTCCAGTGTCCATTGTTAGTCACAGACCCACACATACACTGTCTGATACCCCAGCCTTGTTCCACTGGTAGTCACAGACCCACACATACGCTGTCTGACACCCCAGCCTTGTTCCACTGTCCACTGGTATCACAGACCCCACATACACTGTCTGATACCCCAGCCTTGATCCACTGTCCACTGGTAGTCACAGACCCCACACACACTGTCTGATACCCCAGCCTTGTTCTACTGTCCACTGGTAGTCACAGACCCACATATACACTGTCTGACACCCCAGCCTTGTTCTACTGTCCACTGGTAGTCACAGACCCACACATACACTGTCTGATACCCCAGCCTTGTTCCACTGTCCACTGGTAGTCACAGACCCACACATACACTGTCTGATACCCCAGCCTTGTTCCACTGTCCACTGGTAGTCACAGACTCACACATACACTGTCTGACACCCCAGCCTTGTTCCACTGTCCACTGGTAGTCACAGACCCACGCATACACTGTCTGACACACCAGCCTTGTTCCACTGTCCACTGGTAGTCACAGACCCATATATACACTGTCTGACACCCCAGTCTTGTTCCACTGTCCACTGGTAGTCACAGACCCACACATACACTGTCTGATACCCCATCCTTGTTCCACTGGTAGTCACAGACCCACACATACACTGTCTGACACCCCAGCCTTGTTCTACTATCCACTGGTAGTCACAGACCCACATATACACTGTCTGATACCCCATCCTTGTTCCACTGGTAGTCACAGACCCACACATACACTGTCTGACACCCCAGCCTTGTCCCACTGTCCACTGGTAGTCACAGACCCACACATACACTGTCTGACACCCCAGCCTTGTCCCACTGTCCACTGGTAGTCACAGACCCACACATACACTGTCTGACACCCCAGCCTTGTTCCACTATCCACTGGTAGTCACAGACCCACACATACACTGTCTGACACACCAGCCTTGTTCCACTGTCCACTGGTATCACAGACCCACACATACACTGTCTGACACCCCAGTCTTGTTCCACTGTCCACTGGTAGTCACAGACCCACACATACACTGTCTGACACCCCAGCCTTGTTCTACTGTCCACTGGTATCACAGACCCACACATACACTGTCTGACACCACAGCCTTGTTCCACTCTCCACTGGTAATCACAGACCAACACATACATTGTCTGACACCCCAGCCTTGTTCTACTGTCCACTGGTAGTCACCGACCCACACATACACTATCTGACACCCCAGCCTTGTTCTACTGTCCACTGGTAGTCACAGACCCACACATACACTGTCTGACACACCAGCCTTGTTCCACTCTCCACTGGTAGTCACAGACCCACACGTACACTGTCTGACACCCCAGCCTTGTTCTACTGTCCACTGGTAATCACAGACCCACACATACACTGTCTGACACCTCAGTCTTGTTCCACTGTCCACTTGTTCTACTGTCCACTGGTAGTCACAGACCCACACATACACTGTCTGACACCCCAGCCTTGTTCTACTATCCACTGGTAGTCACAGACCCACATATACACTGTCTGATACCCCATCCTTGTTCCACTGGTAGTCACAGACCCACACATACACTGTCTGACACCCCAGCCTTGTCCCACTGTCCACTGGTAGTCACAGACCCACACATACACTGTCTGACACCCCAGCCTTGTTCCACTGTCCACTGGTTGTCACAGACCCACACATACACTGTCTGACACCCCAGCCTTGTTCCACTAACCACTGGTAGTCACAGACCCACACATACACTGTCTGACACACCAGCCTTGTTCCACTGTCCACTGGTATCACAGACCCACACATACACTGTCTGACACCCCAGTCTTGTTCCACTGTCCACTGGTAGTCACAGACCCACACATACACTGTCTGACACCCCAGCCTTGTTCTACTGTCCACTGGTATCACAGACCCACACATACACTGTCTGACACACCAGCCTTGTTCCACTGTCCACTGGTATCACAGACCCACACATACACTGTCTGACACCCAAGCTTTGTTCTACTGTCCACTGGTATCACAGACCCACACATACCCTGTCTGACACCCCAGTCTTGTTCCACTGTCCACTGGTAGTCACAGACCCACACATACACTGTCTGACACACCAGCCTTGTTCCACTCTCCACTGGTAGTCACAGACCCACACGTACACTGTCTGACACCCCAGCCTTGTTCTACTGTCCACTGGTAGTCACAGACCCACACATACACTGTCTGACACCCCAGCCTTGTTCTACTGTCCACTGGTATCACAGACCCACACATACACTATCTGACACCCCAGCCTTGTTCCACTGTCCACTGGTATCACAGACCCACACATACACTGTCTGACACCCCGGCCTTGTTCCACTGTCCACTGGTATCACAGACCCACACATACACTGTCTGACACCCCAGCCTTGTTCTACTGTCCACTGGTAGTCACAGACCCACACATACACTGTCTAACACCCCAGCCTTGTTCCACTGTCCACTGGTATCACAGACCCACACATACACTGTCTGATACCCCAGTCTTGTTCCATTGTCCACTGGTATCACAGACCCACACATACGCTGTCTGACACCCCAGTCTTGTTCCACTGTCCACTGGTAGTCACAGACCCACACATATACACTGTCTGACACCCCAGCCTTGTTCCACTGTCCACTGGTATCACAGACCCACACATACACTGTCTGACACCCCAGCCTTGTTCCACTGTCCACTGGTAGTCACAGACCACACATACACTGTCTGATACCCCAGCCTTGTTCTACTATCCACTGGTAGTCACAGACCCACACATATACACTGTCTGACACCCCAGTCTTGTTCCACTGTCCACTGGTAGTCACAGACCACAATACACTGTCTGATACCCCAGCCTTGTTCTACTATCCACTGGTAGTCACAGACCCACACATATACACTGTCTGACACCCCAGTCTTGTTCCACTGTCCACTGGTAGTCACAGACCACAATACACTGTCTGATACCCCAGCCTTGTTCTACTATCCACTGGTAGTCACAGACCCACACATACACTGTCTGACACCCCAGCCTTGTTCTACTGTCCACTGGTATCACAGACCCACACATACACTGTCTGACACCCCAACCTTGTTCTACTGTCCACTGGTATCACAGACCCACACATACACTGTCTGACACCCCAGCCTTGTTCCACTGTCCACTGGTATCACAGACCCACACATACGCTGTCTGACACCCCAGCCTTGTTCCACTGTCCACTGGTAGTCACAGACCCACACATATACACTGTCTGACACCCCAGTCTTGTTCCACTGTCCACTGGTAGTCACAGACCCACACATACACTGTCTGATACCCCAGCCTTGTTCTACTATCCACTGGTAGTCACAGACCCACACATACACTGTCTGACACCCCAGCCTTGTTCTACTGTCCACTGGTATCACAGACCCACACATACACTGTCTGATACCCCAGCCTTGTTCTACTATCCACTGGTAGTCACAGACCCACACATACACTGTCTGACACCCCAGCCTTGTTCTACTGTCCACTGGTATCACAGACCCACACATACACTGTCTGACACCCCAGCCTTGTTCTACTATCCACTGGTAGTCACAGACCCACACATATACACTGTCTGACACCCCAGTCTTGTTCCACTGTCCACTGGTAGTCACAGACCACACATACACTGTCTGATACCCCAGCTTTGTTCTACTATCCGCTGGTAGTCACAGACCCACACATACACTGTCTGACACCCCAGCCTTGTTCTACTGTCCACTGGTATCACAGACCCACACATACACTGTCTGACACCCCAGCCTTGTTCCATTGTCCACTGATATCACAGACCCACACATACACTGTCTGACACCCCAGCCTTGTTCCACTGTCCACTGGTATCACAGACCCACACATACGCTGTCTGACACCCCAGCCTTGTTCCACTGTCCACTGGTAGTCACAGACCCACACATACACTGTCTGATACCCCAGCCTTGTTCTACTGTCCACTGGTATCACAGACCCACACATACACTGTCTGACACCCCAGCCTTGTTCTACTAACCACTGGTAGTCACAGACCCACACATAAACTGTCTGACACCCCAGCCGTGTTCTACTGTCCACTGGTATCACAGACCCACACATACACTGTCTGACACCCCAGCCTTGTTCCATTGTCCACTGGTATCACAGACCCACACATACACTGTCTGACACCCCAGCCTTGTTCTACTGTCCACTGGTATCACAGACCCACACATACACTGTCTGACACCCCAGCCTTGTTCCATTGTCCACTGGTATCACAGACCCACACATACACTGTCTGACACACCAGCCTTGTTCCACTGTCCACTGGTAGTCACAGACCACACATACACTGTCTGATACCCCAGCCTTGTTCTACTATCCACTGGTAGTCACAGACCCACACATATACACTGTCTGACACCCCAGTCTTGTTCCACTGTCCACTGGTAGTCACAGACCACACATACACTGTCTGATACCCCAGCCTTGTTCTACTATCCACTGGTAGTCACAGACCCACACATACACTGTCTGACACCCCAGCCTTGTTCCACTGTCCACTGGTAGTCACAGACCCACACATACACTGTCTGACACCACAGTCTTGTTCTACTGTCCACTGGTATCACAGACCCACACATACACTGTCTGACACCCCAGCCTTGTTCCATTGTCCACTGGTATCACAGACCCATACATACACTGTCTGATACCCCAGCCTTGTTCCACTGTCCACTGGTATCACAGACCCACTCATACACTGTCTGACACCCCAGCCTTGTTCCACTGTCCACTGGTATCACAGACCCCACATACACTGTCTGATACCCCAGCCTTGTTCCACTGTCCACTGGTAGTCACAGACCACACATACACTGTCTGACACCCCAGCCTTGTTCTACTGTCCACTGGTATCACAGACCCACACATACACTGTCTGACACCCCAGCCTTGTTCCATTGTCCACTGGTATCACAGAGCCACACATACACTGTCTGACACCCCAGCCTTGTTCCAATGTCCACTGGTATCACAGACCCACACATACACTGTCTGACACCCCAGCCTTGTTCCACTGTCCACTGGTAGTCACAGACCCACACATATACACTGTCTGACACCCCAGTCTTGTTCCACTGTCCACTGGTAGTCACAGACCACACATACACTGTCTGATACCCCAGCCTTGTTCTACTATCCACTGGTAGTCACAGACCCACACATACACTGTCTGACACCCCAGCCTTGTTCCACTGTCCACTGGTAGTCACAGACCCACACATACACTGTCTGACACCCCAGCCTTGTTCCACTGTCCACTGGTAGTCACAGACCCACACATACACTGTCTGACACCACAGTCTTGTTCTACTGTCCACTGGTATCACAGACCCACACATACACTGTCTGACACCCCAGCCTTGTTCCATTGTCCACTGGTATCACAGACCCACACATACACTGTCTGATACCCCAGCCTTGTTCCACTGTCCACTGGTATCACAGACCCACACATACACTGTCTGACACCCCAGCCTTGTTCCACTGTCCACTGGTATCACAGACCCCACATACACTGTCTGATACCCCAGCCTTGATCCACTATCTATGCATCTAATATCTGTCTATCTGACTATCTATCTATCTATCTATCTATCTATCTATCTATCTATCTATCTCATATTTTTCTGTCTCTCTTTTTTCTGTATATTTCTCTGTCTGTCTGCCTATCTCTTTCTTTGCTTGCTTGCCTTGCTGACTTCATATATTTAGTCAGATCTTTGCTGCTCAGTAAAATGTGGGTGCACCCATATCAGGGAGATGGTATATTTAAAAGTAATTACCTCTGAAACCTGAATTCTCTTGAGTGCAGTACTTACATTATCTGCCATATTAGTGCACTGATGTTGCTATTGCTATCTATGAACTACTGCTTCAGCATCAGCACCACCCAAAAATGCTCAGGGCAATGGAAGTACTGCAATACACAATTTGCAAGTTTGAACTTTGATAACTGTTATATGAAGCTTCTCCCAGCAGTGGGAGTGGTCTTGTTTTACTCAACAGATAAAGTCCTAAAATTCATACTAAATGCATGCTACATATACTACATATGCAATAATTGTCTCTCAAAACAACCAGTTTTCATTCTCATTGATTAATACTCTATCTTCACCAGTCCGTCCATTGTAACTACGTTATCTCTGTGCTATCCTGTTTCTCAGTTCTACTGAGAGGTTTGTGTGCAATCACTTAACCTTTAACCCTCCACTTGACCCTCACAGAACCCTAATAACATCCTGTTTATCTGGTTAGTTCTAACTCCGGACTCCGGGGGACCTCTTGGCTGCTTTGCAGCTGTTGGTAACCAATTTCTCCTCTGCACTGGGGATGAAGTACTAAGAAAATGTAATTGTGGTTCAATCCAAATGCACATTAAGGAAACAATGCCATTTCTTATTGGATGCTTTTCATTCTTGGCCCTGTACCCTGACCAAAACGCTGTCGAGCTGCGGTGGTTCAAAGTGCTAAATGTGGATTTTTTTTACCTATTTTATATCTATATCTATATATCTATCTATCATCTATCTATCTCATATCTATCTATCTATCTATCTATCTATCTATCTATCTATCTATCTCATATCTATCTATCTATCTATCTATCTATCTATCTATCTATCTCATACATTGATGTCTGTCTGTCTATCTATCTATCTATCTATCTATCTAGTATCTATCTATTTAGCTATCTCATATCTATCTATCTATCTATCTATCTATCTATCTATCTATCTATCTAATCCATATCTGTCTGTCTATCTATGTATCTATCTATCTATCTATCTCATATCTATCTGTCTATCTATCTATCTATCTATCTATCTATCTATCTATCTATCTCATACATTGATGTCTATCTAGCTATCTAGTATCTATCTATTTAGCTATCTCATATCTATCTATCTATCTATCTATCTATCTATCTATCTATCTATCTATCTGTCTGTCTGTCTGTCTGTCTGTCTGTCTGTCTCTATCTATCTCATATCTGTCTGTCTATCTCTCTATCTATCTATCTATCTATCTATCTATCTATCTATCTATCTATCTATCTCCCTCTCTCTCTCTCTCTATCTCTCTCTATATATATTACTGTGAAGGAAACAACTACCCTTATAAGACTTGAGTGTCCTGTGAGTGTGGTTGAGTCCTTCTCTCTATTTGTGTAAACACTCCAGGACATAATTGAAAATGAGAGAAATCTCAATGTATTCTTCCTGATAAAACATCTTTCTAAATAAATTAAAAGAAATAAACTTCATACGTATTTTCATTGATGAGTGGTGCCCAGACCTGTCATTCTAATTACAGAGAGAGTGGGCACCCCATTTCCATTTAAATAAGTCAAAATTTTTGGAAGTTTATTTCACCCCTATGGTGCAGTTGGTCTGCTCCAGAATTGCTCCAATAATCTTAGACTTTCCCCGCTGTCTCCCCAGAGCCCTTCATACAAAAAAAAAGTAGAGCTTCAAATGGAGAAACCAATTGCAGCATTTACAATTTGCATTATTTTAAAGGGATAGTAATGTTTCATAATAAAAGCAGCTCTAATTAATCATCATAGTATTTGGACTTTGGAGAGTGTTATTTCAATACTGTCAGAGTTGTAATTCAAGAGTAATTCAATGACAAAGTATCCCCCTCCCGCCCCTTTTACTGATGTAACACTGCTCAGTCAGATCAGAAGGGAGATACCCAGGTAGACTGCAGAGAGGGACAATCTTCAATTAAGATAAGGGAAAAACCTGAAAAACTTGTCAAGGGGGGCAGGGATTTCATTGTTCTCATAGGAAGAAGATTGTCCCCTGCTGTTATCTGTCTGGTCTATGGACTGGACTCCACATCTGAGAAGAGATGGCTTACACTAGGTAAAAGGGGCAGGAGGGGAAACTTTGCTTGTGAATATCTCTCAAATCATAAAGGTTTGAGAGATAAGACTTATATCATTCTTCATGTTTTTTTTTAATGCCTACAAAATAAAATAAAGATAAAACGAAGTATTACTATCCCTTTAAGTGGTGTTTCTCATGTAGTTTTTTGGAGTTGGTAGCATATGTCTGTTGTATGAGTTTTTCTGTTGGTGTCATGCTGCACGACATAGAGGTACGTTGTTGTGTGACAGCACGAGGAAATTGTCTCTCAAGTTTGTTTTTCAGTATTGGTATGTATTGGATTGGTAAGATTGTGTGTATCGTACGAGTTTCTATCTACATACGTCCCAACATTTCAAATAACTTCCCAAGGAGCACCATCCATAGTATGGTGTGTGTGTGTGTGTGTGTGTGTGTGTGGGGTCAACAGATTTAAAACTGCACTTGTACAGCAGAACAAGTATTACCCACACCTAAGTACTACATGAAGTCATATAAATAGATAATGTTAACATGTAGGGTTCATAACTAATTCAGTTTTTTAACACTTTGAGTGCCAGAGGGGTGTGCAACGCATTGCTCCGCAATGTTTTGCATACCTCACTGGCACTCAGTGGGTTAATGACAAGCAAATACAATCTAGAGTTGAAATTCAGTTGTAAAACCAAAATGACAGTTCCACTTTAAAGGATCTGACACCCTTAGCTGAGGATGTTGGGGATTGCAGTCCTACAACAAATGGCTGCATTGTACTGAGTGGAACTGAAGTTTTAATGAGAATTAAGATATCACATCACCCGTTTTGGTCATGCTCATTTAACTCATGCTAACTTGTTATAAACAGGAAGTCTGGCAGGAAGTGATAGGTCAGTGACAGGAAGAAGAAAGAATCCAGAACAGGAAATTGTGTGCTGGAGCTCTAGATTAAAGCTGATTGAAGCACAACTCCATGTGCAGGACACTGATTGCAGGCTTTATTACCAGACTGAAATCTGTTGTCAGCTGAAATATACAAAATGTGCTGTCCAGTGATAACCGGAGATTACATATCTCCCAACATTTCACGTGGACAAAGAGGGACACTTTTGTTTTAGGTGGTGTTGCTGGGGGTGTGACATTAACGAGCATTTTTAGGTTATTTCATGAACTTCTAACATCTCTTTGTGTTATTGAGTATATGATTTAGAACAAGACCAATTAATTTTATTTACACAGAATTATTTATATACACATATACTTGACGTTTAAACAAACATTAATGTGAGTTTTATTGCTGTGGAGCAATGTTATACACATATACACACCACACAGTCTGATCTCCTAAACACAGGGACATCAGGCTGATACACTTATATACACACCACACAGTCTGATGTCCTAAACACAGGGACACCAGGGTGATACACTTATATACACACCACACAGTCTGATCTCCTACACACAGGGACACCAGGGTGATACACTTATATACGCACCACACAGTCTGATCTCCTAAACACAGAGACACCAGGGTGATACACTTCTATACGCACCACACAGTCTGATCTCCTACACACAGGGACACCAGGGTGATACACTTATATACGCACCACACAGTCTGATCTCCTAAACACAGGGACACCAGGGTGATACACTTATATACACACACCACACAGTCTGATCTCCTAAACACAGGGACACCAGGGTGATACACTTCTATACACACCACACAGTCTGATCTCCTAAACACAGGGACACCAGGGTGATACACTTATATACACACACCACACAGTCTGTTCTCCTAAACACAGGGACACCAGGGTGATACACTTATATACACACCACACAGTCTGATCTCCTAAACACAGGGACACCAGGGTGATACACTTATATACACACCACACAGTCTGATCTCCTAAACACAGGGACACCAGAGTGATACACTTGTATACACACCACACAGTCTGATCTCCTAAACACAGGGACACCAGGGTGATACATTTATATACACACCACACAGTCTGATCTCCTAAACACAGGGACACCAGGGTGATACACTTATATACACACCACACAGTCTGATCTCCTAAACACAGGGACACCAGGGTGATACACTTATATACACACCACACAGTCTGATCTCCTAAACACAGGGACACCAGGGTGATACACTTATATACACAGCACACAGTCTGATCTCCTAAACACAGGGACACCAGGGTGATACACTTCTATACACACCACACAGTCTGATCTCCTAAACACAGGGACACCAGGGTGATACACTTCTATACACACCACACAGTCTGATCTCCTAAACACAGGGACACCAGGATGATACACTTCTATACACACCACACAGTCTGATCTCCTAAACACAGGGACACCAGGGTGATACACTTCTATACACACCACACAGTCTGATCTCCTAAACACAGGGACACCAGGGTGATACACTTATATACACACCACACAGTCTGATCTCCTAAACACAGGGACACCAGGAGGGGCAGGGGGAACTGGGTCTCAGAGAGGGACTGTACTGACTACAGAGGGACTCTTGGGAGGGACGGAGCCCTTATATCTCCTAAATATTGACACTTGGGAGAAATTAACGCCTTGTATCTCCTAAAGAGGGACAGTTGGGAGGTAAGGCCCCCTAATATCTCCTAAAGAGGAACACTTGGGAGGTATGTACCCCTAATATCTCCTAAAGAGGGACACTTGGGAGGTATGTACCCCTAATATTTCCTAAAGAGGCACACTTGGGAGGCATGAGATTAGATTGTGATATGCTCAACCTACAGCAGAGCTGGCTAACTTGAAACCCTTCAGCAGTTCAGGACTACAAATCCTATCCTCTCCAGACAGGCGGGATGATGGGAAAGGTAGTCCTGTACAGCTGGAGGGCCTCAGTTTGCCCCTAACATGCAGTCTCTGCACCCCTAATATTTTAAAGGTCATTTGTCTTGGGTGTTTACAGATAAGTAATATCTAGTTATTAGATCTCACAAAATCAAACACAAACTTATTGTGCTTAAACAGTTTTAATAGATATCCATTTGAAAGTTATCATTCACATTTCTATTGAAAACTTTAGAGAAAACCCTAAATGGATGAATCACTTACAGTTTTCCCGTGGAAAAATTTTGAAACAAATCAAATTCCCATTGATTTAAATTGATTGCCACAGAGGTATTCATTGCATTGCAAACATTGTGTTGTAAACCTCCTTAACACTCAAAGGGTTACATTATCCCATTTGGGGTCAATGCGTAGATTTTGATACAGGTCTGACAAAACATATTTGGTCTCCAAAACAGTATTTTATGAAATTTGCTGTTTTGTAGGGAGTGATAGTGTAAACTGAAATCCTGTGTCGTATGTAAAACTATCATTTATTTAAGAAGGTATAAATAGCTGAAAAATCACATTTTACATACATCTTATATTTTTAAAGGAACGTTAACACCATAAAATGAAATAGTTTGATACATATACTTACCTGTAGCACATGTAAAAATAAATGATTCATATGTTACATCCCTAAAATATAATCCTGTCTTGGCTTTTTAATGCATGTGTAAATTGTCCTGTTCTGAGGGTATTTATTTAATGTTGTTTGTGCTGTTTGTATAAGAGATAAAGTCAGTTAATTGATTGGGATTAGTGCCCACTGCCCTTGTAGTAGAAAGACTGTTATCTTATCTCAACCCATTCCCAGACAATCCTGGGCAATTAATGGGAGCTCTGGATAAGGCAAGAAGGGTTGCTCCCTTAAAGGGATAGTAATACTTGAAAATAATTTATTTTATATTGTGACCCTTAAAAAACATTAAACATTTTATAAGTCTTATCTCTCAAACCTTTATGGTTTGGGAGATATTAGCAAGTAAAGTTTCCCCTGGAGTGGCGTCACTGCTCTAGCTGTCAGATTTGGAATCCGGTCCGCAGACCGGCCACGGCTCTTCAGCAGTGCCGAGATCACGATCTTTAAAAATAATTTCTTAATTGGAATGGCCTACAAAGTGTGTTTGCAAGCCAGCACACTTTGTAGACAGTTCCAGTGAAGTAGTTCTGTTTAAAGATCATTATCTCCTCACTGCTAAAGAGCTGCCAGCTGATCTGTGGACCGGATTCCAAATATGTCCACTAGATGGCAGACTTGGTTGAAACAGCCAGGAAAACGGAACTTAACTTTACTTGCTGATATCTCCCAAACCATAAAGGTTTGGGAGATAAGACTTACATTATTTTTAATGTTTTTTTAAAGGCTACAATATAAAATAAAAATATTTTCAAGTATTACTATCCATATAAGTTAGCGTTTAGGCCTTAGAAAACAAGCAGAAACATTTTACAGATCTTATCTTGACTCACAGGGTATTTAAGGGTATGAATTTAAGTGCATATCACCCCAGTTCATTTTGTAGGTGTTAGCATTGCTCTTTGAACTATGGCAATATTTCCGAGCTGCCGTAATACTTTGAGCTGACAAAACGAATAACAGGAACAATTATGGGGAATACCACCTACATCGTAGGTGATAAATAACATTTCTCCTTGGCTTAACCTTTTGAGTGCCAGTGAGAAACACAACACATTGTTTTGCAATGCGATGTGTCGTTCTCTGGCATTCAAAAAAGTTCAGTTATGCTTTTGTAACCCTCTTGATTGCTTTAGAGATCTCCAAGTAATTGCATAGCGTTCAAAGGGTGCAGTTAATTTGCTCCAAAATCATTGCTTTTTTCTCTTTTTTGCATATGACCTTATAGGTTGTGTGATACAAAATGACATAATACCGTGGTCTGTGTGTTTTTGATTTTAGCGTCTCTTTAAAGGATCTGAAAGCGCTGCTTCCTCAGGTTAATTACAGAGTGCCTAATATGAGATTCCTGCGGGACAAGCTGTTGGTGAGTAACGCATCCCATCGGCATCTACTAAATATACTATGTAGAATATCTCAACCCGCCATCGCAACTTACAAGCTGTTGTACAAATCCAGCTCTTGCATTTGTATGGTCTTATCAGTGCACAGTGGTGCTTAAAGTGATAGTAACGTTTCACAAGAACAGCAGTTACAATTAATCTTCATAGAATTTGGGCCATGGAGAGTGTTATTTCAATACTGTCAGAGTTGTAGTACAAGAATAATTGAATGATAAAGTATCCCCCTCCCACCCCTTTTACCTAGTGTAAGACACCTCCCCTCAGATGTGGAATCTGGTCTTTTGAACGGACAATTCACAGCAAGGGACAATCTTCTTACTGTGATCATAAGGAAAACCCTGCCCCCTTGACAGGTTTTTCAGGTTTTTCTCTTATGCTCACTGAAGATTGTCCCTCTCTGCGATCCAATCCGGACAGTCTTGCTGCTCTGAGGTGAGCAGTGTTACACCAGTAAAAGGGGCAGGAGGAGGATACTTTATCATTCAATTACTCTTGTACTACAACTCTGACAGAATTGAAATAACACTCTCCAAAGTCCAAATACTATGAAGACTAATCAGAGCTGCTTTTATTATGAAACATTACTATTCCTTTAACACTCCGTCATCAAGACTTTAACACTTTGTGTCAGAGAGGTATGCAATGCATTGCGAAGCAGTGTGTTGCATACTTCTCTGGTGCTCAAAGGGTTAATATGAGAGAGTCCCATCTCCTCCTGATGGCATGCCATCTTCCCATTTGCCTTGTTAGTACATAGCCATAAACACGCCACAAAGGAATGGGACGGTCAAATTGCCGTACACACTCCCACACTGCACCCCCCCCCCTTGTCGGAAGCTGCGAAAATATTATTATTTTCAGCATAAATAGGCAGGTGCGGGACATTAAAAAAATCAGTTCTAACGATTACTTTAGCTCAGAATTGTAGTAGTATTGAAGCTGTTGTATTGAATTGATAGTACAACTTAGTACGGAAAAAAATCTATATACTGCAAGGGTACGCCCACTGCCTAGAGGTGTTTTATTCAAAAAGTTGTTGCAGCTCAAACTGAATTTTTTAACCCCTTAGCGACAATGGACGTACATGTACGTCCTCTGTGGCTGTCACTTAGTGACAGAGGACGTACATGTACGTCCAGGAAATCCGGATCCCCGCGCGGCTGCACGCCGTTCGGGGACTCCGGATTCTAATGCAAAAAAAAAAAAAAAATGTTAGACGGGCGTTAAGTGACGGCCGCGTCTGCACGCGGCCGTCACTAAGGGGTTAAGCGCAACATATTAATGGACTGAGATTTTACATCAAGTTTCAGCAGCAACACCTTTTGAATTAAACATCTCTCTCTCAGCAATTGGAGTACCCTTGTTTTACTCACAGGATAAACTCTACAAATTGTATTTTTTTCCATTTGCATGTTACTATCCTTTTAAGCAGTGTCAATTGGTATCCCTTGAGCGGTATCGAGTGAACAAAATGGCTGCCCTGTGAAGCTTCACAAAGGTTTGTGCAGTGTGGGAGTGCGTAGGAGTTTTAGGAAGTACATCAAAGAAAATAGAAGAAGCAGATGATATTGGGCCCACGTCTCATGACTGGCTGTAGTATACAATGAATCCGTACAAAGACTTTCCAGACTGATAAAACTGAATGATAAAAAACAGCTAGGCGTGCGGCACCAGATGGATTAAAAAGCGAACGCAGACAAACAAGTAAGATGCAGTCAGAACGTAAATAAATTAAAGTAAAAACCATAGCGTTTATTAGAGAACATACTTAAAACAGGCAGTGCAAAAACAGAGTGAAATCATTTAAAGGAGCAGTAAACATTTTTTTATGAAAACACATATATTACAGAGCATCTCATGCTGAATAAAACAAGGTCACTCTCATCGCTGTCAGATGTTTTATTCAAAATTTATATAAGTTCAAATAATCAGGAAGTGAATTTACTGTGTTTACTTCCTGATAGATCTAACTGACAGGAAGTGAATTTACTGTGTTTACTTCCTGATAGTTCTAACTGACAGGAAGTGAATTTACTGTGTTTACTTCCTGATAGATCTAACGGACAGGAAGTGAATTTACTGTGTGTTTACTTCCTGATAGTTCTAACTGACAGGAAATAGCTCAGCAGTTTCTATCACATTCTATGGAGAACTGTATGTCTCTGACTTTCCTCTCCATTAGAATCTAACAGGAAATCTAATTAGAATTTGACCACTAGAGGGCACTGCTAATGTAAAAAAACATGGGTTTCAACTGTAATAACTCTGGAAATATAAATCTCTCAGCAGTGGGAGTACACTTATTTTACTCAATAGGAAAATCCCTACAATATATATTTTTTCATAAAAAAAGTTTACTGCTCCTTTAATTATGAGAATATCACACTATATTGAACTGCCCTTGTGCATTTCTCACCCGTGTGGGTGCTTTGCTCTGGTGACCAATGGATAAGGCAGCTTCTGATGGTTTGAGGTTCTTATGGTCACGTGATTTTGTACCATCGATATTATGTACATTACCTACTAAACGCTGTTGATTTAATTTACTCTCTGACTGTATCTTATTTCTCCAATTCCTCTTTTTGCATGGTGCAACACACTGTGCTTTTAGCTTTTTGATTGTTCACATGTCCTAAAGTCCTATCAAAAATCCTCATAAAATTCTTCCTTTTACATCCGCTATTTGCAGGAAACTTTTTTATATGAAAAAAATTTGAAACAAAGAAACTTACAATTTAATGGTTAATAAAAAGCATTCAGTCGGTATAGTCTGCCCATTTTTCCTACTGTAAAAAACCTTACTGGGTCCTTGGTCTTGTCTCATGTTCAGGATAACATTATGCCTGTCCCGTGCATGCTTACATTCCATCGCTGTAATAATGCCTACCACTTCTGCTGGTGGGCTATTCCACTTATCTACCACTTCTGCTGGTAAGCTATTCCACTTATCTACCACTTCTTCTAATACGCTTTTCCACTTATCTACCACTTCTGCTGGTAGGCTGTTCCACTTATCTACCACTTCTGCTGGTAGGCTATTCCACTTATCTACCACTTCTGCTGGTAAGCTATTCCACTTATCTACCACTTCTGCTAATACGCTTTTCCACTTATCTACCACTTCTGCTGGTAGGCTGTTTCACTTATCTACCACTTCTGCTGGTAGGCTATTCCACTTATCTACCACTTCTGCTGGTGGGCTATTCCACTTATCTACCACTTCTGCTAATACGCTTTTCCACTTATCTACCACTTCTGCTGGTAGGCTGTTCCACTTATCTACCACTTCTGCTGGTAGGCTATTCCATGAAACTTTCTTACATTACATCTAAGCGTCTGTCCCTCTAGTTTTTGACTATGACATTTTATAGAAGGAAATCTGAGAGCATTTACTCTTGAGAAAAGCAATGGTGTAATCACTGCTGGGATTTTTTTTCATTGCACAGAGGTTTGAGTTATAATAACTTTTGGATTAAAAGTAGCTGGAGTATGCTTATTTTACACAGTAGAAAAGTCTTATATTATATAGTTCTTCATAAAGAAAGTTTATAGTTCCTCAAAATCTTGTTCATAATAAAGATGTGCAATGGCAGTTTTTTGCACCTGTAGGTAGGTGCTAAAGACGTCTTTCTATTCATACATTCCTCCACTGTCTTCCATAGAAGCTAATGCCCAATATTTCAAATAGTCAAAGAGGGACATTAGGGAGGTGTTGTTGGGGGCGTGGCTTGTGGGCAGGCGGCTCAAAAGGGATTGACAGCGCAGGCGCACGGAGGTCACTGTGACGAGATGTCCGTGCTTCCTGCTCCTGTGACCGTCAGAAAAAGGCAAAAATCTTTTCAACCGGGTAATATTTCTGGCGACTAGCGCTACTAAGCAGCTAGTCGCCAGATGAAGACTGATTTAAGGTAAAGTTATTGCAGGGTGGTAGTTCCCCTTTAATAGGAAATACAGTCAATAAGTTGGCAAGTTTAGAAATAATGATTTTTGTTTATAAGAATAACTGTGTCCTTCAAACTTTGCTTTTGTCAAAGAATCCGCCATTTGCAGCAAATGTAGATATTCCATTAAAATCAGCCGTTTCCATATACAGTAGTCATTTACAACATTAACAATGTCCACACTGTAGTTCTGATCCATTCGATGTGATTTTAATGGACACAATTTGCTTTTCTTTCAAAAACAAGGACATTTCTAAGTGATTCTAAACTTTTGAATGGTAATGTAGATTATTTCATGACCTACTGACACTGCTTTGTGTAACTGAATAAATGATTTAGAACAAAACTAAAGTATTATATTTAAACAGATTAATTTATAAGCACAAATACTGAAGTTTAAGCAAACATTAATGTGAGTTTTATTGCTGTGCGACAATGTGATACTTTGTGTTATTGAAAATATGATTTAGAACAAGACCAATGTATTTTATTTACACAGAATTATTTATATACACATATACTTGACATTTAAACAAACATTAATGTGCGTTTTATTGCTGTGGAGCAATGTTATACACTTCTATACACACCACACAGTCTGATCTCCTAAACACAGGGACACCAGGGTGATACACTTCTATACACACCACACAGTCTGATCTCCTAAACACAGGGTCACCAGGGTGATACACTTCTATACACACCACACAGTCTGATCTCCTAAACACAGGGACACCAGGGTGATACACTTATCTACACACCGCACAGTCTGATCTCCTACACACAGGGACACCAGGGTGATACACTTATCTACACACCACACAGTCTGATCTCCTAAACACAGGGACACCAGGGTGATACACTTATCTACACACCGCACAGTCTGATCTCCTACACACAGGGACACCAGGGTGATACACTTATATAGACACCACACAGTGTGATCTTCTAAACACAGTGGCACCAGGGTGATACACTTATATACACACACCACACAGTTTGATCTCCTAAACACAGGGACACCAGAATGATACACTTATATACACACCACACAGTCTGATCTCCTAAACACAGGAACACCAGGGTGATATACTTAAATACACACAGCACAGTCTGATCTCCTAAACACAGGGACACCAGGGTGATACACTTCTATACACACCACACAGTCTAATCTCCTATACACAGGGACACCAGGGTGATACACTTATATACACACCACACAGTCTGATCTCCTAAACACAGGGACACCAGGGTGATGCACTTATATACACAGCACACAGTCTGATCTCCTAAACACAGGGAACCAGGGTGATACACTTAGATACGCACATCATACAGTCTGATCTCCTAAACACAGGGACACCAGGGTGATACACTTATATACACACACACAGTCTGATCTCCTAAACGCAGGGACATCAGGGTGATACACTTATATACACACCACACAGTCTGATCTCCTTAACACAGGGACACCAGGGTGATATACTTATATACACACCACACAGTCTGATCTCCTAAACACAGGGACACCAGGGTGATACACTTCTATACACACCACACAGTCTGATCTCCTAAACACAGGGACACCAGGGTGATACACTTATATACATACCACACAGTCTGATCTCCTACACACAGGGACACCAGGGTGATACACTTATATACACACATCACACAGTCTGATCTCCTAATCACAGGGACACCAGGGTGATACATTTATATACACACCACACAGTCTGATCTCCTAAAAGAGGGACACCAGGGTGGGAAAGTGGGTCAGATGGATTTGGGTCTCAAAGACGGCCTGTCCCTCCTAAGGTGGAACCCTTGGGAGGTATGGAATCGTGTAATAAACTGCTGTACAAAAATACTCAATGACCCACACCTTTGTTAACGGTTTGACTGCCAGAGGGGTGTGCAGTGCATTTCAGAGCAATGTGTTCTGCTTAAAGGGTTAATAATCCATTCGCTTACAAATCTCTCACTGACCCATAACCAGAGCACAAGTGACCTTTACAGTCCATTTCATTAGATGATTCAGACTACTAACCCGCGAATGATTTACAGCAGATTTTAATGTCCGCTCCTTGTGATCCTGTTACTTGTATTTTCTGCCAAAGTCCACTGACAAAATAAGTCATGCTTTATAACCTTAACCATTTAGGAACCAGAGGGGTGTGTAACATATTGTTTTGCAATATGCTGCCTACACCTCTGAACATTAAAGGGTTAAGGTGATAGTACTGCATGAATGAATTCTTGTATACAGGGAGATCTACCACATAGGCTAACCTTCAAGAATGTGTTCCTGTTTCCTATATGTATTATGAGAAGAAATAGTGTGGGCTGTAATGGTCACCAATGTCTTGTCTTTTCCATTGTAGGAAATTGAGGCCCGATCAGAGCTGAGTTTCCAACACTTTGTCCTATTCTACAATAATTTGATGTTTGAGGCTCAGAAATCAGTAAGTGCATCTGTTGTACTGTCCTATATGAATGTGTTATCAGCTTCCTTCCATGTGATTTTTTTCATTTTCCCAATGAACAGAACATAAATGCTATTAAAGGGATAGTAATACTTAAAATGTAAAAAAAAATATGTTGTAGGGTTTATCCCCCTGAGTAAAACAAGAGTACCCCCACTGCTGAAAGATGTTTCATTCAAAAGTTATTAATTTTCAAAGTTGAATGTTTTAGGTGCAATATCACAGTGGCCTGAAATTGTACAGTGGCGCTGTTGCTACACGATCCTATGGACAGCTCTGGTCCCGGGACCATAAATCTCCATAGGATGGTGTAGCAACAGCGCCACTGTACAATTTCAGGCCACTATGATATTGCACCTAAAAAATTCAACTTTGAAGATTAATAACTTTTGAATAAAACACCTTTCAGCAGTGGGGGTACTCTTGTTTTACTCAGGGGGATAAACCCTACAACATATTTTTTTTTTACATTTTAATATTACTATCCCTTTAAAGCGGGTGTATCACCTATGCACAACATCCTTTAAATAGTTAGGTGACACATCCAATAGCATTAAATCCTTATTATTATTTTTTTTAAGCTTCCGTTTGGTTTAAATGTAACTTATAAAAGTCTGGGCTGCAGCCACTTCCGTATAGACTGCAGCCCAACGCTCTCCCTCTGCTATCATCCCTCCTCCAATGACAGAGGCTTCTGTCTGTAAGCTGGAGCGGTCTCATTGGCTAGATATCGATATTTGCCAATGAGACCGCTCCAGCTTGCAGACAGAAGCCTCTGTCATTGGAGGAGGGAGGGGAGCAGAGGCGGAGCTCTGTAACCGCGGAGAACTGCACAGAACTGCAGTCACCCGGAAGTGGCTGCAGCAGATACTTTTGTAAGTTACATTTAAACCAAACGGAAGCTTAAAGGGATAGTAATACTTGAAAATAAGTTTATTTTAAATTGTAGCCCTTGAAAAAACATGAAACATGATATAAGCCTTATCTCCCAAACCTTTATGGTTTGGGAGATATTCAGAAGTAAAGTTTCCCCTGGAGTGACGTCATTGCTCCACCCTTCAGATTTGGAATCCGGTCCCGGGACCGGCTGTGCCTCTCCAGAAGTGCTGAGATCACCATCTTTAAAAAGAATTTCTTAATTGGAATGGTCTACAAGGTGTGCTTGCAAGCCAGGAACACTTTGTACACAGTTCCAATTAAGTAGTTCTTTTCAAAGATCGGCACTGCTAAAGAGCTGCTGGTTGATCTGTGGACCGAATTCCAAATATGTCCACTAGATGGCAGACTTGGCTAAAACAGCCAGGAAAAGAGAATTACCGTAAAATCTCTTGTATAATACGCACAATTTTACCCCTCTTCACCTTATGTGAAGTGGGGGGTGCGTATTATACACGAGAATTTTTTTGTCTTAATTAAAAAAAAAAAAAAAAATTGCTGCCGGCTACTTTCCCACCCTCCCCCCCAGCTCGATCCGATGTCCATAGAAGCCTTACTTTATCTTGCTGCCTTTGAATACCGCACTCTGTCTGTCTTTAGCTCTGGTCCCATTTTCCCATTCGGGCGGCAGGCTTGCATTTGCCGTCCGCTTCCTTCAATGAACTTTCAGGACCTTCCGCCTCCAGCCAATGGTACTGGAGGCGGAAGGTCCTAAAAGTTCATTGAAGGAAGCGGACGGCAAATGCAAGCCTGCCGCCCGCATGGGAAAATGGGACCAGAGCTAAAGACAGACAGAGTGCGGTATTCAAAGGCAGCAAGATAAAGTAAGGCTTCTATGGACATCGGATCGCGCTGGGGGGAGGGAGGGAAGGTAGCCGGCAGCAATTTTTTTTTTTTGTAAGGGGGGAAAACAAGGGTGTGTATTATACATAGGCACTCTTGTTTTCCCCTAAATCTTGGGCATAATATACACCTGCGTATTATACACAGGTGCGTATTATACCTGAGATTTTACGGTATACTATATGTTACATGTGAATATCTCCCAAACCATAAAGGTTTGGGAGATAAGACATATCATTTTTCATGTTTTTTTAAGGGTTACAATATAAAATAAACTTATTTTCAAGTATTACTATCCCTTTAAAAAATAATAATAATAAGGTTTTAATGCTATTGGATGAGTCACCTAACTATTTAGGGAATGTTGTGCATAGGTGATACAGGGCTTAAAATATGAAGTCCTTTGCTACTAGCCAGACCTGAAAAGTTATTCGCCACTGCAAGCCAAAACATACCCACCAGGACTGAATTTTCACTCGCCATTGGCTAGTGGCAAGTGGAAATTTTGAGCCCTTGGGGATACATTCACTTTAAGTGCTCGTCCAGAAGAAATCATTCTGTTGCTGGTTGCTCCTAATGCAGTGATTCTCAACCAGGATGCCGTGGCACTTTGGTGTGCCATGGACATCAACTTAGGGTGCCTCATGTTTCTATGAAGACTAACAAAACTGGACTTTTTAAATAAAGATTTATAGAAATTGTTATGCACAATATATTTAGTTTTGCTATTATGATTGTAAGACCTAATAATAACTATATTTATGTATTGTACCCTTCATCATGCCTTTGATAAAGTACATTAAATATGTTAGGGGTGCCCCAAATGTTCTAGATTACGTGTTAGGGGTGCTCCGGACAAAAAAAAGATTGAGAACCACTGTCCTAATGTAACTAGCGAATTGTGAGTGTGAGCGTTGGACAGTAGCCAGAACATGTTGCCCAAAACAGACAGAAAACTTGAATGTCTCCAAACCAAATATTTGACCAGAGATGAAAATACCTCGCTTCAGTTCTAAGAGACTCATAAATATCCACACTCTAAATTTATACATATAAACAGTAATTATAATTGCACTTCTAAACCATTGGTGCCAGAGTGGTTTGCAAAACAATCCTTGGCAATGAGTTTGATACCTTTCTTGTAGTCAGTGGGTTAACTTTTTTGGGACTAGAGAGGCATTTCTCATGCCCAAGAAGGAATACCAGGCTAAACATGTATTTTTTGACTAATTTCACAAATATGAACTTATCTTAAGTGGACCAGTAACTTTTTTTTTTTTATGATAGAAAACCTGTGGCGCGTTTTTTCTTCAGTGTAAACAAAATACACTGTTTTTCTGTTCCAGCTTTGTTCCGCTTGTGTAGTTAAAGGAGCAGTAAACTTTTTTTATGAAAACACATATTTTATAGAGCATTTCCTGCTAGGGTTGCCAACCAGCCAGTATTTTACCGGCAGGCCGGTAAAAAATTGGCTTCTGTCCAATGTTAAGTCTATGGAGGGAATGCCATGGCTGGTATTTTTTTGAAGAAAAGGTGGCAACCCTATTTCCTGCTGAATAAAACAAGGTCACTCCCATCACTGTCAGGTGCTTTATTCAAAATTTATAGTAGTTTAAATAATCAGGAAGTGAATTTACTGTGCATCTACTTCCTGATAGTTCTAACTGACAGGAAGTGAATTTATTGTGTTTACTTCCTGATAGTTCTAACTGACAGGAAGTGAATTTACTGTTCATCTACTTCCTGATAGTTCTAACTGACAGGAAGTGAATTTACTTTGTTTACTTCCTGATAGTTCTAACTGACAGGAAGTGAATTTACTGTGTTTACTTCCTGATAGTTCTAACAGGAAGTGACAGCAGTTTCTATCACATTCTATGGAGAACTGTTTGACTCTTGACTTTTCTGACTTTCCTCTGCATTAGAATCTAACAGGAAATCTAATTAGAATTTGACCACTAGAGGGCACTGCTAATGTAAAAAAAACATGGGTTTAAACTGTAATAACTCTGTAAATATAAATCTCTCGGCAGTGGGAGTACCCTTATTTTACTCAGTAGGAAAATCCTACAATATATATTTTTTCATAAAAAAAGTTTACTGCTCCTTTAACCCCTTAGTGACAGCCGCGTTCGTACGCGGCTGTTGCCTTAACGCCCGTCGAACATTTTTTTTTTTTTTTCAAAGAAGTCCTGAGTCTCCGAGCGGCGTGCAGCCGCACGAAGACGCGGACTTCCGTGACTTACCAGGTACGTCCTCTGTCACTAAGTGACAGTTTCTGCGGGACGTACCTGGTAAGTCATCTGTCGTTAAGGGGTTAATGACGGATTAAGAACATAAGTCCCCCAGCCCTTGCAGGTGTGCAAGTGATTGCGGTCTGTGCCTTTTATGGGTCTGTTTCTTTTTTATTCTGGATATAGTCGGTGGTTTTCTGCTAAATCAGCTGAGAGCGAATGTCTGAAGAGTGTATCTAAGCGCAGCAGTGGAGAAAGTGCTGGGGATTTAAACCCTTAAGGACCAGCGCGCACGTGCGCGGGCGGCATTAAGGACCACTGAGCATTTTTTTTTTAATTCCGATTCAGGGCTCCCAGAACGGCGTGCAGCTGCGCGGAGCCCTGAAATCCATGATCTACATGTACGGCATGGGTCCTTTAAGCATTTTTACCCATGAAGTACATTTACGTCCTTGGACATTAAGGGGTTAAACAGAGAATTCAAACATTGATTAATGTAATACACATGTATCAAAAATATTTTGGCCTGCCATTTTACCTTGCAGAACCTAGGATAATGAGAGTTAGTATGGTTGTCATTGTACAGACTGACATGTGTTTGCACTCCTGGAACAGCTGTTCATACCTGTGTTAATAAGTAGCCAATATGGAAGCTCAGGTTAGAGATTTGGAGACGCCGGTTGCAACACTGAAGGAAGATGGCCAGTCTAGCGTGGGGTTTGCTGCTCACTGAGCACCAATTCTTAAAAATCCATTACTGAGCTTGAAAAATACAGAGACTCTCAAGTAAACGCAAAAGGAGATTTAAAGGGATAGTAATACTTGCAAATTACTAATACCCATATCGTAGCTTTGTTAAAAAGAAACTTCACCGCATCAAAGGGACGATGGATGGGGCCATATACCGTCAAATCTTGGGTGAGAACCTCCTTCCGTCAGCCAGGGCATTGAAAATGGGTCGTGGATGGGTATTCCAGCATGACAATGACCCAAAACACACTGCCAAGGCAACAAAGGAGTGGCTTAAGAAGAATCACATTAAGGTCCTGGTGTGGCCTAGCCAGTCTCCAGACCTTAATCCCACAGAAAATCTGTGGAGGGAGCTGAAGGTTCGAGTTGCCAAACGTTAGCCTTGAAATCTTAATGACTTAGAGAGGATCTGAAAAGAGTAGTGGGACAAAATCCCTCCTGAGATGTGTGCAAACCTGGTGGCCAACTACAAGATACGTCTGACCTCTGTGATTGCCAACAAGGGTTTTGCCACCAAGTACTAAGTCATGTTTTGCAAAGGGGTCAAATACATATTTCACTCAGTAAAATGCAGTGACTCATCTCTTATAGGAAGTAACAATAACAGTCATGTGTTAGATCTGTTACTATCACATTCTATGTAACACTGTAGTCAGTGACTCACCTCTCCCATAGAATGCAGCAGTATAACTGTCTGAACACCAGGTCACACTACTGATGACTATAATATAAAGAAAAAAAATAGATTGAAGGGCAATAGCTTTAAACATGTAGAACATTAGAAACACCTCCAGCACCCTTGTGTTAGTAGGTAGGAAAAGCCACATAGCATATGTATTGCCATTTTTACCATTTTTGTGCGTTCTCCCTTGTAATACCTTTTGGGGCTTTGTAGTACAACACCTTCCAGTGAAAGTAAACCCTACACATCATCTATATATCTGGACAGAAGATAAAAGGTGTCTTTTAACTTTTTTTTTTTTTTTAAGTTTCAAATAGACTTTATTGAGATAACAAGTCAGAACCACAGAATAATCATTGCATAGCATGCCCACACACGGACCCGTGGTTACAGCATAGGATAATAAGTGCAGAAACATTCAAGGGGTTAATAGCTCAATTGAAAGGGGAACTAACATGTCCACATAACAACTGTCCTTACTATGGCCTGAAAATCTTAGTGGCCCCTATGAATTTTACCTGTGTTCCTTGGTTCAAGAGCTAACATCCCCAATCAGCCCTCAATGTCAGATCAATGGGGACAGACATGACAATTTCTGCTAGTTTTTTCAGACTGAGCACATGAGCCTGCTTAACCGTTTAAGAACCAGAGGGCAATGCGCTGCATACCCCACTGGTTCTTAAAGGGTTAACCTTATATAGGGTGGAGTTTCAGGCCCTGTGGTCCTACTAGTATCTGCCATGTCTCCTCCATGAACCTGACATTCAGAACGTGATTTAAAGGGATAGTAATACTTTATTATTACTATCCCCCATATTGTAGATATTTGTCAAATAAGTTAAGAGCCCCCAGGTTCATCTCTCAGACCTTTATGATTTGAGAGATAACTGAAGACAAAGTTCCCCCTCCCTCCCCCTTCCCTGAAGTCAGCGTTGTACTGACTGCAGGGATATCCAGTCTGACTTTCATCATATGGCTCTGCAGCAGACCCGCAATCGCGTTAGTGACAAAGAATTATTTCACTGAAACGGTCTTCTACATGTGCTTGGTTTGTGATTGGTTTGTAAGCACACGTAGAAGACCGTTTCAGTGAAATAATTCTTTGTTAGTAACGAGATATATGCTCTGCTGCAGAGCCGCCTGATGAATGTCAGACCGATATCCCTGCAGTCAGTACAACGCTGACTTCAGGGAAGGGGGAGGGAGGGGTGAACTTTGCTTTCGGTTATCTCTCAAACCATAAATATTTGAGAGATGAACCTGGGGGCTATTAACTTATTTTGCAAATATATACAATATGGGGGAAAGTAATAATAAAGTATCACTATCCCTTTAAAGATGTTATCTCTTGAACCAAAGAGCAATGGCAAACTTCATAGGGGCCATTAGGTTTTTTGGCCATATTCTGTTAAATGGCGGGTTATTATTCGGTGATGTTACTTCTCCTTTAAATAAGTCTGGATATGTATTTGTCTGCTACAGTTCAGATGATCTGATTGAGGTTTCCTCCATTACGGCCAGTAATGTGACCAGATGTCGTCTTTAGTGCTTGGAATACTCTCTAGAGTTCAGTAGGTGTATATGGCTCCATTTAAATCAATAGTGATGTTTACTGGTTACCTAAGGATCATTTGGTTTGCCTCATAATTGTTCCTTTGTTGTCGTTGTGCGTACGACCCTTAGAATTCAGTCCACGGCCTCTCCTGAACATTGTCACTTTCCATTTCAGATAATCGAGCAGCTGGAACTCTCCTTCCCATTACGGTGAGTGTTAATGCAGACTGACATTGTCCTTCTATACAGACCAAGGTTAGGCAAACCGTGGCTCCTCAGCTGTTGGGGGAGAAGCAGCCTGCGTCTCCCATCTTCTGGTTGGGGATGATGGGCGATGTAGTCTGCAACAACTAGAGAATCTAAGGATGCCTACGCCTCTTCTAGACATTATTGTGGTGTTCACACCGTCCTTGTAGGTTTTTCTTTTTTTTAATGAAAAAAAAGTGCTCCCACTACTTTATTCAAATGTTATTACAGTTCAAACTGTTACAAAGCCACTGATCTGTTACTATCACATTCTATGGAGCACTGCAGTCAGTGACGTAGTGCTTTTAGCTGGTAGGGCCTTTAAATACAGAGTTAGACATTTTATGATGTTGGTCAGTACTCACTTTGGCCCTACTGGCTGTTTTACCGCAAACCTTTAAATCTGACCCTTAACCCTTTGAGTGGCAGAGGGGTACGTAACGCATTGCTTTGCAATGCGATGCGTAACCCTCTGGCACTCAAAGGGTTAATGTTCTGCAGGCTCCCCCTGTGGCAGCTAGTTAACCCTTTGATTGAACACCGAGCGATAGACAAGGTGGTAACATGTTAACCAGTAGAGCAGATGTGAATCAAAGTAGTTTTGTAATAAAGTACACACAAGTGATAAATGTGATACCATTATTCAGTGGCTAGTAGAGTGATACCTTTACTGGTAACTGAGTGGCTCTAGGATGTAAGCTTTTAAGACAACCAGGTCTCTTCTTCAGGCATAATAAGAATGAAGACTGAATATACAATACATGACTTTAAAACTCATGCACATTATTTTAAAGGGATAGTAATGTTTCACAAAAACAGCAGCTCCAATTAATCTTCATAGTATTAGTAGTTGTAGTTCAAGAGTAATTGAATGATAAAGTATCCCTCTCCCGCCGCTTTTACCTAGTGTAAGCCACCTCCCCTCAGATGTGGAATCCAGTCCATAGACCAGACAGATATCAGAAGGGGACAATCTTCTTACTGTGAGAACAATGAAAGCCCTGCCCCCCTTGATAAGTTTTTCAGCTTTTTCCCTTATCTTAATTGAAGATTGTCCCTCTCTGCAGTCTACCTGGGCACCTCCCTTCTGATCTGGCTGAGCAGTGTTGCATCAGTAAAAGGGGCGGGAGGGGGATACTTTATCATTCAATTACTCTTGTACTACAACTCTGACAGAATTGAAATAACACTTTCCAAGGTCCAAATACTATGAAGATTAATTAGAGCTGCTTTTATTATGAAACATTACTATCCCTTTAAATTCTTCTGGCAGTGTATATTCTTATCAGTATGGGCCATAATTCACTCCCTAGGCTCTAGTAAAGTCTCTTTGAAATACTAGAAAATACAAAGAAGATTTATTACCTTTTTTGATGTTCCAATGAATTGTAGTCTTTAGCCAGAGATGGTTATGTCTGTACAGTGTTTGGTTTAACCAAACATCACTTGCGTGCAAACCCATCACTTGCATTGAGCTGTGTAGCCCTCTGGCATCCAAAAGGACCAAAATATGTTTATTTGGGATAATGTAACGCAAATTCGTTATCATGGTTCAAGCCACAGTTCTGAGCATTAAACTTGGTTATTAGTTTATACTCCCAGATCTTTCTGTCTCTCTATTTCCTAAATTTCCCATCAGTACAGTCGCCTTGAGATCTTTAATGCTGTGAATAGTTTGCACAAATGTTGACCCACTGGGTGTCGGTTTTGTTGTTCACCCAGGGTGTAAAAGAATTAGGGTCACCACATGTCCCAGAATGCCCGGGACTGTCCCTTATTGGGGGTCTGTGTCTCGCATCCCGGGTCACCCCCCCACCGGGACAACAAAGAGTCCCGGAATGGAGAAACACGCACCAGTCCAGCCAGCCAATGAAATGTATTTGCTATTTGGTCCTCATTGGCTGGCTCAGCCAGCCAATGAGGACCATATAGCAAATACATTTTATTGGCTGGCTGGACTGATGTGTGAGAGACAGCTGGGATGGAGCAGGTCTGCTGGTGACTCAGAAAGATGGTCAGCGCCAGTGGGAGCCTCAGCCGCGGGACTAGGGTGACCACATGTCCTGGAATGGCAGAATGGAAATGTGGTCACCGTAATATGAATTCACCCTTTTTCTCAACGTCTGTCCTGTCTTACCCACATATGTCCTGTTTGGGGGCATTTGAAACGCATGATGATGTAGACAACATTAGATAGGCCACAGGAGAACTTGCCCTTGATATTGTGGTTTCAGTGGGAATGTGGTGTGGGCACCTTATATTGTGGTGCGTATGTGTTCACAGGTTCCACATGTCCTCTGCAGACAGGCAGAAGTACTATTATCTGTTGCGCTCTTAAGGGAACTCTTCGCCACCAGTTGTTTCAGGTTGGGAGGCTGTTTATAGGACAGGAGGTCTAGGGAATATTCTTTTTAACCTCTTAAGGCTGGCAGTTAAGGACCACGGAGCATTTTTTTTTTTTTTTGTTCCAGTGGATTCAGGGGTTCCCGAATGGCGTGCAGCCACACAGGTACCCCTGAATTCCATGACGTATAGAACCGTTATGGCTCCTTAACGGAAGTCTTCTCGTGATGGTCATGGCACATCATGGGTCCTTAGGGGTTAATCTGTCATCAGTAAGTAGTATTGTTTGAAGCTCTTTTGAGATTTTTCACAGTGCTTCAAGCTGTGGGCTGTAGGTGACTACTAATGACCGCTCTGTTATCTCCCTGTGGTTGTTTTTAGTCAAGGAGATTTCTTCTGGGTAAACTGGTGGCTCTCTGGATTCGGATGTCCGTGATCTTAGTATTATTTCCATGACCGATAATATCTCTTCTGAGATTTTTAGGATGTTGATCTTGGTCAGAAGACTCATAGCATATGTGGTTATAGCTTAAAGGGATAGTAATGTTTCACAATAAAAGCAGCTCAAATTAATCATCATAGTATTTGGACCTTGGAGAGTGTTATTTCATTACTGTCAGAGTTGTAGTACAAAAGTAATTCAATGACAAAGTATCCCCCTCCCGTCCCTTTTACTGATGTAACACTGCTCAGCCAGATCAGAAGGGAAGTGCCCAGGTAGACTGCAGAGAGGGACAATCTTCAATTAAGATAAGGGAAAAACCTGAAAAACTTGTCAAGGGGGGCAGGGCTTTCATTGTTTTCATAGGAAGAAGATTGTCCCCTTCTGTTATCTGTCTGGTCTATGGACTGGATTCCACATCTGAGAAGAGATGGCTTACACTAGGTAAAAGGGGCGGGAGGGGAAACTTTGCTTGTGAATATCTCTCAAACCATAAAGGTGTGAGAGATAAGACTTATATCGTTCTTCATGTTTTTTTAATGCCTACAAAATAAAATAAAGATAAAACGAAGTATTACTATCCCTTTAAAAGGATAGTAATGTTTCAAAATAAAAGCAGCTCCAATTAATCTTCATAGTATTTGGGCCATGGAGAGTGTTATTTCAATACTGTCAGAGTTGTAGTACAAGAATAATTGAATGATAAAGTATCCCCCTCCCACCCCTTTTACCTAGTGTAACACTGCTCCCCTCAGATGTGGAATATGGTCTTTTGACAGGTCACAGCAAGGGACAATCTTCTTACTGTGAGCATAAGGAAAACCCTGCCCCACTTGACAGGTTTTTCTGGTTTGTCCTTATGATCACTGAAGATTGTCCCTCTCTGCGATCCATCCAGACAGTCTTGATGCTCTGAGGTGAGCAGTGTTACATCAGTAAAAGGGGCAGGAGGGGGATACTTTATCATTCAATTACTCTTGAACTACAACTCTGACAGTACTGTAATAGCAGTCCATGGGCCAAATACTATGAAGCTTAATTGGAGCTGCCTTTGTTGTGAAACATTACTATCCCTTCAAGGCCTGGCTGTAAACAGTAGAGTTAAAATAGTGTGCATGAGTGTGTAACCTGTCATGTAATGTGTATCCAGCCTTCATTCTTATTATTCCTGAAGAAGAGACCTGTTTGTAATGAAAGTTTGCATCCTAGACAATACAGTTATTATTTTTACTCCACCAGTCTAATCTAATCATAGAGGTGAAGGGGACATACAGCACAGACTAGAGATGCCTTCTCTACGAGATGTCTGTGCTGTTCCGCACTGCTGCCTGCCGAACCAGTTCTATTTTTCACTAAATCCGGACTTATACTGCAAAATACAAGTATTTATATGTATATCGCTAAGGTAATAAGGATTTGGGACTAAATGTAAGTTTGATGATAATTCCACTTTAATTCAGTGGGAATTTGGAGATTTCTTTTTATTGGTCTCTCACTGGTTTGCTCCAGAATTGCTCCACTTTACCTTTATAAATAAGTCCCAATGTTTTAGGGTGCCTTAAGGTTTTGTCACCCTCACAGAGTTCAAATTGTTAAAGGGACACTAACACAAAGTCACATCACACAAAAGTGATCCCTTTCCTTTTGCTTTGTAGGAATGTTGATCGTCCGTCACTTTGTCAGATCTCGCTCTATGACTTCCAGAGGTTCCTTCAGTTTGATCAGAAGGTAAGCTGGATTTCTGACTGGAGTGAGGTGAGCTTCCTGTCTAGAGTCTTTGGGATCCATCATTTTATTGGGCAGAAATGTCATGCAGGCCTCCAAGTCAGGCTATTGTTTGCAAGCAAATGTCACATTCTATATAAGCCAGAGGTTCTCAACCCGTGCCCTCAGTGGCTACTAACAGGCCAGGATTTGAGGATTTCCTTGTTAGAGCACAGGTGAGTTAATCAGTGTGAATGAGCCTCTGATCACATGATTTCCTTGTTAGAGCACAGGTGAGTTAATCAATGTGAAGGAACCTCTGATCACATGATTTCCTTGTTAGAGCACAGGTGAGTTAATCAGTGTGAATGAGCCTCTGATCACATGATTTCCTTGTTAGAACACAGGTGAGTTAATCAATGTGAAGGAACCTCTGATCACATGATTTCCTTGTTAGAGCACAGGTGAGTTAATCAATGTGAATGAGCCTCTGATCACATGATTTCCTTGTTAGAACACAGGTGAGTTAATCAATGTGAAGGAACCTCTGATCACATGATTTCCTTGTTAGAGCACAGGTGAGTTAATCAATGTGAATGAGCCTCTGATCACATGATTTCCTTGTTAGAGCGCAGGTGAGTTAATCAATGTGAATGAGCCTCTGATCACATGATTCCCTGGTTAGAGCGCAGGTGAGTTAATCAATGTGAATGAGCGTCTGATCACATGATTTCCTTGTTAGAACACAGGTGAGTTAATCAATGTGAATGAGCCTCTGATCACATGATCTCCTTGTTAGAGCGCAGGTGAGTTAATCAATGTGAATGAGCCTCTGATCACATGATTTCCTTGTTTGAGCGCAGGTGAGTTAATCAATGTGAATGAGCCTCTGATCACATGATTCCCTGGTTAGAGCGCAGGTGAGTTAATCAATGTGAATGAGCGTCTGATCACATGATTTCCTTGTTAGAACACAGGTGAGTTAATCAATGTGAATGAGCCTCTGATCACATGATCTCCTTGTTAGAGCGCAGGTGAGTTAATCAATGTGAACGAGCCTCTGATCACATGATTCCCTTGTTAGAACACAGGTGAGTTAATCAATATGAATGAGCCTCTGATCAACACACTTGTGTTCTAGCAGGGAAATTCCTAAGTCCTGGCCTGTTAGTGGCCACTGAAGGTATGGGCTGAGAACCACTGGTCTAAGCAACAAGAACGATTAGGCAGCTATTAACTCCATTGCTAAAAATGTCTCCAATAAATTGCAAAGCCGTGTGTGTCGCCCAGGATGCACGAAGTTTAGGATTCAGTTTTTCTGATTCTAATACAGTGAACAGTGATTAAGTGAAGCCCCATTCACGAAACTCATAAGGCAGTTTGTTATTATATTGGTTATTTTCTCAATACCGTTTTGTTATGTTTTTAAGTTATGACTAAAGGATGATTCTGACTGGTCTTTGTTGTTCGTACTGTGTCTTCTCCAGTGCACAGTGTCAGTCAGCAGCTATAAAAGCCGGCAAGATATTACAATGTGTAAAAACAATAATAATAATACAGTGCCGTATTCATGAGGGTAATAAGTAGCAATTTTGAATAAAAAAAAAAAATGCTCCAAGGTTGTCAAATGAACATTTTCATTTATTTAAATATTACTTTTAAGCCATTGAGCACTAGAAAGGTCCTTTATAGTGTTCAAGGGCTTAAAAGCCATATTTAAATCAATGGGAATTATGGGAATGTTTTATTTGTCAATACAGTTGGCTGGATATGTAATTGCTCATCTTCTGCTTTCTGTTCAAACCCTTGGTAAGACCTCCCCTTGGGTATACAGTGCAGTTATAGGAATTAGCCCACAAAACGTTATTCTAGAGACAGACAGCAAAATTAAAGGGAATATTATTATTTTATAATTAATTAATGGGAATAGAAGACGTTAGTTGCAAGGAAAGGTTTGCTGGATTGGAAATGTTTACTATGGGAATGAGGCGTCTACAAGATAATATGATTAATTTTTACAAATAGGGACCAAGGGTGATTTTCTAAAAGGAAGGGTACATATCACCTTTTTCTGTAACTGTGCCTTGTGCTGCCGGTGGCATACAGTTGTGGGTTTCCCCTGCTTGTCCCCAATGTCTTGTTGGGGATGTGGATGGTGTCTCCAGCAGTTGAACTGCCAAATGTTTTCTACCCGTACGCCGAATAAAAATGTACTGGAATCAAAGAGAAATCAACGGCACTGCTGCAAGGAAATCAGTTGTACGAGGTGTGATGTAAAGCCAAAACTTACAAACACTCACCACCTTTAGGTTCATCCACGGAGCTGGTCTGAGGAGTTCCAACCTCTTTAACAAACGAAGAAAGAAGACGGCACAAATCTTCAAGTTCCAAATATAAAAAACTTTATTCACATAGAGTTACAAGGATGCCACACTTGCTAGATCATCTCACGCGTTTTGCATAATAGGTGCTTATTCATAGACATAATTTCTTACACACTTGCGGGTTCTCTTAAAGGCTAAGATTACACTCCCTCTATGCAATCAAGCAATCCAAAACACAGAGTTTCAAAATCTCCCTTGAAGCTTTGAGATTTTCAAACTATTGATTGAATAGAGGGAATGTAATCTTAGCCTTTAATAGAAACGGCAAGTGTGTTACTAAATCATGTCTATGATTAAGCACCTATTGTGCGAAACGCGTGAGATGATCTAGCAAGTGTGGCATCCTTGTAAATCTATGTAAATAAAGTTGTGTTTTTTTATTTGGAACTCCACAATTTGTGCGGTCTTCATTCTTCCTTTGTTAAAATGTACTAGGTCATTGACCTAGAATGACCTGGCTGAAAATCACCCTTGGCAGGGGCAGTACAAAGAACTGTTTGTTGACCATACATAGGACTGTACAGAATTCCTGACTTTGTAGACTGAGATTGCAGGAAAGGAGAGTTAATCTTCTGCAAAGTAAGTTTTTTTAATGTAAGAGTAGTAAACATTAGGAATGTATTACTGGAGGGAGGGGTAGTTTGGCAGAAAATCTTGAAGAAGGATTTGGACGACTTTTTCTCACAAATCATGATATACAGGGTTGAACTTGAAGGACTTACGCCTTTTTTAACATCTCAAACTTTGTAACTATGTAAATCCCCTATGTATGGTTCCAGATTAAAGTATTAGAGCAAATAAGACTCAGATTACAAGAAAATTTAAAGGAGCAGTAAACTTTTTTTTATGAAAACACATATTTTATAGATCTTTTCCTGATGAATAAAACAAGGTCACATTCTATCTATCACATTCTATGGAGAACTGTATGTCTCTGACTTTCCTCTCCATTAGAATCTAACAGGAAATCTAATTAGAATTTGACCACTAGAGGGCACTGCTAATGTAAAAAAAACATGAGTTTAAACTGTAATAACTCTGGAAATATAAATCTCTCTGCAGTGGGAGTAGCCTTATTTTACTCAGTAGGAAAATCCCTATAATATATATTTTTTCATAAAAAAGGTTTACTGCTCCTTTAATGTTTTTCTGTTCCCCACAATAGTTTCCCGTGGGGTCCTGTTATTATCCTGGTTGCATATGTTGGCTGAAGTGTCAGTATTACTGTATGTGCATATCTGGTAATAAGCGGAGCTGGATTTATAAGACAGGCTTTCCTAGACAAGAAACCCTAGGTGACCCTTAACCCTTTGAGTGCCAGAGTGGTACAGAATGCATTGCTTTGCAATGCATTCCGTACCGCTCTGGCACTCAAAGGGTTAATCCCACCTGTGACCACAACCCCCTCTCCTCCCATGACCCCAACCTCAGTCCAGTTCACTGATACGTGCAGAAAAATGCCCCTAACTTATATCATAAAATAGCTTAAATTATCTGATTTGTACAACTGGCCAAACTAGTATGTGGACTGTCCATTACAATAATATAATATATAACCTAGTAAATACATTGACTGAATTAGTGTATTAACTGTATATTACAGCAATATATAAAGTAAATAAAGTAACCAATTTAGAATATCATATGGTAAATTAACTGTTTAAGTTAGTATAGAAGCTGGACATTACAGTCCTATATAAACTGGTAAATAAACCAGGAAGTGGTCTCTGGTTCAGGGATTGTGCTGGCCACACCCACAATTTAGCACAGTAGGAGTGGTCAGCAAGGATGAGGCTCCTCCCCTCACAACTTAGTCAGCTGTCTACTCTGCCTAGTGGGAAATGATCGCTGGTGATCACAATCTTCTCTTGTCTGTTTGTCACCAGGAGGCCTGGGCGAGTGACATTGGCAAGGTTCGGGAATATCTATGCAGTTACCTGAAGGACGCTGATGGGGACACGTCTGAGCCTGTACTTCAGTTAGATGAGGTGAGTGTGCACTTGGTTCACTTGTTCCCAGGTATTTTACCTTCATCTAGAGCTGGATTGGGCACCGTGAGGCCTTCTAGCTGTTGCTCAACCACAACTCATATCATGCTGAGGATTATAGTAATTGTAGTCCAGCCTCATATTTCCCAACCCTGACCTACAGCAAGGGTCTGCACCCTTAAAGCGATAGTAATACTTCGTTTTATCTTTATTTTATTTTGTAGGCATTAAAAAAACATGAAGAATGATATAAGTTTTATCTCTCAGACCTTCATGGTTTGAGAGATATTCACAAGCAAAGTATCCCCCTCCCGTCCCTTTTACCTAGTGTAATCCATCTCTTCTCAGATGTGGAATCCAGTCCATAGACCAGACAGATAACAGCAGGGGACAATCTTCTTCCTATGAGAACAATGAAAACCCTGCCCCCACTTGACAAGTTTTTCAGGTTTTTCCCTTATCTTAATTGACGATTGTCCCTCTCTGCAATCTACCTGGGCACCTCCCTTCTGATCTGGCTGAGCAGTGTTACATCAGTAAAAGGGGCAGGAGGGGAATACTTTGTCATTGAATTACTCTTAAACTTCAACTCTGACAGAATTGAAATAACACTCCCCAGAGTCCAAATACTATGATGATTAATTAGAGCTGATTTTATTATGAAAATTACTATCCCTTTAAGCCCCACAGCTATTCAGAACTACAACTCTCATCATTCCCTCTCATCCTATGGCAGGGGATGATGTGAATTATTGTAGAGGTGGACGGCCTCAGGTTGCCTTCCACACACTAGGGACTGCCCAGCTGTGTGGAGTATGCACTGAAGTGCCAGGATTAATGGCATGCTAACCCCCCCTCTAATAATAACCCCCATTTACCTTAATCTGGGCAGAAAATCCTAATGGACTCCATGAATCAGTTCTGTGTATGGTTCCTTGGATATCAGGTCCTGGATATCATGGGCACATAAACCTTTTGTGTGATGTTTTGTTTGATCTCTTGCACAATGACCCTTTTCCTGTGATGCAATCTTACGCACAATTGAGTACGTTTCACCTTTTTTGGGGACGGAATGATTTGTTTGATCCAGAGCACTTAGCTTAATCAGTCTATTTTTTTGTAAAAAGTTTTGTTGGCCTGGAATTTGTGATAAATGTTTTGTTTGATCGAGAACGCTTCACACATACTATTGTCAAATCTTTCCTTATATTTTTTCACCATTTACTTTTTATTATTTTCACTTTTTTCTTATATCAATCAAGTGCACTTAATCGATGAAAGAAACACTTTAAATGTTTCAGAGCAAAGTAACCAAAGTTTGTAGTGTGCATACACAAATCTGCACTATGTACATAAAATGTATTGAGTATCTCGGGAACAGGACCACGGATCAACAACCGATAGGGACAGTAATATTTCATAATAAAAACAGCTCTAATTAATCATCATAGTATTTGGACTTCGGAGAGTGTTATTTTAATTCTGTCAGAGTTGTAGTACAAGAGTAATTCAATGACAAAGTATCCCCCTCCTGCCCCTTTTACTGATGTAACACTGCTCAGCCAGATCAGAAGGGAGGTGACCAGGTAGACTGCAGAGAGGGACAATCTTCAATTAAGATAAGGGAAAAAGCAGAAAAACTTGTCAAGAGGGGCAGGGCTTTCATTGTTCTGATAGGAAGAAGATTGTCCCCTGCTGTTATTTGTCTGGTCTATGGACTGGATTCCACATCTGAGAAGAGATGGCTTACACTAGGTAAAAGGGGCAGGAGGGGAAACTTTGCTTGTGAATATCTCTCAAACCATAAAGGTTTGAGAGATAAGACTTATATCGTTCTTCATGTTTTTTTAATGCCTACAAAATAAAATAAAGTTAAAACGAAGTATTACTATCCCTTTAAAGAACCACGACTGCAAAATATGTATAGTGGACAAAAAAAAACTTTTTTCCTGACCCAAATATTTTTTTTAGTAAATGGATTTTGAGCAAACTCAGGGTTTGTGACACAGCCTATTAACTCCTTCAGTCTTTTGGTGCAAAGCATATATGGAATACTTCCAAAATACAGGTTCTCCAAAGGCCACTGATGTAGTCAGTAAGTGCCTTGGCGGGGTTGTCTGCGTTCCTTCACATCCTCCTTAAACTTTTATTGAAAACAGGTGAGACCTGGGGAGGTGTTGTGTCAGGACTCTCCTGATGCCCCCCAGCTGTTGATTTCACAGCTGTTAGCCATGCTAAGGAGGAGGGCCCCACTGCTTCCACATAACAAGAATTTCCGGGTTGAGTGGGTGGTATCGAGAGAAGCTGCCCACATCATCAGTGACATATTATATATTACAGATGATGTAGGCAACCTTCCCTGATGCTACCCACTCATCCCCAAGCTTGGGTTGTGTGGAAGCAAAGAAGTAACACTCCCCAGCATAGCCACAGCTATTCATCGGCAAGAGATTTCAGCTTTGAAATTAATAATGGAGGTGTGTGGGGGGTGCATTAGAAGGTTCCTTATACCCCACCCCAATAAGGTCTGAATAATGACAAAAAAAGCATGTGGGTCAGATGAGTGTCAATCGCATTGCTTTGTATCTTGTTGGGCACCCCTCTGACACTCGTTCATATATATACTGTCTTTCTTCCCCAAACTTGCTCCACCATCCACTTGGGGCTATAGAACCCCACATGCACAACCACCTTGTCCCACATAACTACACCTACACTGCTTCCCTGGCCTTGTTCCAATAGTAGCCAGACTTTAGCTCACATTATGGTTGGCCAGCTCATACCGATGTGATACCATTTTTCTTGGGCTTGCTCGTGGTACTGAAAACAACAGGAAATTCCATAATGTTGAAAGGTTTTAATATCTTTGAATTGATTGAAGTGTAGAAAGTATGTGTTTTATTTCCTATATTGCCATTTTCTAGAAATAGTTGCACACTAGCCTAGGGGGAGAAAGACAAATGACCTACTCATTTGATGCAGCTGTTTGTCTACTTTCCAGAACTGTATTCCTTGCATAAATCTTATTAATACCTGTAACCATTTTATTACAGGTAGGTGATATTTGAAGAATATGTAAAAAATTAGACATTTTAGATGGAATCCCCTGTCATGTGCAAACCCATACCAATGTGGTACAGTTTCTCTCGGGCTGGCACTAGGTGTTGAATACAGTAGGAAATTCCATAATGTTGAACGATTTAGTATCTTTGACTCAACTGTAATATAAAAAAAAGTGTTATTGTTTTTTTTCTGTTGCATCAAATTCTGGAAGTAGTTGTGCGCATATACTATATATGTGTCTAATTACTTATGTTTGACCTATGAACCCTGTTCACCCACAGAGTCCATATTGTTACCTCTCCAGATGTATCTCCTTCCTCTGACCATTGTCTCCTGTGATTTCAGTTCCTGGCCTATCTTTTCTCCAAAGAGAACATGATCATGGACTCAAAGTATGAGCAGGTGGTGCCCGAGGAGATGAACTACCCGCTGTCCCAGTACTGGATCTCCTCCTCCCACAACACGTAAGTCCTGATGTACCTGTTCCTCTGTATGGATCTAATAATGGTGTTCACCAGTGTAGCATGTGTAAAGGCATGGATCATTAGCACCACATCTAGAGTTACTAGGAGAGAAACCAAGGCTCCCTTAGACATAGCCACCCCCACTCCTCTGTATGGGACTAATAACAATATTCCCCAGTGGAACACATGTATCAGGCATGTATTATCAGGACCACATCTAGAGTTGCTAGGGGAGGAACCCAAGGCTCCCTTAGACATAATCACACCCCCACTCTTCTTTATGGTTCTAATAACGATGTTCACCAGTATAACACTTGTACCAGGCATGTATCATCAGGAACAACACCTAGAGTTATTAGGCAAGGAACCCAAGGCTCCATAAGACATAGTCATACCTCCACTCCTCTGTATGGGTCTAATAGCGATATTCACCAGTGGAACACATGTATCAGGCATGTATTATCAGGACCACATCTAGAGTTACTAGGGGAGGAACCCCAGGCTCCCTTAGACATAATCACACCATGACTCTTCTTTATGGGTCTAATAACGATGTTCACCAGTATAACACTTGTACCAGGCATGTATCATTAGGACCACATCTAGACTTACTAAGAGAGGAACCCAAGGCTCCCTTAGACATAGTCACACCTCCACTCCTCTGTATGGGTCTAATAACGATGTTCACCAGTGTAACACATATATCAGGCATGTATTATCAGGACCACATCTAGAGTTACTAAGCAAGGAGCCCAAGGCTTCCTTAGACATAGTTACACCCCCTTCCCTCTTTATGGGTCTGATAACGGTGTTCACCAGTGTATCATGTGTACAGGCATGTATCATCAGAACCGCACATAGTGTTACTAGGCAAGGAACCCAAGGCTCCCTTAGACATAGCCAAACCCCTTAATAACATTGTTCACCAGTGTAGCACCTGTTCCAGACATGTATTATAAGGACTGTATCTAGTGTTACTAGGTGAGGAAACCAAGGCTTCCTTTAGACATAGTCTCACCCCCACTCCTCTGTATGAGTCTAATAACGATGTTCACCAGTATAACACGTGTACCAGGCATGGATCATCAGGACCACACCTAGAGTTACTAGGCAAGGAACCCAAGGCTCCCTTAGACATAGTCACACCTCCACTCCTCTGTATGGGTCTAATAACGATGTTCACCAGTATAACACGTGTACCATGCATGGATCATCAGGACCACACCTAGAGTTACTAGGCAAGGAACCCAAGGCTCCCTTAGACATAGTCACACCTCCACTCCTCTGTATGGGTCTAATAACGATGTTCACCAGTATAACACGTGTACCAGGCATGTATCATTAGGACCACACCTAGAGTTACTAGGCAAGGAACCCAAGGCTTCCTTAGACATAGTTACACCCCCTTCCCTCTTTATGGGTCTGATAACGGTGTTCACCAGTGTATCATGTGTACAGGCAGAACCGCACATAATGTTACTAGGCAAGGAACCCAAGGCTCCCTTAGACATAGCCAAACCCCTTAATAACGTTGTTCACCAGTGTAGCACCTGTTCCAGACATGTATTATAAGGACTGCATCTAGTGTTATTAGGTGAGGAAACCAAGGCTCCCTTAGACATAGTCACACCCCCCACTCCTCTGTATGGGTCTAATAACGATGTTCACCAGTATAACACGTGTACCAGGCATGGATCATCAGGACCACACCTAGAGTTACTAGGCAAGGAACCCAAGGCTCCATTAGACATAGTCACACCTCCACTCCTCTGTATGGGTCTAATAACGATGTTCACCAGTATAACACGTGTACCAGGCATGGATCATCAGGACCACACCTAGAGTTACTAGGCAAGGAACCCAAGGCTCCATTAGACATAGTCACATCTCCATTCCTCTGTATGGGTCTAATGACAGTGTTCACCAGTGTAACATGTGTATTAGGTATGTATCATTAGAACGGTATCTAGTGTTATGGTGTCACTAGCTGAAAAACCCAAGGCTCCCTTAGACATAGTCAGACCCCCACTTCTTATTCAGTCCTACCACTCACACACACCCACACTATTTTCCAGTACTGAACATGTTGCACGGCCCTCTGGTCCTTAAGGTGTTAAAGGGATAGTAATACTTCATTTTATCTTTATTTTATTTTGTAGGCATTAAAAAAACATGAAGAACGATATAAGTCTTATCTCTCAAACCTTTATGGTTTAAGAGATATTCACAAGCAAAGTATCCCTCCCCCTGTTCAGCCAGATCAGAAGGGAGGTGCCCAGGTAGACTGCAGAGAGGAACAATCTTCAATTAAGATAAGGGAAAAACCTGAAAATCTTGTCAAGGGGGGAAGGGCTTTCATTCTTTTCATACAAAGAAGATTGTCCCCTTATGTTATCTGTCTGGTCTATGGACTGGATTCCACATCTGAGAAGAGATGGCTTACACTAGGTAAAAGGGGCGGGAGGGGAAACTTTGCTTGTGAATATCTCATAAACCATAAAGGTTTGAGAGATAAGACTTATATCATTCTTCATGATTTTTTAATGCCTACAAAATAAAATAAAGTTAAAACGAAGTATTACTATCCCTTTAAGCTAATCATTATAATGTGGTGTCTTCTTTTTTACACAGGTATCTGACTGGGGACCAGTTTTCCAGTGAGTCCTCCCTAGAGGCTTACGCTCGTTGCCTCCGCATGGGCTGCCGCTGCATTGAGTGTGAGTAACGCGGGGACGGACATGCGCAAGTCACACGGACACAGTCCATAAACACGTATCACTTAAAATGTTATAGATCAGGGAGCTCAGACCTGTCACTGCCACTCTTCCCCCCCACATCAGGGCATGTTCTCAGGATGTCTTCACATACAAGTGAATGTTGGTAGCTCAGGCAGATACTCCTGAACCACTCATTGGCTTTCCTGCGTTCGTGTGAGGAGATCCTGAAATCCTATACCATTGGGGTGGCCTGTGGGCAGGTGTGTGCTCCCCTGATATAGATCATGGTCAGCAAATGGGAGGCCCTTCATCTGTTGCCTCACTACAACTCCCATAATCCTTTCCCAGCCATAGGCTGGAGAGTATGATGGGATATTAAGTACAGCAGCAGTTGAAGGTCCTGATGTTACACACCCTTGATATAAATACACAGAAATGGGTACATGTTTAAAGGTTTAAGCAGTAAAAGTGTTTGTGAATTTCCGTATGAGACTTTCATTGAGTATTTAAATCAAGGCTGGGCACCCTGAGGCTCTCCAGATGTTGGAGACTACAATGCCTTTCATTCCCAGCCAATCTCTAATTAATTGTATAAGATGTGACTGCTAGGTGGTGCTGTTTTATTAGTCCCTATGGAGAATATCTTTCATTCCGGCAATGGGAATGCACAACAATGACCAGCTTAAATTTTCCCTTCTTGTTTTGCCAGTGGACTGTTGGGATGGACCAGATGATCTGCCCATCATCTACCACGGACACACCCTGACCTCGAAGATCAAGTTCCTGGATGTCTTGTACACTATCAAGGAGAACGCCTTTGTCACGTCAGAGTAAGGAACCCACAGACCCACAAACAGTACAAAGAGTACTAGTGCACTGAGGAGGTGGAGCTACAATGATACTACTAGTGCCCTGAGGAGGATATTATGTTCCTGGTGCATTGAGGAGGAGGAGCTATAATCTCCCTAGCGCACTGAGGAGGAAGAGCTACAATTTTCCTAGTGCTCCAAGGAGGAGGAGCTATAATATTCCTAGTGCACAGAGGAGGCGGAGCTATAATGTTCCTGCTGCACTGAGGAGGAGGTGCTATAATGTTACTAGTGCACTCGGAAGGAGGAGATCTAGTGTTGCTAGTGCCGTCAGTAGGAGGAGCTATAATGTTCTTAGGGCAATAAGGAGGAGCTACAATGTTCCTAGTACACTGAGGAAGAGGAGCTATAACGTTCCTAGTTCTCTCAGTAGGAGGAGTTATAATGTTCCTAGTGCTCTCAGTAGGAGGAGTTATAACGTCCCTAGTGCTCTCAGTAGGAGGAGTTATAATGTCCCTAGTGCTCTCAGTAGGAGGAGTTATAACGTCCCTAGTGCACTCAGTAGGAGGAGTTATAACGTCCCTAGTGCACTCAGTAGGAGGAGTTATAACGTCCCTAGTGCTCTCAGTAGGAGGAGTTATAATGTTCCTAGTGCTCTCAGTAGGAGGGGTTATAACGTCCCTAGTGCACTCAGTAGGAGGAGTTATAACGTCCCTAGTGCACTCAGTAGGAGGAGTTATAACGTCCCTAGTGCTCTCAGTAGGAGGAGTTATAACGTCCCTAGTGCTCTCAGTAGGAGGAGTTATAATGTCCCTAGTGCACTCAGTAGGAGGAGTTATAACGTCCCTAGTGCTCTCAGTAGGAGGAGTTATAACGTCCCTAGTGCACTCAGTAGGAGGAGTTATAACGTCCCTAGTGCTCTCAGTAGGAGGAGTTATAACGTCCCTAGTGCACTCAGTAGGAGGAGTTATAACGTCCCTAGTGCTCTCAGTAGGAGGAGTTATAACGTCCCTAGTGCTCTCAGTAGGAGGAGTTATAATGTCCCTAGTGCACTCAGTAGGAGGAGTTATAACGTCCCTAGTGCTCTCAGTAGGAGGAGTTATAATGTCCCTAGTGCACTCAGTAGGAGGAGTTATAACGTCCCTAGTGCACTCAGTAGGAGGAGTTATAACATCCCTAGTGCTCTCAGTAGGAGGAGTTACAATGTCCCTAGTGCTCTCAGTAGGAGGAGTTATAATGTCCCTAGTGCACTCAGTAGGAGGAGTTATAACGTCCCTAGTGCACTCAGTAGAAGGAGTTATAACGTCCCTAGTGCACTCAGTAGGAGGAGTTATAACATCCCTAGTGCTCTCAGTAGGAGGAGTTATAATGTCCCTAGTGCACTCAGTAGGAGGAGTTATAACGTCCCTAGTGCTCTCAGTAGGAGGAGTTATAATGTCCCTAGTGCACTCAGTAGGAGGAGTTATAACATCCCTAGTGCTCTCAGTAGGAGGAGTTACAATGTTCCTAGTTCTCTCAGTAGGAGGAGTTATAATGTCCCTAGTGCACTCAGTAGGAGGAGTTATAATGTCCCTAGTGCTCTCAGTAGGAGGAGTTACAATGTCCCTAGTGCTCTCAGTAGGAGGAGTTACAATGTCCCTAGTGCTCTCAGTAGGAGGGGTTATAATGTCCCTAGTGCTCTCTGTAGGAGGAGTTATAATGTCCCTAGTGCTCTCAGTAGGAGGAGTTACAATGTTCCTAGTGCTCTCAGTAGGAGGAGTTACAATGTTCCTAGTGCTCTCAGTAGGAGGAGTTACAATGTTCCTAGTTCTCTCAGTAGGAGGAGTTATAATGTCCCTAGTGCACTCAGTAGGAGGAGTTATAACATCCCTAGTGCTCTCAGTAGGAGGAGTTACAATGTTCCTAGTTCTCTCAGTAGGAGGAGTTATAATGTCCCTAGTGCACTCAGTAGGAGGAGTTATAACATCCCTAGTGCTCTCAGTAGGAGGAGTTACAATGTCCCTAGTGCTCTCAGTAGGAGGAGTTACAATGTTCCTAGTGCTCTCAGTAGGAGGAGTTACAATGTTCCTAGTGCTCTCAGTAGGAGGAGTTACAATGTTCCTAGTTCTCTCAGTAGGAGGAGTTATAATGTCCCTAGTGCTCTCAGTAGGAGGGGTTATAATGTTCCTAGTGCTCTCAGTAGGAGGAGTTATAACGTCCCTAGTGCACTCAGTAGGAGGAGTTACAATGTCCCTAGTGCTCTCAGTAGGAGGAGTTACAATGTTCCTAGTGCTCTCAGTAGGAGGAGTTACAATGTTCCTAGTTCTCTCAGTAGGAGGAGTTATAATGTCCCTAGTTCTCTCAGTAGGAGGAGTTACAATGTTCCTAGTGCACTCAGTAGGAGGAGTTATAACGTCCCTAGTGCACTCAGTAGGAGGAGTTATAACGTCCCTAGTGCTCTCAGTAGGAGGAGTTATAATGTCCCTAGTGCACTCAGTAGGAGGAGTTACAATGTTCCTAGTTCTCTCAGTAGGAGGAGTTATAATGTCCCTAGTGCACTCAGTAGGAGGAGTTATAATGTCCCTAGTGCACTCAGTAGGAGGAGTTACAATGTTCCTAGTGCTCTCAGTAGGAGGAGTTATAACGTCCCTAGTGCACTCAGTAGGAGGAGTTATAACGTCCCTAGTGCACTCAGTAGGAGGGGTTATAATGTCCCTAGTGCACTCAGTAGGAGGAGTTACAATGTCCCTAGTGCTCTCAGTAGGAGGAGTTACAATGTTCCTAGTGCACTCAGTAGGAGGAGTTACAACGTTCCTAGTGCTCTCAGTAGGAGGAGTTATAACGTCCCTAGTGCACTCAGTAGGAGGAGTTATAACGTCCCTAGTGCACTCAGTAGGAGGAGTTATAACGTCCCTAGTGCTCTCAGTAGGAGGGGTTATAATGTCCCTACTGCACTCAGTAGGAGGAGTTATAATGTCCCTAGTGCTCTCAGTAGGAGGAGTTATAACGTCCCTAGTGCTCTCAGTAGGAGGGGTTATAATGTCCCTAGTGCACTCAGTAGGAGGAGTTATAATGTCCCTAGTGCACTCAGTAGGAGGAGTTATAATGTCCCTAGTGCTCTCAGTAGGAGGGGTTATAATGTCCCTAGTGCTCTCAGTAGGAGGAGTTACAATGTCCCTAGTGCACTCAGTAGGAGGAGTTATAACGTCCCTAGTGCTCTCAGTAGGAGGAGTTACAATGTTCCTAGTTCTCTCAGAAGGAGGAGTTATAATGTCCCTAGTGCTCTCAGTAGGAGGAGTTACAATGTTCCTAGTGCGCTCAGTAGGAGGAGTTACAATATTCCTAGTGCGCTCAGTAGGAGGAGTTACAATGTTCCTAGTGCACTCAGTAGGAGGGGTTATAACATCCCTAGTGCACTCAGTAGGAGGAGTTATAACGTTACTAGTGCACTCAGTAGGAGGAGTTATAATGTCCCTAGTTCTCTCAGTAGGAGGAGTTATAATGTTCCTAGTGCACTCAATAGGAGGAGTTATAACGTCCCTAGTGCACTCAGTAGGAGGAGTTACAATGTTCCTAGTGCACTCAGTAGGAGGGGTTATAATGTCCCTAGTGCTCTCAGTAGGAGGAGTTATAATGTCCCTAGTGCTCTCAGTAGGAGGAGTTACAATGTTCCTAGTGCTCTCAGTAGGAGGAGTTATAATGTCCCTAGTGCTCTCAGTAGGAGGAGTTATAATGTTCCTAGTGCTCTCAGTAGGAGGAGTTATAACGTCCCTAGTGCACTCAGTAGGAGGAGTTACAATGTTCCTAGTGCTCTCAGTAGGAGGAGTTATAATGTCCCTAGTGCTCTCAGTAGGAGGAGTTACAATGTTCCTAGTGCTCTCAGTAGGAGGAGTTATAATGTCCCTAGTGCTCTCAGTAGGAGGAGTTACAATGTTCCTAGTGCACTCAGTAGGAGGGGTTATAATGTCCCTAGTGCACTCAGTAGGAGGAGTTATAACGTCCCTAGTGCTCTCAGTAGGAGGAGTTATAATGTCCCTAGTGCTCTCAGTAGGAGGAGTTACAATGTTCCTAGTGCTCTCAGTAGGAGGAGTTATAATGTCCCTAGTGCACTCAGTAGGAGGGGTTATAATGTCCCTAGTGCACTCAGTAGGAGGAGTTATAATGTCCCTAGTGCACTCAGTAGGAGGGGTTATAATGTCCCTAGTGCACTCAGTAGGAGGAGTTATAACGTCCCTAGTGCTCTCAGTAGGAGGAGTTATAATGTCCCTAGTGCTCTCAGTAGGAGGAGTTATAACGTCCCTAGTGCTCTCAGTAGGAGGAGTTATAATGTCCCTAGTTCTCTCAGTAGGAGGAGTTATAACGTCCCTAGTGCTCTCAGTAGGAGGAGTTATAATGTCCCTAGTGCTCTCAGTAGGAGGAGTTATAATGTCCCTAGTGCTCTCAGTAGGAGGAGTTACAATGTTCCTAGTGCACTCAATAGGAGGAGTTATAATGTTCCTAGTGCTCTCAGTAGGAGGAGTTACAATGTTCCTAGTGCACTCAATAGGAGGAGTTATAACGTCCTTAGTGCACTCAGTAGGAGGAGTTACAATGTTCCTAGTGCACTCAGTAGGAGGGGTTATAATGTCCCTAGTGCACTCAGTAGGAGGGGTTATAATGTCCCTAGTGCACTCAGTAGGAGGAGTTATAACGTCCCTAGTGCTCTCAGTAGGAGGGGTTATAATGTCCCTAGTGCTCTCAGTAGGAGGGGTTATAATGTCCCTAGTGCTCTCAGTAGGAGGAGTTATAACGTCCCTAGTGCTCTCAGTAGGAGGAGTTATAACGTCCCTAGTGCTCTCAGTAGGAGGAGTTACAATGTTCCTAGTGCTCTCAGTAGGAGGAGTTATAATGTCCCTAGTGCTCTCAGTAGGAGGAGTTATAATGTCCCTAGTGCACTCAGTAGGAGGAGTTATAACGTCCCTAGTGCTCTCAGTAGGAGGAGTTACAATGTTCCTAGTGCACTCAGTAGGAGGAGTTATAATGTCCCTAGTGCTCTCAGTAGGAGGAGTTACAATGTTCCTAGTGCACTCAGTAGGAGGGGTTATAATGTCCCTAGTGCTCTCAGTAGGAGGAGTTACAATGTTCCTAGTGCGCTCAGTAGGAGGAGTTACAATGTTCCTAGTGCTCTCAGTAGGAGGAGTTACAATGTTCCTAGTGCGCTCAGTAGGAGGAGTTACAATGTTCCTAGTGCACTCAGTAGGAGGGGTTATAATGTCCCTAGTGCTCTCAGTAGGAGGAGTTACAATGTTCCTAGTGCGCTCAGTAGGAGGAGTTACAATGTTCCTAGTGCACTCAGTAGGAGGAGTTATAATGTCCCTAGTGCTCTCAGTAGGAGGAGTTATAATGTCCCTAGTGCTCTCAGTAGGAGGAGTTACAATGTTCCTAGTGCGCTCAGTAGGAGGAGTTACAATGTTCCTAGTGCACTCAGTAGGAGGAGTTATAATGTCCCTAGTGCTCTCAGTAGGAGGAGTTACAATGTTCCTAGTGCGCTCAGTAGGAGGAGTTACAATGTTCCTAGTGCTCTCAGTAGGAGGAGTTACAATGTTCCTAGTGCGCTCAGTAGGAGGAGTTACAATGTTCCTAGTGCACTCAGTAGGAGGGGTTATAATGTCCCTAGTGCACTCAGTAGGAGGAGTTATAAGGTCCCTAGTGCGCTCAGTAGGAGGAGTTACAATGTTCCTAGTGCACTCAGTAGGAGGGGTTATAATGTCCCTAGTGCACTCAGTAGGAGGAGTTATAATGTCCCTAGTGCTCTCAGTAGGAGGAGTTATAACGTCCCTAGTGCACTCAGTAGGAGGAGTTATAACGTCCCTAGTGCACTCAGTAGGAGGGGTTATAATGTCCCTAGTGCACTCAGTAGGAGGAGTTATAACGTCCCTAGTGCACTCAGCAGGAGGAGTTATAACGTCCCTAGTGCACTCAGTAGGAGGAGTTACAATGTTCCTAGTGCACTCAGTAGGAGGAGTTACAATGTTACTAGTGCACTCAGTAGGAGGAGTTATAACGTCCCTAGTGCACTCAGTAGAAGGAGTTACAATGTTCCTAGTGCTCTCAGTAGGAGGAGTTATAACGTCCCTAGTGCACTCAGTAGGAGGGGTTATAATGTCCCTAGTGCTCTCAGTAGGAGGAGTTATAATGTCCCTAGTGCTCTCAGTAGGAGGAGTTATAACGTCCCTAGTGCACTCAGTAGGAGGAGTTATAACGTCCCTAGTGCACTCAGTAGGAGGGGTTATAACGTCCCTAGTGCTTTCAGTAGGAGGAGTTATAACGTCCCTAGTGCACTCAGCAGGAGGAGTTATAACGTCCCTAGTGCACTCAGTAGGAGGAGTTACAATGTTACTAGTGCACTCAGTAGGAGGAGTTATAACGTCCCTAGTGCACTCAGTAGGAGGAGTTACAATGTTCCTAGTGCTCTCAGTAGGAGGAGTTATAACGTCCCTAGTGCACTCAGTAGGAGGGGTTATAATGTCCCTAGTGCTCTCAGTAGGAGGAGTTACAATGTTCCTAGTGCACTCAGTAGGAGGAGTTATAATGTCCCTAGTGCTCTCAGTAGGAGGAGTTATAATGTCCCTAGTGCTCTCAGTAGGAGGAGTTACAATGTCCCTAGTGCTCTCAGTAGGAGGGGTTATAATGTCCCTAGTGCTCTCAGTAGGAGGAGTTACAATGTTCCTAGTGCACTCAGTAGGAGGAGTTATAATGTCCCTAGTGCTCTCAGTAGGAGGGGTTATAATGTCCCTAGTGCTCTCAGTAGGAGGAGTTACAATGTTCCTAGTGCACTCAGTAGGAGGAGTTATAACGTCCCTAGTGCTCTCAGTAGGAGGAGTTATAACATCCCTAGTTCTCTCAGTAGGAGGAGTTATAATGTCCCTAGTGCTCTCAGTAGGAGGGGTTATAATGTCCCTAGTGCTCTCAGTAGGAGGGGTTATAATGTCCCTAGTGCACTCAGTAGGAGGAGTTATAATGTCCCTAGTGCTCTCAGTAGGAGGAGTTACAATGTCCCTAGTGCTCTCAGTAGGAGGAGTTATAACGTCCCTAGTGCACTCAGTAGGAGGGGTTATAATGTCCCTAGTGCTCTCAGTAGGAGGAGTTACAATGTTCCTAGTGCACTCAGTAGGAGGAGTTATAATGTCCCTAGTGCTCTCAGTAGGAGGGGTTATAATGTCCCTAGTGCTCTCAGTAGGAGGAGTTACAATGTTCCTAGTGCACTCAGTAGGAGGAGTTATAATGTCCCTAGTGCTCTCAGTAGGAGGAGTTACAATGTTCCTAGTGCGCTCAGTAGGAGGAGTTACAATGTTCCTAGTGCGCTCAGTAGGAGGAGTTACAATGTTCCTAGTGCGCTCAGTAGGAGGAGTTACAATGTTCCTAGTGCACTCAGTAGGAGGGGTTATAACGTTCCTAGTTCTCTCAGTAGGAGGAGTTATAATGTTCCTAGTGCTCTCAGTAGGAGGAGTTATAATGTCCCTAGTGCTCTCAGTAGGAGGAGTTATAATGTCCCTAGTGCACTCAGTAGGAGGAGTTATAACGTCCCTAGTGCTCTCAGCAGGAGGAGTTATAACGTCCCTAGTGCACTCAGTAGGAGGAGTTACAATGTTCCTAGTTCTCTCAGTAGGAGGAGTTACAATGTCCCTAGTGCACTCAGTAGGAGGAGTTACAATGTCCCTAGTGCACTCAGCAGGAGGAGTTATAACGTCCCTAGTGCTCTCAGTAGGAGGAGTTATAATGTCCCTAGTGCTCTCAGTAGGAGGGGTTATAACGTCCCTAGTGCACTCAGTAGGAGGAGTTACAATGTCCCTAGTGCACTCAGTAGGAGGGGTTATAATGTCCCTAGTGCACTCAGTAGGAGGGGTTATAACGTCCCTAGTGCACTCAGTAGGAGGAGTTATAATGTCCCTAGTGCACTCAGTAGGAGGGGTTATAATGTCCCTAGTGCTCTCAGTAGGAGGAGTTATAATGTCCCTAGTGCTCTCAGTAGGAGGAGTTACAATGTCCCTAGTGCACTCAGTAGGAGGAGTTATAACGTCCCTAGTGCTCTCAGTAGGAGGAGTTATAATGTCCCTAGTGCTTTCAGTAGGAGGAGTTATAACGTCCCTAGTGCACTCAGTAGGAGGAGTTATAACGTTCCTAGTGCTCTCAGTAGGAGGAGTTATAATGTCCCTAGTGCACTCAGTAGGAGGAGTTATAACGTCCCTAGTGCACTCAGTAGGAGGAGTTATAACGTCCCTAGTGCACTCAGTAGGAGGAGTTATAATGTCCCTAGTGCACTCAGTAGGAGGAGTTATAACGACCCTAGTGCACTCAGTAGGAGGAGTTATAATGTCCCTAGTGCTCTCAGTAGGAGGAGTTACAATGTTCCTAGTGCGCTCAGTAGGAGGAGTTACAATGTTCCTAGTGCACTCAGTAGGAGGGGTTATAATGTCCCTAGTGCTCTCAGTAGGAGGAGTTACAATGTTCCTAGTGCGCTCAGTAGGAGGAGTTACAATGTTCCTAGTGCACTCAGTAGGAGGAGTTATAATGTCCCTAGTGCTCTCAGTAGGAGGAGTTATAATGTCCCTAGTGCTCTCAGTAGGAGGAGTTACAATGTTCCTAGTGCGCTCAGTAGGAGGAGTTACAATGTTCCTAGTGCACTCAGTAGGAGGAGTTATAATGTCCCTAGTGCTCTCAGTAGGAGGAGTTACAATGTTCCTAGTGCGCTCAGTAGGAGGAGTTACAATGTTCCTAGTGCTCTCAGTAGGAGGAGTTACAATGTTCCTAGTGCGCTCAGTAGGAGGAGTTACAATGTTCCTAGTGCACTCAGTAGGAGGGGTTATAATGTCCCTAGTGCACTCAGGAGGAGGAGTTATAATGTCCCTAGTGCTCTCAGTAGGAGGAGTTATAACGTCCCTAGTGCACTCAGTAGGAGGAGTTATAACGTCCCTAGTGCACTCAGTAGGAGGGGTTATAATGTCCCTAGTGCACTCAGTAGGAGGAGTTATAACGTCCCTAGTGCACTCAGCAGGAGGAGTTATAACGTCCCTAGTGCACTCAGTAGGAGGAGTTACAATGTTCCTAGTGCACTCAGTAGGAGGAGTTACAATGTTACTAGTGCACTCAGTAGGAGGAGTTATAACGTCCCTAGTGCACTCAGTAGGAGGAGTTACAATGTTCCTAGTGCTCTCAGTAGGAGGAGTTATAACGTCCCTAGTGCACTCAGTAGGAGGGGTTATAATGTCCCTAGTGCTCTCAGTAGGAGGAGTTATAATGTCCCTAGTGCTCTCAGTAGGAGGAGTTATAACGTCCCTAGTGCACTCAGTAGGAGGAGTTATAACGTCCCTAGTGCACTCAGTAGGAGGGGTTATAACGTCCCTAGTGCTTTCAGTAGGAGGAGTTATAACGTCCCTAGTGCACTCAGCAGGAGGAGTTATAACGTCCCTAGTGCACTCAGTAGGAGGAGTTACAATGTTACTAGTGCACTCAGTAGGAGGAGTTATAACGTCCCTAGTGCACTCAGTAGGAGGAGTTACAATGTTCCTAGTGCTCTCAGTAGGAGGAGTTATAACGTCCCTAGTGCACTCAGTAGGAGGGGTTATAATGTCCCTAGTGCTCTCAGTAGGAGGAGTTACAATGTTCCTAGTGCACTCAGTAGGAGGAGTTATAATGTCCCTAGTGCTCTCAGTAGGAGGAGTTATAATGTCCCTAGTGCTCTCAGTAGGAGGAGTTACAATGTCCCTAGTGCTCTCAGTAGGAGGGGTTATAATGTCCCTAGTGCTCTCAGTAGGAGGAGTTACAATGTTCCTAGTGCACTCAGTAGGAGGAGTTATAATGTCCCTAGTGCTCTCAGTAGGAGGGGTTATAATGTCCCTAGTGCTCTCAGTAGGAGGAGTTACAATGTTCCTAGTGCACTCAGTAGGAGGAGTTATAACGTCCCTAGTGCTCTCAGTAGGAGGAGTTATAACATCCCTAGTTCTCTCAGTAGGAGGAGTTATAATGTCCCTAGTGCTCTCAGTAGGAGGGGTTATAATGTCCCTAGTGCTCTCAGTAGGAGGGGTTATAATGTCCCTAGTGCACTCAGTAGGAGGAGTTATAATGTCCCTAGTGCTCTCAGTAGGAGGAGTTACAATGTCCCTAGTGCTCTCAGTAGGAGGAGTTATAACGTCCCTAGTGCACTCAGTAGGAGGGGTTATAATGTCCCTAGTGCTCTCAGTAGGAGGAGTTACAATGTTCCTAGTGCACTCAGTAGGAGGAGTTATAATGTCCCTAGTGCTCTCAGTAGGAGGGGTTATAATGTCCCTAGTGCTCTCAGTAGGAGGAGTTACAATGTTCCTAGTGCACTCAGTAGGAGGAGTTATAATGTCCCTAGTGCTCTCAGTAGGAGGAGTTACAATGTTCCTAGTGCGCTCAGTAGGAGGAGTTACAATGTTCCTAGTGCGCTCAGTAGGAGGAGTTACAATGTTCCTAGTGCGCTCAGTAGGAGGAGTTACAATGTTCCTAGTGCACTCAGTAGGAGGGGTTATAACGTTCCTAGTTCTCTCAGTAGGAGGAGTTATAATGTTCCTAGTGCTCTCAGTAGGAGGAGTTATAATGTCCCTAGTGCTCTCAGTAGGAGGAGTTATAATGTCCCTAGTGCACTCAGTAGGAGGAGTTATAACGTCCCTAGTGCTCTCAGCAGGAGGAGTTATAACGTCCCTAGTGCACTCAGTAGGAGGAGTTACAATGTTCCTAGTTCTCTCAGTAGGAGGAGTTACAATGTCCCTAGTGCACTCAGTAGGAGGAGTTACAATGTCCCTAGTGCACTCAGCAGGAGGAGTTATAACGTCCCTAGTGCTCTCAGTAGGAGGAGTTATAATGTCCCTAGTGCTCTCAGTAGGAGGGGTTATAACGTCCCTAGTGCACTCAGTAGGAGGAGTTACAATGTCCCTAGTGCACTCAGTAGGAGGGGTTATAATGTCCCTAGTGCACTCAGTAGGAGGGGTTATAACGTCCCTAGTGCACTCAGTAGGAGGAGTTATAATGTCCCTAGTGCACTCAGTAGGAGGGGTTATAATGTCCCTAGTGCTCTCAGTAGGAGGAGTTATAATGTCCCTAGTGCTCTCAGTAGGAGGAGTTACAATGTCCCTAGTGCACTCAGTAGGAGGAGTTATAACGTCCCTAGTGCTCTCAGTAGGAGGAGTTATAATGTCCCTAGTGCTTTCAGTAGGAGGAGTTATAACGTCCCTAGTGCACTCAGTAGGAGGAGTTATAACGTTCCTAGTGCTCTCAGTAGGAGGAGTTATAATGTCCCTAGTGCACTCAGTAGGAGGAGTTATAACGTCCCTAGTGCACTCAGTAGGAGGAGTTATAACGTCCCTAGTGCACTCAGTAGGAGGAGTTATAATGTCCCTAGTGCACTCAGTAGGAGGAGTTATAACGACCCTAGTGCACTCAGTAGGAGGAGTTATAATGTCCCTAGTGCTCTCAGTAGGAGGAGTTATAATGTCCCTAGTGCTCTCAGTAGGAGGAGTTATAACGTCCCTAGTGCACTCAGTAGGAGGAGTTACAATGTCCCTAGTGCACTCAGTAGGAGGAGTTATAACGACCCTAGTGCACTCAGTAGGAGGAGTTATAATGTCCCTAGTGCTCTCAGTAGGAGGAGTTATAATGTCCCTAGTGCTCTCAGTAGGAGGAGTTATAACGTCCCTAGTGCACTCAGTAGGAGGAGTTACAATGTCCCTAGTGCACTCAGTAGGAGGAGTTATAACGACCCTAGTGCACTCAGTAGGAGGAGTTATAACGTCCCTAGTGCTCTCAGTAGGAGGAGTTATAATGTCCCTAGTGCACTCAGTAGGAGGAGTTATAACGTCCCTAGTGCTCTCAGTAGGAGGAGTTATAACGTTACTAGTGCTCTCAGTAGGAGGAGTTATAACGTCCCTAGTTCACTCAGTAGGAGGAGTTATAATGTCCCTAGTGCACGCAGTAGGAGGAGTTATAATGTCCCTAGTGCACTCAGTAGGAGGAGTTATAACGTCCCTAGTGCACTCAGTAGGAGGAGTTACAATGTCCCTAGTGCTCTCAGTAGGAGGAGTTATAACGTCCCTAGTGCTCTCAGTAGGAGGAGTTATAACGTCCCTAGTGCACTCAGTAGGAGGAGTTATAACGTCCCTAGTGCACTCAGTAGGAGGAGTTACAATGTCCCTAGTGCTCTCAGTAGGAGGAGTTATAACGTCCCTAGTGCACTCAGTAGGAGGAGTTATAACGTCCCTAGTGCACTCAGTAGGAGGAGTTATAACGTCCCTAGTGCACTCAGTAGGAGGAGTTATAACGTCCCTAGTGCTCTCAGTAGGAGGAGTTATAACGTCCCTAGTTCACTCAGTAGGAGGAGTTATAATGTCCCTAGTTCACTCAGTAGGAGAAGTTATAACGTTACTAGTGCACTCAGTAGGAGGAGTTACAATGTTCCTAGTGCTCTCAGTAGGAGGAGTTATAACGTCCCTAGTGCTCTCAGTAGGAGGAGTTATAATGTCCCTAGTTCACTCAGTAGGAGGAGTTATAATGTCCCTAGTGCACTCAGTAGGAGGAGTTATAATGTTCCTAGTGCTCTCAGTAGGAGGAGTTACAATGTTCCTAGTGCTCTCAGTAGGAGGAGTTATAATGTCCCTAGTTCACTCAGTAGGAGGAGTTATAATGTTCCTAGTGCACTCAGTAGGAGGAGTTATAATGTCCCTAGTGCTCTCAGTAGGAGGAGTTATAACGTCCCTAGTGCTCTCAGTAGGAGGAGTTATAACGTCCCTAGTTCACTCAGTAGGAGGAGTTATAACGTTACTAGTGCACTCAGTAGGAGGAGTTATAACGTCCCTAGTGCTCTCAGTAGGAGGAGTTACAATGTCCCTAGTGCACTCAGTAGGAGGAGTTATAACGTTACTAGTGCTCTCAGTAGGAGGAGTTACAATGTTCCTAGTGCTCTCAGTAGGAGGAGTTATAACGTCCCTAGTGCTCTCAGTAGGAGGAGTTATAATGTCCCTAGTTCACTCAGTAGGAGGAGTTATAACGTCCCTAGTGCACTCAGTAGGAGGAGTTATAACGTCCCTAGTGCTCTCAGTAGGAGGAGTTACAATGTTCCTAGTGCTCTCAGTAGGAGAAGTTATAACGTCCCTAGTGCACTCAGTAGGAGGAGTTATAATGTCCCTAGTGCACTCAGTAGGAGGAGTTATAACGACCCTAGTGCACTCAGTAGGAGGAGTTATAACGTCCCTAGTGCTCTCAGTAGGAGGAGTTATAATGTCCCTAGTGCTCTCAGTAGGAGGAGTTATAACGTCCCTAGTGCACTCAGTAGGAGGAGTTATAACGTCCCTAGTGCTCTCAGTAGGAGGAGTTATAACGTCCCTAGTGCACTCAGTAGGAGGAGTTATAACGTCCCTAGTGCACTCAGTAGGAGGAGTTATAACGTCCCTAGTGCTCTCAGTAGGAGGAGTTATAACGTCCCTAGTGCTCTCAGTAGGAGGAGTTATAACGTCCCTAGTGCTCTCAGTAGGAGGAGTTATAATGTCCCTAGTGCTCTCAGTAGGAGGAGTTATAACGACCCTAGTGCACTCAGTAGGAGGAGTTATAACGTCCCTAGTGCTCTCAGTAGGAGGAGTTATAACGTCCCTAGTGCTCTCAGTAGGAGGAGTTATAATGTCCCTAGTGCTCTCAGTAGGAGGAGTTATAACGTCCCTAGTGCTCTCAGTAGGAGGAGTTATAACGTCCCTAGTGCTCTCAGTAGGAGGAGTTACAATGTCCCTAGTGCTCTCAGTAGGAGGAGTTATAACGTCCCTAGTGCTCTCAGTAGGAGGAGTTATAACGTCCCTAGTGCACTCAGCAGGAGGAGTTATAACGTCCCTAGTGCTCTCAGTAGGAGGAGTTATAACGTCCCTAGTGCTCTCAGTAGGAGGAGTTATAACGTCCCTAGTGCTCTCAGTAGGAGGAGTTATAACGTCCCTAGTGCTCTCAGTAGGAGGAGTTATAACGTCCCTAGTGCTCTCAGTAGGAGGAGTTACAATGTCCCTAGTGCTCTCAGTAGGAGGAGTTATAACGTCCCTAGTGCACTCAGCAGGAGGAGTTATAATGTCCCTAGTGCACTCAGTAGGAGGAGTTATAACGTCCCTAGTGCACTCAGTAGGAGGAGTTACAGAGGTAGAATTTGGGACTTGCTCATAGGATTAACTGGTGGAGTGTGTGAGCCGGTACAACATACCTGCTTGTACCTACCTAAGTGCAGGCTCAGGATACTTAGGTTAACTTGTAAGAGCAGAAAATTACCTACACTTCTGGTTTCATACATTTTTCCCCAGGACAGGGGGAATACATTATTAGACCTCCAGCTGTTGGCCACTACAACTCCCATCATCCCCACCAAGCTAACGGGTCGATAGAGATGATGGGAGTTGACTATAGCTGACCTAGAATATATAATGCTCTCATCTCATTCCTTGTTCCACTCCACTCCCTTCCTCTGCCCTTCCCTCCAGGTACCCCGTCATCTTGTCCATAGAGGATCACTGCAGCGTGGTCCAGCAGAGGAACATGGCCTACTACTTCAAGAAGGTGTTTGGGGACATGTTGCTGACCAAACCGGTGGACATCAACGCGGATGAGCTCCCCTCTCCGACACAGCTCAAGAAGAAGCTCCTCATTAAGGTACAATACTGGCGCCAGGGCACCCACGGAAATATCTGGACTCTGCTGTATTGCAAGTAAGATGTTTGGGGCCGTATTCATCAAGAAAGTGGACGAATTCTGGTGCAAACCAACTACACTGCAGGGGACATATGAAAACTCCCATTTTTTTTTAATGGAGCTTTTATCTCCTTCAGAATTTGTTGAGACCTCTGTAGCGTTCAAGAGAGTAAAAGCCCATTCGAAATCAGTAGGTGTCATTTTTATCTATTCCCTATGGTGCAGTTAGTTCACTCTGGAATTTCTCCACTTTTGTTTGGTACGTATGGGACATAGTTTGGATCAGGGTTCAGTGCCCACATGATAAAAAACTGCGTCAATTCAAATCCCATACAAATATATGAGGGTGACCACATGGATTTTAATTGTTAATCGCTTGTCCCAGGCAGCCCCCTCCTGGGACAATACAAAGTCTTGGAATGAAGACTTCAGAGCACAGAACACTAGGAGAACTGCCCACTGCCTACTGTGACAGAAATGATGCCTCTGCTGGGCTACAAGAGAATGGCATCCAGACAGAGTTCTAATCACTAGAAAGAGAACTGTCCATTACTTACTGTGACAGGAAGTGATGCCTCTGCTGGGCTACAAGAGAATGGCCTCCAGACAGAGCACTAGAGAGAGAGAACTGAGCCTCCACTTCGACATCAAACAGGAGCTGCAGTACAGTTTTGTTGTAGGATAAAAGCTGAGGCTTTGGGTGTGATGTACATTATCTTGTAGCCACCACAGACATCGCTTTCTGTCACATCAGCCAATGGGCAGCTCCCTCTAGTGTTTAGAAATTGTGCGCTAGAGAAGTCACACATTGTGCACTGATGTCCAGTGACCTATAGTGACCCCTCCCCCCACGCAGCTGCGCTAGATCTCGGGACAAGTTGTTTTCTGCTCTCGTCTCCGCAGTGTCCCTGAATGGCAGAATTGAAATGTGGTCACCCTAATATATATATGTGCACTGGAAGGTGTACATGCAGACACATTACTGTATTAATAGTACATACAAACACTGGCATACATTTAACCCTTTGAGTGCCAAAGCGGTATTCCACGAACTGCAACACAATGCGTTGGATAAACCCATGGCACTCAAAGGGTTAAATTCAACCTGTCACACCAACATACATGCACACCTGCATACACATATACATAACAACATACAGACACACACATATACATAACATACTTACCTACTTAACAACATACACACATACATATACACACATACATACACACACAAACATACATAACATATACAAACACATACATACATAACAACCTGCACACACATGAATAACGACATATACACACACACACACACATACATACATAACATGTACACACACATACATAACAACATACACGCACACACACATACATAACAACATATACACACTCATACATACATGCATAACATCATACACACATACATACATAACAACATATACATAAACACACATACATACATACATACACACATACATACATACATACATAACAACATACACACACACACACACATAACAACATATACACACACACATACATAACAGCCTGCACACACATGCATAACAACATATACATCCATACATACTTAACAACATATGTACACACACATACATACATACATAACAACATATACACATATACACACACATACATAACAACATACACAAATATACACACATAACAACATACACACACATGCATAACACCATATGCACACATATATACATACATACACACAGAAACACACATACAGACAGATATGCACACATATTACAACATATATATATACACACGTAGTCTGACACACGGACATACAAACACTCACACATATAAGAAAATACACAAACACACACACACACACATATACCATCATGCATGCACATATCAACATACACACACTTAAGAACATACATATGCCAACATACATACACACACCAACATGCACACTCATAAGAACATACACAAACCACCATACACACACACACACAAAATTATACATTTTTGTAACAATTGAACACTCTGTATGTGTGAAGATGCCACGGGCTCAGTGTATGTGTGTGAATCTGTGTGATGAGGTTGACTATGTAAGGGATATCACAATGCCTGGTATACACACAAGTCTATTATGAGAAGTATATAAGACTGTGTATTTTATTTGTTAAAGGGATAGTAATACTTTGTTTTAACTTTATTTTATTTTGTAGGCATTAAAAAAACATGAAGAATGATATAAGTCTTATCTCTCAAACCTTTATGGTTTATGAGATATTCACAAGCAAAGTTCCCCTCCCGCCCCTTTTACCTAGTGTAAGCCATCTCTTCTCAGATGTGAGTCTGGTTGTATGACCAGACAGATAATAGAAGGGGACAATTTTCTTTGTATGAAAACAATGAAAGCCCTTCCCCCCTTGACAAGTTTTTCAGGTTTTTCCCTTATCTTAATTGAAGATTGTCCCTCTCTGCAGTCTACCTGGGCACCTCCCTTCTGATCTGGTTGAACAGGGAAGGGAAACTTTGTTTGTGAATATCTCTTAAACCATAAAGGTTTCAGAGATAAGACTTATATCATTCTTCATGTTTTTTTAATGCCTACAAAATAAAATAAAGTTAAAATGAAGTATTACTATCCCTTTAAGGAAATGGGCAGCCTGGATGGGCTGTCAGAACTTGTGTTTCTATGTTATAGTGTGTGTGTGCATGTATTGAATGGATATTAGACAGTGTGATTAGTGTTAGTGTGCAGATGTGTATACATTAAATGGGATATATTTGCCCCATTGCCGTGTTACCGCGTTCTTATTTCTCACCTCATTGCCTGTTTTCTGTGCAGCACAAGAAGCTGGTTGAAGGAAACCTGTATGAAGAGGTCTCTACCGCCAGCTACTCCGAAAACGACATCAGTAACTCCATCAAGAACGGCATCCTCTACCTGGAGGACCCCATCGATCATGTACGTGTCCATGAAAGAAGGGAGAAAAGCACCAGTGATTGCAAGCTCTTAGGGCAATGTGTAATAAGGTAAAAAAAAAGTGCAGTTCTGGAGCAAACCAACTGAACTGTAAGGGCCAAATGAAACCGTTTAATGTTTTAACCTGGCCTTTTAACTCTATAAATGCTAAAGAGTTCCTATATCCAGTGCACCACAAAGTAGCCAAGGGGTTAAACATCTCATTAGCCCAATGGCCACTTTCTCTGGTACCCTGTAATGCAGTTGGTTTGCTTCAGAACTACATCTCTTATTACTGAATGTAGTCTTTAGGCTGAAAATGGTATCCTTTTAAAATGTCGCACGCATAAGAGGGCGCAACATAAAGGCACAATAACCAGGTCGCCGGCTTCAAAAGCGCCACATCAGAATCTCACCTGAATCAAAAGGGCGAGATTCTTATGGCGCAGCCTAAATGGTCGCCTCCATCCACTGCCCTAATGCCCGCATACCTTAAAGGGATAGTAATACTTCGTTTTATCTCTATTTTATTTTGTAGGCATTAAAAAAACATGAAGAACGATATAAGTCTTATCTCTCAAACCTTTATGGTTTAGGAGATATTCACAAGCAAAGTTTCCCGTTCCGCCCCTTTTACCTAGTGTAAGCCATCTCTTCTCAGATGTGGAATCCAGTCCATAGACCAGACAGATAACAGAAGGGGACAATCTTCTTCCTATGAGAACAATGAAAGCCCTGCCCCCCTTGACAAGTTTTTCAGGTTTTTCCCTTATCTTAATTGAAGATTGTCCCTCTCTGCAGTCTACCTGGGCACCTCCCTTCTGATCTGGCTGAACAGTGTTACATCAGTATAAGGGGCGGGAGGGGGATACTTTGTCATTGAATTACTCTTGTACTACAACTCTGACAGAATTGAAATAACACTCTCCAAAGTCCAAATACTGTGATGATTAATTGGAGCTGTTTTTATTATGAAACATTACTATCCCTTTAAGCTTTAATCCTCTGTGTGTCTCAGACCTCCGTGCACGGATAACCCATCTCTCCTCTGCCGGTCATCTCTTCCCAGTAGCTTCCACCAATGAAGTTTATGCAGGCAGTGGATAGAGGCGACATTTTAGGCTGCACCATAAGAATCTCGTCCTTTTGATTCAGGCGAGATTCTGATGTGGCGCTTTTCAAGCCGGTGACCTGGTTATGGCGCCTTCATGTTGCACTCTCTCACGCATGCGACATTTTAAAAGTGAACCGCTGAAAATAACCCCTCGTTCCATCTACCGCTCCACAGTTTAGATTCTATTTTACACTCATGTTTCATGTTAATTTATAATAATAATAATAATATCAGAGTATTTTACGAGGAAGGATACATTGAGATTGTCTCTCATTTTTCAAGTATGTCCTGGGGTATAGATGTTATTACCCAGTTTAATAATACTTATTTTATCTACCTCGGAAGGATGAGTTGACCTTGCTGAGAATTTAACCCTTTAGTAACAGCCGCGTCCGCACGCGGCTGTCACCTTAACGCCCGTCATACAAAAAAAAAATTTAGCCAAATGATTCCGGAGTCTCCGAACGGCGTGCAGCTGCACGGAGACCCGGTCTTCTGGGACTGCTTCCGGGACTTACCAGGTACGTCCCTTAGTGACGGTTTTTGCGGGATGTACCTGGTAAGTCCATTGTCGGGAAGGGGTTAAACTGCTACACTGAGGTTTGAACAGATTCTACGGCTGGTGCATTAAAGGGGATGTATCACCTCTATATAACTTAGCATAAATAGTTATGTTATATATCGAATGTGACTGAAAGTGTCTTCATTTTTTTTAAGCTTTATTATATCTACATTGAAGTTATAAAGTCTTCCCTGCAGCTACTTCCACATAGATTGCAGTTCCTGCAGTCTGTCACTCTGCCTCTACTCCCTTCCCTCTATCCAGCCTTCCCCGATGACGGAGGCTTTCTGTCTGTAAGCTGGAGCTCAGAGACGTAACTAGAGGCCACCGGGCCCTGGTGCAAGAATTGCCATGCCCCCCCCCCTGACCACATTGGTCCCAGACCCTCTCAAGCACATTGGCCACCTCCACATTGCCCCCCAATATCCAAATTGCCCCTTCATCTCCACATTGCCCCCATATCTCCAAATTGCCCCTTCCACAATGCCCCCTTCAACTCCACAATGTCCCCTTCATCTCCACATTGCCCCTTACACAATGCCCCCTTCATCTCCACAATGCCCCCTTGATCTCCACAATGCCCCTTCATCTCCACATTGCCCCATCTCCACAATGCCCCCATATCTCCAAATTGCCCCTTCCACAATGCCCCCTTCATCTACACAATGCCCCCTTGATCTCCACAATGCCCCTTCCACATTGGCCCCTTCATCTCCACAGTGTCCCTTCCACAATGCACCCTTCATCTCCACAATGCACCCTTCATCTCCACAATGCCCCCAATCTCCAAATTGCCCCTTCCACAATGCCCCCCAATCTCCACATTTCCACTTCCACAATGCCCCTTCCACAATGCCCCTTCATCTCCACATTGCCCCTTCCACAATGCCCCTTCATCTCCACAGTGTCCCTTCCACAATGCCCCCTTCATCTCCACAATGCCCCCCAATCTCCACATTTCCCCTTCCACAATGATCCCTTCATCTCCACATTTCCCCTTCCACAATGCCCCCTTTATCTCCACATTGCCCCTACCTCCAGTCCCTGGTGGTCTAGCGGCGTGGCTTGACAGATCTGTGCCTCCTTCGCCACAGATCTCTACAACTGAAGCTCCCGCACGCCACTCTAGTAATGCAGAGGCTGGGAGATGATGTCATCTCCCAGCGCTCCATATTACTAGAACCGGCAGCCGTAGTGGGAGTTGCTGCGGGCGGGGGCGGCCGGGCCCCTGGAGTGACGGGCCCGGTCGCAGGCGCGACCCCTGTGACCCCTATTGTTACGCCACTGCTGGAGCTGTCTCACTGATCAATATCTACCTAATGAGATCGCTGCAGTTTACTGACAGAAAGCCAGAAGGTCAGGTCCTTATAACACACCAACAGATCAGATTGTAAGGATATTCCTGATTAAGCACTGGTGGAGCCATCACAATGACTGATCCACTGATCACGTGTTAACAAGCAGAGATATCCTGACAGTCTACCGTGTTGCAGTGTCCTGAGGACTCATGTTGGGATATACACTGCTGTAATCTCTCCCTGGTGCAATACTGTAACTAGTGTTGGTTTGTGTTCAAGGATCTTCTGTTAATCTCACGTTCTGTCCGCAGACCTGGAGTCCACACTATTTTGTTCTAACGAGCAACAAAATCTATTACTCGGAGGAGACCTCACGGTACCAGTCTAACGAGGACGAAGAGGAGGTGGAGCCAAAAGAGGTGAGTTCAGACAGATACGGGGGTCAGTTTACTGAACAATAAGGTGGCAACGTACCAGATAATACAGCAATTTCCTAGTGTATGACCATATGATGGATGTAAATATTGTAGTCCCAATGAATTAGAGGTCCACAGATTGACTATCCTTGTTGTAGAAGAAAACATTTTTATATAAAAAATATTATAGTATTATTACCTGCTGAGTAAAACACGGAACACCTATTGCTAGGAGGATTTTTTTTTATTCAGAAGGTGTTGCAGTTCAAACATTCTCTTTTTAATTACATTTCATTTTTCTCTTGTGATCACCAGGTGGTGCTGTTGCTAGCACTTATTACGGATAAAGCCATAGTCTATCACTCCAGCTTTTCCATAGAGCACATTATATAAACCTTGTCCTATGGTCACCAGTTACCGCTGTTAGTTTCAGTTTGATAAAAAAAAAAAAAAAGATTTGGCTGTGATATATTTTGCATGAAAGTTCTCCCAACTATGGGATTAATCTTGTTTTACTCAGCAGAAGAAACCCTATGGCATGTGCATTTAGCAGTAGAAAATATACTGTTTCAGTAATGTAGGATTTGTATATGAAAAGAAATGTCTCATTTATAAGGACGATCAGAGCTGTAGTTTATTGCAGTAAAAGCAGTATACAGAGGGCTCGCTGCTCCGTGTACAAGGTATATTGTCTCACAGGTGCTACAATCGGTGTCTGGGGGACTTCATAGCTCTGGCAAAGGCAATCTTTGGCCCTCAGACTGTTACAGACTACAACTTCCATCATCCGCAAGCAGACACGTGTTGTGGGCCACGACCCCTGTTGCCCTCTACCATGGGCGGATTGTCCTATCGAGCATCATGGGCCGGTGGGGGAGATCAGAGGATCTCACCTCACCGTCCCACGATATTTTGAAGGAGAGCTCTGTGTTGCCGTCGGCACAGGCACTCCCTGTGACAGCCTTCGCTTTCCTTGTTAACCCTTTGAGTGCCAGAGGGGTACGTAACGCATTGCTTTGCAATGCGTTGCGTACCCCTCTGGCACTCAAAGGGTTAATGCAGAGCGCCAGGATATGACATAATATTCTGGCGCCTGCTCTCCCATGCCGCACAGGGACCACAAGGGGGCGTCGATAGGGACGTCGTTGCATCTAGTGGGCTGCTTTAAAAAAAAAAAAAAAAAAGCCTGGGCTGGTATTCCCCTGCAATCCGACCCTGCCTCCTACCAATCAACCGCCTCAATGATTTCAGTCCCCTATAGCTGGAAAGCCAATGGTTGTCTTTATCCTACTGTAGTATATTGAATAGTAATACTTCCATTTAAAAATCCCTCTTTTCCTTATTATGGCTAGAAAACCTCCATGGCCTCAAATAATCTTTTTCTGATGAGCACATTTCCGATGTTTGATGCCCTGAGTTGCTGCTGAGTAGATGGATATTATCGCTTAGGCCACTGCTCTTTCTTCTTTTCAGCCGTATCGTGTGACTGCTCTCGCTCACATCAAGTAGGGGGAGATGCACTAAGGTGCGATAAAGATGTGATGAAGAGGAGATATCACTTCTCCAATTCCAGTGTTATTTAAAGGGATAGTAATGTTTCACAATAAAAGAAGCTCTAATTAATCACCATAGTATTTGGACTTTGGAGAGTGTTATTTCAATTCTGTCAGAGTTGTAGTTCAAGAGTAATTCACTGACAAAGTATCCCCCTCCCGCCCCTTTTACTGATGTAACACTGCTCAGCCAGATCAGAAGGGAGGTGCCCAGGTAGACTGCAGAGAGGGACAATCTTCAATTAAGATAAGGGAAAAACCTGAAAAACTTGTCAAGGGGGGCAGGGCTTTCATTGTTCTCATAGGAAGAAGATTGTCCCCTTCTGTTATCTGTCTGGTCTATGGACTACATTCCACATCTGAGAAGAGATGGCTTACACTAGGTAAAAGGGGCGAGAGGGGAAATTTTGCTTGTGAATATCTCTCAAACCATAAAGGTTTGAAAGATAAGACTTATATCGTTCTTCATGTTTTTTTTAATGCCTACAAAATAAGATAAAACAAAGTATTACTATCCCTTTAAGGTCGCCAATGCACTAATAATTTTCCAACTTTGGAGAGCTTAGTTCATAGGCTCTATAGAATAACATAGGAACTGGAGAAGTGATATCACTTGAGAAGTTATATCCTCTTTATCACCTCTTTATCACTCCTTAGTGCATAACCCCCATAATGTGTAAATCTGCTGCCACCGGGAAAGCCAGTATTGCTTTTGTGTTTTCCATCCTGCTCCCCTGTATCAGATTGCCTCTTTGCCTGTCTTTGCTTGATCGTCTGAAACTAGGCAAAGGACAGGGTAGTGGTAGTAAATAATATTACAAGACATGGGAGCTTGTGAATCGATAGAGACGGAACCTTCTTGTTCAGCATCTTCTTTAGAGAATCAATTCTCAAAGCTAAAGCGGTGCATTTCTCGAGTAAACTAACGGTACGATATCGAACATATAAACATTGATTTTTGCAAAGCAAGGCGTTAGCGACCTCTGATGTATTCAAGGCGTTAAAATTCCCATTTAAACCAATGGTTAATTTAGAATGTTTATGTGTTCAATATTGTGACGTTAGTTTACTCCAGAATTGTTACCTTTCCTTTAATAATGTGCACCAGCGAGGACTTTCCTGATCCAGCCCTGCTCGCAATACACTAAACAGAGTTGCAGGTGTGACCTATCTGTGAATGGGGGTCTGTTCCCAGAGTGCCAGTCACTGATATTTATGAATGGATCGCTGAGGACAAAGCTCTGTTCACTAACAGACACACAAACAGTTCCGTTCAGTGCATTGAGATCCAAGCTGCTTTTGCAGATGAGAGCCGGTGAGGTCAGGAAAGACCTCGCCAGATTAAAGTGGAACTGTCAGTTTGTAACAAATACGTGATTTTGAAAGTGCTTGTGTATGGGAGCCATTTTTGTATCGAACAGTAATTCATGAGATATTTTATTAATTTCTCATGCTATGTAAATGAGCCAGTACTTCCTGATAGGAAGGTGCTGTTGGAGTGGAGAGCAGCGTGGCAAGGCTGCCAGATTTGCCCTAACTAACAGATCAATAAAAATGACCAATATAAATATAGGTGCTTTTGAAAGCTGTTTCAAAATCACATATTTCTTACAAAGTGATAATTCCACTTAAAAGTAAAAGGTCATCAGTTATATTTGGGGACCCCCGATAGGCAACATACTTGGTATAAAGCAGAAAGCTTCCATCATCTGACTGAGGATTATATATGAGTTTATAGTTTGTGCTTAATTGGTTCATTTTTAATAGTCAGCACAGTGCCTCTTTAAGACCTAAACCTGGGTGTCCCTCTTTCCCACCCTGGTGTCCCTGTGTTTAGGAGATCAGACTGTGTAGTGTGTATATAAGCGTATTACATTGCTAAACAGCAATAAAAGTCACAATAATATTTGTTAAACGTTAGCATATATGTTTATAAATTGTTTTGTGTAAATTAAATACTTTGGTCTTGCTCTAAATCATTTATTCAGTTATACAATTAATGGATTTTGCTTACAGATTTTTTTAAGTTCTTCCCCCTAGTCCTCACGATCACAGTGAGGAGGGGAGAGGCAGAGAACAGTGACAGATATAATGTATACTATACACTATCACAGTGAGGAGGAGAGGCAGAGAACAGTGACAGATATAATGTATACTATACACTATCGCAGTGAGGAGGAGAGGCAGAGAACAGTGACAGATATAATGTATACTATACACTATCACAGTGAGGAGGAGAGGCAGAGAACAGTGACAGATATAATGTATCCTATACACAATTACAGCGAGGAAGAGAGGCAGAGAACAGTGACAGATATAATGTATACTATACACTATAACAGAGGAGGTGGAGAGAGGCAGAGAACAGTGATATATGTAAGCTATACTATACACGATCACAGTGAGGAGGAGAGGGGCAGAGAATAGTGACAGATATAATGTATACTATACACGATCACAGTGAGGAGGACAGAGGCAGAGAACAGTGACAGATATAATGTATACTATACACTATCACAGTGAGGAGGAGAGTCAGAGAACAGTGACAGATATAATGTATACTATACACTATCACAGTGAGGAGGAGAGATGTGATGTATACTATACACTATTACAGTGAGGAGGAGAGCGGCAGAGAACAGTGACAGATATAATGTACACTATACACTATCACAGTGAGGAGGAGAGAGGCAGAGAACAGTGACAGATATAATGTATACTATACACTATCACAGTGAGGAGGAGAGAGGCAGAGAACAGTGACATATATAATGTATACTATACACGATCACAGTGAGGAGGAGGGAGGCAGAGAACAGTGACAGATATAATGTATAATATACACGATCACAGTGAGGAGGAGAGGCAGAGAACAGTGACAGATATAATGTATAATATACACCATCACAGTGAGGAGGAGAGGCAGAGAACAGTGACAGATATAATGTATACTATATACGATCACAGTGAGGAGGAGGGAGGCAGAGAACAGTGACAGATATAATGTATACTATACATGATCACAGTGAGGAGGAGAGGCAGAGAACAGTGACAGATATAATGTATACTATACACGATCACAGTGAGGAGGAGGGAGGCAGAGAACAGTGACAGATATAATGTATACTATACACTATCACAGTGAGGAGGAGGGAGGCAGAGAACAGTGACAGATGTAATGTATACTATACACTATCACAGTGAGGAGGAGAGAGGCAGAGAACAGTGACATATATAATGTATACTACACACACTATCACAGTGAGGAGGAGAGGGGCAGAGAACAGTGACAGATATAATGTATACTATACACCATCACAGTGAGGAGGAGGGAGGCAGAGAACAGTGACAGTTATAATGTATACTATACACTATCACAGTGAGGAGGAGAGAGGCAGAGAACAGTGACATATATAATGTATACTATACACGATCACAGTGAGGAGGAGGGAGGCAGAGAACAGTGACAGATATAATGTATAATATACACCATCACAGTGAGGAGGAGAGGCAGAGAACAGTGACAGATATAATGTATACTATACACGATCACAGTGAGGAGGAGGGAGGCAGAGAACAGTGACAGATATAATGTATACTATACACTATCACAGTGAGGAGGAGGGAGGCAGAGAACAGTGACAGATATAATGTATACTATACACTATCACAGTGAGGAGGAGAGGCAGAGAACAGAGACAGATATAATGTATACTATACACTATCACAGTGAAGAGGAGAGGCAGAGAACAGTTACAGATATAATGTATACTATACACTATCACAGTGAGGAGGAGAGGCAGAGAACAGTAACAGATATAATGTATACTATACACCATCACAGTGAGGAGGAGAGAGGCAGAGAACAGTGACAGATATAATGTATACTATACACTATCACAGTGAGGAGGAGAGAGGCAGAGAACAGTGACAGATATAATGTATACTATACACTATCACAGTGAGGAGCAGAGAGGCAGAGAACAGTGACAGATATAATGTATACTATACACTATCACAGTGAGGAGGAGAGCGGCAGAGAACAGTGACAGATATAATATATACTATACGCTATCACAGTGAGGAGGAGAGGCAGAGAACAGTGACAGATATAATGTATACTATACACTATCACAGTGAGGAGGAGAGAGGCAGAGAACAGTGACAGATATAATATATACTATACACTATCACAGTGAGGAGGGAGGCAGAGAACAGTGACAGATGTAATGTATACTATACACCATCACAGTGAGGAGAAGAGAGGCAGAGCACAGTGACAGATATAATGTATACTATACACTATCACAGTGAGGAGGAGAGGCAGAGAACAGTGACAGATATAATGTATACTATACACTATCACAGTGAGGAGGAGAGAGGCAGAGAACAGTGACAGATATAATGTATACTATACACTATCACAGTGAGGAGGAGAGAGGCAGAGAACAGTGACAGATATAATGTATAATATACACTATCACAGTAAGGAGGAGAGAGGCAGAGAACAGTGACAGATATAATGTATACTATACACTATCACAGTGAGGAGAGAGAGGCAGAGAACAGTGACAGATATAATGTATAATATACACCATCACAGTGAGGAGGAGAGAGGCAGGGAAGAGTGACAGGTATAATGTATACTATACACTACCACAGTGAGGAGAGAGAGGCAGAGAACAGTGACAGATATAATGTATAATATACACCATCACAGTGAGGAGGAGAGAGGCAGAGAACAGTGACAGATATAATGTATACTATACACCATCACAGTGAGGAGGGAGGCAGAGAACAGTGACAGATATAATGTATACTATACACTATCACAGTGAGGAGGAGAGGCAGAGAACAGTGACAGATATAATGTATACTATACACTATCACAGTGAGGAGGAGAGGGGCAGAGAACAGTGACAGATATAATATATACTATACACTATCACAGTGAGGAGGAGAGGGGCAGAGAACAGTGACAGATATAATATATACTATACACTATCACAGTGAGGAGGAGAGAGGCAGAGAACAGTGACAGATATAATGTATACTATACACTATCACAGTGACGAGGAGAGAGGCAGAGAACAGTGACAGATATAATGTACACTATACACAATCACAGTGAGGAGGAGAGAGGCAGAGAACAGTGACAGATATAATGTACACTATACACAATCACAGTGAGGAGGAGAGAGGCAGAGAACAGTGACAGATATAATGTATACTATACACTATCACAGTGAGGAGGAGAGAGGCAGAGAACAGTGACAGATATAATGTATACTATACACTAACACAGTGAGGAGGAGAGGCAGAGAACAGTGACAGATATAATGTATACTATGCACTATCACAGTGAGGAGGAGAGAGGCAGAGAACAGTGACAGATATAATGTATACTATACACTGTCACAGTGAGGAGGAGAGAGGCAGAGAACAGTGACAGATATAATGTATACTATACACTATCACAGTGAGGAGGAGGGAGGCAGAGAACAATGACAGATATAATGTATACTATACACTATCACAGTAAGGAGGAGAGGCAGAGAACAGTGACAGATATAATGTGTAAAACCAATAAAACCAGTGGGAATATTTTTTTTCTTAGTACATCAGCATCAATGTACAGTTAACTTTTTATTTCAATCAGGTTCACTTTAATTACTAATATAAGTGTCTTGGCTTGATTTCCAGGAGTTTAATAACAACGAGATGCACTTCAGTGAGAAATGGTTTCATGGGAAACTGGGTGGTGGACGGGACGGGCGTCAGATCGCCGAGAAGCTGCTGCACGAATATTGCACTGAAACGGGAGGAAAGGACGGGACGTTCTTAGTGCGCGACAGCGAGACGTTCGTGGGCGACTACACTTTGTCTTTCTGGTGAGGCCCAACTGGGATCCAGTCATTAACAGGGAACTGTACCAAAAGCACATAGTGGCTCTTAAACCGTTGAGTGCCAGAGGGGTGTGCAATGCATTGTGTGTGTGTGGTTTCATTTTTTTTTTTTTTTAGAAACTTAGCAACAGTGCCATCTGTGGTCCAGACAGTTGATGTTATCCTATGTGAGAGTTGAGCCACTGGATACAGTTCCTCTTAGAGAGTGATAGTAACAGCTCCACAACTTTGTGACAGTTTAAGGTGTAATTACTTTTTAATGAAGGAGCTAGCAGCAGTGAGAGTACCCTTGTTTTACTCACCAGGAGACGCCCTGCAATATGTTTTTTTTTGTTTGTTTGTTTTTTAATAACTCTCTATTGGTCCTTTAATTAACCCCTTAAGGACCAGCTGTCCTGGGGTGTGTGGTCCTTTAAGGACCAGATAGGGAAGTTCGACATGCCGCCCCACGTGACTGATCACGTGTGCTGGCACGCCGAACGAGGAGCACAGTGATTAAAAGTATGTGACTTACCAGGACCATCACTGATCCTTAAGTGCCGGACCAGCGTGACGGTTCGGGTACTTCAGTGGTCCTTAAGGGGTTAATGCATATAACAGTAGGTCTGAAAAAATGTAAAAATACTAGTAAATAACGTTGCTGACTCTACTCCTCTCTGTACCTTTCAGGCGATCCAGCAGGGTCCAGCACTGCCGAATTCACTCCCGCCAGGAGGCCGGCACCACCAAATTCTACCTGACCGACAACCTGGTGTTTGACAGCCTGTACAGCCTGATCTGCCATTACCGTGAGGTGCCACTGCGCTGTAACGAATTCGAGATGAGACTTACTGACCCCGTGCCACAGCCAAACGCACACGAAAGCAAAGAGTATGAGGCTACTTAATGAGGAGGGGGATCTAGTTTCGACTTTGGTGATAGTGTGCTAGTGTAGCAGCTGAGGGTGATGGAAATTGTAGCCCAAGGACATCTGTGGGGAGATTCACTAAGCGGTGATAAAAGGTAATAAAGTGGAGATGACGTCTCCAGTGATATCACTTCACCAATTCCTATGTTATTCTATGGAGGCAATGCACTAACATTTCCTCAACTTTGGAGATCTTAGTGTATAGGCTCCATAGACTAACATAGGAACTGGAGAGTCGATATCACTGGACAAGTCATCTCCACTTTATCACCTCTTTATCACTGCTTAGGCTGGGATTCATCAAACTGCGGGAAGAGCAGCGTATCAGATACCCTGCTTTTTGCCGCGATCATTGATGGATACCTTTGGTATTCATCATTTATTTTGCGTGTTTCTCTGCTTTGCGTATGTGAAGCAGGGAAACTGTGTAAATTGGTCAGTCATGGGGAAAAACACACGTATACGCATAATCGAAAAGGTGTATGCGTGTGTTCTCCCCAGGCATTCAAATGGGATCCACCATCTTGAAGCTAGTGGATCACATTTGCAGATCTATCTGCCCATCACTTATTGAAGAATATGCGATGGCCAGATACAATCCGAAAGTTGTTGAATGTGCGAATGGTTAATACGCAGAGAAATCCTCCGATTTTCCTGAGTATTAATCCATTTGCACCTTGATGAATCCAGGCCTAAGTGAATCTTCCACTTGAATTCTGAAGGTTTTCTCAGTAAGAAAGTGTATTGTCCACTGAGTCACTTGGTGATCTCCCCCATGGACCCTTGGTGCAGTAAACATGACCAGCCGCACTGTAAGTGACAACCATAGGTGTTCATCAATTTAAGCTGAATGCTGTAGAGTTTACTGAGTCCTCTCTGGCACTCAGTGAATTAAAAGTTCCATTTAAAGGATCAGTAAACTTTTTTTGTATGAAAAATATATATTGTAGGGATTTTCCTATTGAGTAAAATAAGGATACTCCCACTGCCGAGAGATTTATATTTCCAGAGTTATTACAGTTTAAACCCATGTTTTTTTACATTAGCAGTGCCCTCTAGTGGTCAAATTCTAATTAGATATCCTGTTAGATTGTAATAGAAAGGAAAGTCAGAAAAGTCGGAGACATACAGTTCTCCATAGAATGTGATAGAAACTGCTGATTCACTTTCTGTCAGTTAGAGCTATCAGGAAGTAAACACAGTAAATTCACTTCCTGTCAGTTAGATCTATCAGGAAGTAAACACAGTAAATTCACTTCCTGTCAGTTAGAACTATCAGGAAGTAAACACAGTAAATTCACTTCCTGATTATTTAAACTGCTATAAATTTTGAATAAAACATCTGACGGTGGTGGGGGTGACCTTGTTTTATTCAGCAGGAGAAGCTCTATAAAATATGTGTTTTCATAAAAAAAGTTTACTCCTTTAAGACAGGGAATTGTTATATTCATTAGATCTTCCCATTCGTTCAAATGGCTTTTTCAGTTTTACCTTCACTGAAACAAGTGCTAAGGCAGTTAATTAATTAGGATTAGCACTTACCATTATTGTATTCAGAAAGGCTGTTACCTTATCTCAGACCGTTTACAGACAATAACACTTCTGAGATAACTGTGATACTGAGGTCAGGGAGTCCATCAAAAAGCATGAATGGTTGCCCCCTATAGCAGATAGAAAAGCAAGGGTGCCATTCCAGGGTAGCGAATTAAGGGTAGATGCAATATGTCGAGCAAAACTCACTCACCACCAGAACTGGTAAATGATTGTGGTGCGGGTCACAAGGGTTCCAGTCCTTGAGATACAGCAATGGAAGACAAGGCCGCACTAAACACAGTGACTTCATTCGAAAGTTTCTTTATTTTGCAAGTTGAAATACAGATGCCACACATGGTAAACAACCTCACCGGTTTCACACCTGTGTGCTTAAAGGGATAGTAATGTCTAGCAAAAATTTTCCCTAGTTTGATTAAGTAAAGTTTTTAGAAGGTGTGACCCTGCTTTTAATGTCTGTGTCTCTACCGTTCATCCAAAAATCGTTGTTGAAATCTTCCCCTCCCGCCCCTTTTCATCAAACTGCCTGTAATTCTGTTAGAGCCGACTTGGTGTCGGCCGACACAATGAATCCTGTGGAGGAACAAATTTCAATACAGACTATGTGAAAGCCTGCCCCCTCTGCAATGACATGTCGCTTGCTCTCCACAGCGGTGTGGGCTCATTTGCTTCCTGTGTGAGTGACGTAGGGAGGATGTATGGAGAGCTTCACCCCCTCCCATCGGGTATTTCAGTGGAGCGCGCATAGGAGAGACAGACATCACGAGCACACGCAGGATCAGAAGATTTTTAAACATGGCCGACGGACTTCCAATGCCAGTAAACTATGAAGGGTAATATCTCACGAATTAATGAAATCTGAGCAAAACTAATCTTAGCGATAAGCTTTATTAAGCAAGGAGAATCATATATGGAGTTTAAATATGAGGACATTACTATCACTTTAATCATAGCCTGTGAGACGTGTCAGACTGTTTACCATGTGTGGCAACTGGATTTCAACTTGCAAAATAAAGAAACTTTGGAATTAAGTCACTGCGTTTAGTGCAGCCTTGTCTTCCATTGACCCCCCCATAGACCACATCTAAGACAGACCACACAAATACAGTACTTATGTAGTTGCTGGCAGAGAGTACATAGTCTTTAACTATCTGACTGCCACTCATAGGGTTAAGTGTCTATAAATCCAGTTTAATTTTAGGTGTCAGTGCTTTTGTAATATGATAGAAAGTTGTCTTTGAGCATTATTATATCTTATTTGAAGTTAGTTGAAACATAGACTATTTGTGCAGTATTGGCATCCTTCTGTCTCTTTCTCTGTCTTTCAGCTGGTACCACGCCAACCTCACCCGTCTGCAGGCTGAGCACATGCTGATGAGGGTTCCGCGAGACGGCGCTTTTCTGGTGCGCAAGAGAAGTGAGCCGAACTCCTTCGCCATTTCATTCAGGTGAGACATGTGCCCACATTAACCCCATTACTTACTCCAAATTTCCACATCCAACATTTTAAAGGAATCAGTAGTTTTATTATAAAAAAAATATATAGTTTTTTTTTTCCTCAAGAGTATGCCCAGTTCTGGGAGATGTTTCATTAAAGAAGTTGTTACAGATCAGACTGTTATGAATTGATAAAGCAGATACTATCAACAACAAAAAAAATCCCACATTCTAAAGGTTTTACTGAGTGAAACAGAGGTTCTGCCATGGCTGGTAAATGCTTTTTTTTTTTTTTGTAAACAAGTAGTTTATTGAGTTTAAAGGATCATACAAAACAATGTCAGAAAGAAATTACAGGTTGATCTATGAAGACAAATCAATACTCTAGTTGAATACAACAAAGTAGCATAAAATTACATACAATGGAATATACATAAATATAAGTGCAGAAGACTACCAATAATAAAGATATTCCCTGTAGAGCTGTAATAACCGAACACTCAATGCAGGCAAATAAGTATAACCCGCATTTGAAAGTACAAAGAAATGTACAATCAGATACACAATGTGACACACGCGTAAAGTGAGAAGGAGAAGAAAGAGAGAGAGAGAAAAAAAAAAAAAGAGGTGGGGGGGAAAGGGTGTAGTAGGTGTCTCTAATCAAGGTCAAAACAGAGAGGAGCACCCCAACAGAGTAGAGCTTATCTTTGACCAATTCTGCTAGACTCCAGTCCAAAGGAATGTCCAGACATATCCCAATGTGACCAAATTTCCCTATAGAGTGGGAGAGTGTGAGTGCAAAACGCATGCAGTTTCTCCATATCTCGAAAATAGTTCACTTTACTTCGCCATTTCGGTATCTCTGGCGCCGATGGTTGTTGCCATCCACCTGCCACACAAGATCTTGCTGCAGTAAGCAGAAAATGAAGAAGTCTAAACTTCTTCGGGGTGAAGGTTTTGTGGAAAAAAAATAAGTAAAGACAAGGATCTTTAGGTACCGGGAAACCCAAAATTTCCTGTAAAATCTGCTCAATCCTCAACCAGAACTCCTGAATCACCTTACAATGCCACCAAATATGAGCCATTGTCCCTCCATCTTCACCACACCTCCAGCATGTACCTGACAGCCCAATTTTCATCTTCTCCAATCTCACCGGAGTCAAATACCATCGAGAAAGAAGTTTATACATTCCTTCCTGGGAGGAGGTATCCCTCGGTAGAAGATGTAATTGTCGAAAGATGGTTCTCCAGGTTGATTCCTCTGCTAGCATTGGATCTCCTAGGTCTGTCCGCCAAGCTATAGTATAAGCGGGGAGGTGCATGTCTTCCGAATTGCCACAAAGCTTGTACAGTTTAGAGAGCGTGTGGTCACGACATTGCGGGGAAGTCAAAAACTCCTCCATCTCAGTCGCAGGACGGGACAGGGAACCAGCACGCAGCAATTTCCCAACAAAATGCGAGAGTTTAAATATCTCCACAACTCTCGTTGGGGAATAGCAAAACGAGACCTCAATTCCGCGAATGTGAGAACAGCATCATCCCTTACCAAAGATCCAACTGACACAAGACCACAGTTAGACCATGTACGGAAAGCTGCTTTTTCCAGTCCAGGCACGAAACCAAGATTACCACAGAACACCATCATTGGAGATGGGATGGTGGACCACCGGCGAGGACCACCCCAACGACGCCAAAGGCACAATACTCTACCCAAAATCGGGGACTGTCTAATAGCACTCGGGACATCCTTCGGAGGCATGAATAGTAACACATTCGGACTTAGGTCTGGATAGGCAGACAAAGAGATTCGTAACCAATCAACGGACGCAAATGTAGCGACACAATCGGTCAACTTAGTCAGTATTGCTGCTACATGATAACGTTCAAAATCTGGAACACCCAAACCACCTCTCTTCCTAGGAGTAAATAAAAGAGCTCTGCTACAGCGCGATGGTTTATTCCGCCAGATGAATTTCCCTATGATAGTATGTAATGTTTTAAAGAATGATTTAGGTACAAATATTGGCACAGTTTGAAATAAATATAATAGACGAGGAAGTATAACCATTTTAATCAGATTCAGACGTCCAAACCATGAAATCTGAAGATCAGACCATCCACTCAAGGAATCTGAAATGGATCGCAGAATGGGCGGAAAATTATGAACATAAAGGTCAGTGGTTACAGGGGACAATTGCACACCAAGATACCTAATGGACTTAGACGGCCACGCAAATGGATACCTGGCCTTCAGCTGACATGCCCTATCTGGGGGAAGATTTATATTTAAAACTAGCAATTTATGACGGCGTTGTCCGTTATGTAGTGAGGTTGACATTAACCCTTTGTGTGCAGAGGGTTAAACAATGCATTACGTACCCATGTGGCAGTGAAAGCGTTAAGCATTGGTAAAAAAAAATAAAAAAAAGTCAATGGCCTTGTGTATGTTGGGGTGCTGATGGTTCTGATGGGGTACGGGGTTTGAAGGCTCCATTGGGTCAAGGTGGTGCTGAAAGATGTGTTGAAGTATTCTTATAGAGAGTGGAAGCTGAGTGTTGTGGTGGTGAGTATTCTGAGGGTATATGTGATGATGGTGGAGGTAGGGAGGCGTAATGGTTGGTAGGTGGTGGTAGAATGACGGCTGCAATGGTTGGAGAGCTATAATAGGAGAGGGTGTTGTGGTACTGTGTTTTGTGGTGGCTGGCTGTGAGGTTTTTTGTGGTGGCTGGCTGTGAGGTTTTTTGTGGTGGCTGGCTGTGAGGTTTTATGGGGGTGGGGTTGTGACAGTGGTAGTTTTGTGGTATGTCAAGTCGCCTATTTGATGGCGCCTACTTACATACATGGAATGACAAGTATTCTCTGCAGCACACAAAGGCAGTCCAGCTGCAGCACAGGGAGGCATCAGTTAATGTTTTAATGTATTCCACTTGTTTAATTTATCCTGATACATCGAAGGAAATGTCAAAGGGGATCTATCAGTATAAATTAAACACATGGACTATATTAAAACAGTAACTGATGCCTCCCTGTGCTGCAGCTAGAGGGCCTTGAGAATAGTTGTAATTCGGTCATTTGCGCTGTTTAAAGAAAATACGCTGTTTCAAAACAATGCTGTGAAAGCATACAGGTTTTAAAGATAGAAATAACGTGCACACAAAGTGTTTCACCTCCCACGGCTCTTTGTAACTGTAGGACTCCACCACAAACAGTGTTTCAGTACAAGGGCTTGGCTGAAGGGCCACTTCATCGGCCCCGGTCCAGCAGTGTGTAGGTTAGGCAGAGGTGGCCGGTTGTCCGGGGGATACCATGAGGGGAGGAGAGGGCATCAATCCTGTTTAGTTGTTATTGTGATGAGATGCCCCCGGTTCTATGCGCTGTTGCCTTCACTCCACGTGCGTCGCCGATCACACTGTATGCAAACAGACACGGACAAATCAGAGTGTGTGTGACTGTGAGCAGTGACTCGTGGGGTGAAGGCAACAGTGCAGAGAACTGGGGGCATCTGATGAGAATAAAAACAAAAGAGGATGATGAGGTGAGCAGTGGGTGCAGTTACATGCCTGTAGCAGCCTGAGAAGACCCGAGGGGAGGTCTGCGACAACAGCAATGCACTGAGAAACCATAAGTGAACTGCAACTCCCACAATCCTTACACATCTTCAGTGGGCACAATGAAAACGGCGATTTTTGGGGGTTTTCATGGCGCCCACTGAAGATGTTTAAGCATTATGGGAGTTGTAGTTCAATGAAGCTATCACGTTGTACCATATTTGAAAGGTGAAATCTTGACATCTTGAAGGGGCAGGGGGAGAAGAGAGGTGCTTCAGAAGTGTGTTGTCAGATTATGTTCGGCACTGAAGTTTGGCCACCGGCACTGGAAGCGGAGGGATCAGCTAGGAGAGGGAGCACATTTGTATTGTGGTGACATGTGGCCGGCTAGTGCCCTTCTGGCAGCAGCATACTGGAGTTGTGGGGGCTGTGAATGGGGTGTGAAACAACACGCTTCCTCCAGCCGCATAAGTGGTAAAAGCGGTAGTTGTAATGATATAGTTGTGTGTGGAGGCACGTTCCCCACTGGGAACGTGTGTTTGTGGCAGGCATTTTGTGTGTGTGTGTGTGGGCTTTCTGCTTTTTCTTTCCTGAGTTTGATATTGTGTGTGTGTGTGTCGGTGGTGTAGGAGCAAGTGGCAGCCATTTTGTTTTTTTGGTAAGATGTATAGTTGTGGGTGGGCTGGATAGTGGGGGTGGGCCAACTCCCTGCATGATGAATCACCCAATGGGAGACATAAATTATGTAATGAGGCTTTCTCTTTTATATATATAGAAGATAGATATATATATATTTATTTATATATTTTTTTTTCTGTTGCGTAAAATAAGGTTACTACCACTGCAGAGAGATGCATATTTGCAAAGTTATTACATTTTAAACTCTTGTTTTATTTGCATTAACAGCACCCTCTAGTGGCCAGATATAAATTATTTATTCTGTTGCATTCTATGGCAGAGTTCTCTATGAAATGTGAAAGACTGCTGAGTGTCTTCCTGTCAGTTTGATCTTTCAGGAAGTAATCATGTTGTCACTCACATCCTAACAGTCTGAACTGTTATAACATTTGAACAAAACAACTGACAGCGGTGAGAGTGCCTTTGTTTTACTCAGCAGGAAAAGCCAAATAACATACAGGTTTTCATTAAAATAGTTTACTGTTCCTTTAAAATCATTTCCACAGTCTGAATTGAAGCAAAATCACTGTCATATATTCACTTCATTGTTCCTTTACCCTGAAAATGACATTGGTGGATAAGCTGAAAGTTTAATCTCAGTGTAATATCAGTGTAGTAAGTACTGTTTTGTGGGACATATGTACAAAGTCAAAAGCAGAGACATTTTAGTAACCGCCCCACAGATGACAAATATAAATTATTAAAATATGGAGATATTTCAATATTTTTTCTTTTTGTAGCAGTAGATTTAATAAGTGAAAACTGCATTCAATTACACGAGTTTTTACTGCTGTAAAAAAGAAAAGAAAATTGCATTTCACATTGACTTCAGAATATTTCCCATCACATCCAGTTTCACCACAATACCATATTTATCTCAGCATACCTCCCATGTGTCTCTCTTTAGGAGATATTAGGGGTCCATACCGCCCAAGAGTCCGTCATTAGGAGATATTAGGTGTCCATACCGCCCAAGTGTCCTTCTTTAGGAGATATTAGGGCTCCATACCTCCCAAGTGTCCCTCTTCAGAAGATATTAGGGGTCCATACATCCCAAGTGTCCCTCTTTAGGAGATATTAGGGTCCATACTCCCAAGTGCCCCTCTTTAGGAGATATTAGGGGTCCATACCTCCCAACTGTACCTCTTTAGGAGATATTAGGGGTCCATACCGCCCAAGAGTCCGTCATTAGGAGATATTAGGTGTCCATACCGCCCAAGTGTCCTTCTTTAGGAGATATTAGGGCTCCATACCTCCCAAGTGTCCCTCTTCAGAAGATATTAGGGGTCCATACGTCCCAAGTGTCCCTCTTTAGGAGATATTAGGGTCCATACTCCCAAGTGCCCCTCTTTAGGAGATATTAGGGGTCCATACCTCCCAAGTGTACCTCTTTAGGAGATATTAGGGGTCCATACTTCCCAAGTGTCACCCTTTAGAAGATATTAGGGGTCCATACGTCCCAAGTGTCCCTCTTTAGGAGATATTAGGGGTCCATACCGCCCAAGTGTCCCTCTTTAGGAGATATTAGGGTCCATACCTCCCAAGTGCCCCTCTTTAGGAGATATTAGGGGTCCATACCTCCCAAGTGTACCTCTTTAGGAGATATTAGGGGTCCATACTTCCCAAGTGTCCCTCTTTAGGAGATATTAGGGGCCCATACTGCCCAGGTGTCCCTCTTTAAGAGATATTAAGGCCCATACCTCCCAAGTGTCCCTCTTTAGGAGATATTAGGGCTCCATACCTCCTAAGTGTCCCTTTTTAGGAGAAATTAGGGTCCATGTCTCCCAAGTATCCCTCTTTAGGAGATACTAGGGGTCTGTACCTCCAAAGTGTCCCTCTTTGAGGCCCAAATCCCTCTGTCCCTCTTTCCCACCCTGGTGTCCCTGTGTTTAGGAGATTAGACTGTGTGGCATGTACGTAAGTGTATCACATTGCTTCACAGCAATAACGCTCATAGCAATATTTGTTTGAATTTCAGTATGTGTGTTTATAAATTAGTGTTTGTAAATAAAATACTTTGGTCTTGCTCCAAATAATGTATTGTTTTACACAAAGTATGGTCAATATCCTAAATATTCTTGGTAATGCCCCACCCACCACTCATGCTCCGAGTAAAACACACCTAAAACATAAGTGTCCCTCTTTGGCAATTTGAGATGTTGGGAGGTATGTCTCAGATGCATGCAATATTCCAGCGATATTTCTGCATTTTCATTTACGTCAATGCTTGAATTTTATTGGTGCGATAACACATGAAAGTGTGATTAACCCTTTGAGTGACAGAGAGGTACACAACGTATTGCTTTTCAATGCGTTGGGCACCTCGCTAACACTCAAAGGGTTAAGAAAATGTATGAACAGCTCTATAGGAAGCAATTTTATCTGTTTTTAATGCTGCAATATAATCCCCTGTGTGAACCCAGCTTAACCCTTTGAGTGCCAGGGGTACGCAATGCATTGTGTACCCCTCTGCACAGTTAAAGCAACTGTGCTCCTGCTGCTGGGAGATCATTTAGTCAAAAGTTATAATAGATCAACCTTATTTGATTTATTGTCTTTCCTGTTTTTTTCTTTAATCAAAAATTTGTATAAAATTGACCACTGCGGGGTACTTTTTCATTAATCCCTATGGAAAATTTCTGCTGATCGACTGTTAAGCTCTGCAAAAGCCAAAATGCAAAGAAGAGAAAAATAACTTTGAGCTATTATAACTTTTGAATAAAGAATCTCCAAGCAACCCTTTGTTTGTAACAGCAAGAAAACTGTATAATACATACTTTTGTTCATAGAAAAATGACTATTCCTTTACTCCTTTGATTGCCAACGAGGTTTCGTTAACCTTCGAGGGTTTAAAAGCTCTATTGAAAACTGGAAATTTGGAGAATGTCAGTTGTCCACTATGGTTTGGTTGCTTTGAGCCATAATTGCTCCAATTCTTGGTATTACATCAGCCTCACTGATTGACGTTATCTTCCCGCAGGGCCGAAGGGAAGATTAAACACTGTAGAATCCAGCAGGAAGGGCGGCTCTTCATGCTGGGGAGCTCCGCAGAGTTTGAGAGCCTCCTAGACCTTGTGAACTACTATGAGAAGCACCCGCTGTACCGCAAAATGAAGCTTCGTTACCCCATCAACGAAGAGGCGCTGGAGAAGATGGGCACAGCAGTAAGTAACCAGCCAGCCCCCTGTCACAGATAATTGGGGAGTTCTAGCAAATAGAATTATATGAAAAGTCTGGTGTTGATTTAAATGTCGTCTTGAACCTCTCCTCCTCCAGGAACTGGACTATGGAGCCTTATATGAAGGCCGGACTCCTCATCTCTACGTGGAAGCCAACAAGATGCCAACGTCCAGGGTAAAACTGTCCTTCCCATTATCTCTGACACCATTCTTGTTTTACATAGTGTACTTATTGATTTTCCTTTATACCTTGGTTCAAGAGGTAACGTCATCAATACGCCCCGGATGTCATGGTCATTGTGGACATGACATGGTGGATATGACAGGTTCTACCAAGGATACTGGTCCTCAAAGTCCATCCGCTGGAACTTCTGTTTCTCTTTTTTTTAGACTTGTTTTTGCTTTTAAATTGAAGCAGGCAGAGTAAGTAACATAGTAAATTAGGTTGAAAAAAGACACAAGTCCATCAAGTTCAACCTGTGCCTCATAACCCAGAGAAATGAGTATTATATATCTTTCCTGCTTCCAAATAAGTTAGTCTTTATCAGACCTTCCTATTTTGCCTACTAATACAAAGTATAACCTTGTATGTTCCCTTTTGTAAGAAATGTATCTAATCTTCTCTTAAATGTATCCATTGTATCTGCCATTACCACATCCTTGTGCAAGGAATTCCACAATTTTACAGACCTTACTGTAAAAAAACCCTTCCTCTGCTGAAGTCGAAACCTCCTTTCCTCTAATCTGGTTATTTGATCAGGCCTTGGAATGAACAGCTCACCACAGAGATTCTTGTATTGACCTCTCATATACTTATACATTGTGATAAGATCTCCTCTTAGTTGTCTTATCTCTACAGTAAATAAACCAAGTTTGTTTATTCGTTCCTGAAGATTATTGTGAGCAGTGGGTGGAGTTTGAGTTCCTGGTGTCCTGCTAGCAGCCGTAGTATCCACCTCTGCGGACATAACAATCAGGATTGATTGAAAATGTTGTCTGTTGACAAGGCTCGGGGGCAAAATTCATAGTGACCAATTAGGAGGATTCTGTTCCTATCTCTTACATTGGAGAGCCGTAGTCTGTGACTACATATAGCTCATTATGAAAAAAATGCCTTATGGACAACAGTTTGTGCTGTTACTAATAATTTAATTTAAAAAAAAAGTTTCAGTTGTAATGGCTTTTGAATGAATTATCTCTCAGCAGAACTTGTTTTATTCAGCTGAGATAACACAGATCATTATAGTTAAAAAAAGCTTTCTCCTCCTTTAACCATTTGAGTGCCAGGGAGGTAGCTAACGCATTATGTTGCACTCAAATGGTTAAAAGTATCAGACTTCAGCCTCCTCTTAACCCCTTAAAGGGATAGTAATGTTTCATAATAAAAGCAGCTCTAATTAATCATCATAGTATTTGGACTTTGGAGAGTGTTATTTTAATACTGTCAGAGTTGCAGTACAAGAGTAATTCAATGACAAAGTACCCCCCTCGCGCCCCTTTTACTGATGTAACACTGCTCAGCCAGATCAGAAGGGAGGTGCCCAGGTAGACTGCAGAGAGGGACAATCTTCAATTAAGATAAGGAAATACCTGAAAAACTTGTCAAGGGGGGCAGGGCTTTCATTGTTCTCATAGGAAGAAGATTGTACCCTTCTGTTATCTGTCTGGTCTATGGACTGGGTTCCACATCTAAGAAGAGATGGCTTACACTAGGTAAAAGGGGCGGGAGGGGAACTTTGCTTGTGAATATCTCTCAAACCATAAAGGTTTGAGAGATAAGACTTATTTCGTTCTTCATGTTTTTTTAATGCCTACAAAATAAAATAAAGATAAAACAAAGTATTACTATCCCTTTAAGTACAAGAATGGTGTGAAGTGCATTGATTCACAATGCTTTTATACACTCCTCTGATCCTTGCTATAGTATGTATAGTTTGGGCTCTAATATATGCCCAGGTCAGCATTACAATGATTTATAATAAATGCTGACAATCCGTAAGACTCGGATACTGTATAACATCTCTGTGTCTCCACAGTGCATGGTGAAAGCTTTGTACGATTACAAGGCACAGCGTGAGGACGAGTTGTCCTTCTGCAAGCAAGCCATTATACACAATGTGGACAAACAGGAAGGCGGATGGTGAGCATTCTGGCAGTGTTCATTTCATTGGTTCTCAATAATTGTATGTTCCAAGCACACACAGAATGAGTCTGGAATTTTCAGAGCAACCATAACATTTTATAGTTCCTGTGTAAAGAAGGTAATGAAGAGACAGATACATACATATAAAACTTGTATATCACACAATCAGAATGTAAACATAAAACCGAGTTCAATAATCATACATTTTGAACTCAACAGTCACATTTGTTGTCAAAGTTTTGGGGTGTTTACAAATGATTGACGAATTAAAAATAAGTAGCAAATAAATGTTTATGAAAACAGTTCTCTAATTGAGAGAACCACTGGTTTTTAGTTCACTAATTTGCAAAAATTTAGTAAATTTGATACCTTTATTTGCTAACTAAACAGATTTAGGATGCAAGCTTTCAAGACTTCTTAGGTCTATTCCTCAGGCATGTTATACAGATAAATATGAAAACTTCTCTCTTAACCCCTTCGCGTCCAATGACGTACCCGGATCGTCAAGCTAGTCCAGCACTTAAGGACCAGTGACGGTCCTGGTACGTCACGTACTTTTACTCACCGCGCTCCTGCTGGAGCGCGGTGAGTAATACCGCGTCTTGAAAGCTTGCATTCTAAATATGCTTAGTTAGCCAATAAAAGGTATCAAAAACTATATTTGCCTCCTGCATTTCTACGGCTAACACGGTACCAACTCTCATCTGTTAAATACAAGTACACATTACATTGTTTATAATGGAAATCAGATAAGAACGTTAGTCCAGATACAGATTCCTTGATCAGTCAGTGGTAGAGGATGTGATTTAAATTGCATTCTTCCTCTGGGTCCAGGTATTTATGATCCCAGAGGGACTGTCGTAAACGTTAATTCACATTGTGATAATGTGACAGAAACTCTCTGTCTCTATTACGCCCATAGGTCAAAGAGTCAAATTGTAGCATTAGTTTTACCTCCCATAATTTTCTGTCCCTCTGATTGCAATATTGTCCCATAGTACAGTCAGTTTAATGTCCCTGACACTGTGCCCACTTTGGCAAAAATGTTCTCCCACTGGTGTCTCTGTCTTTTTGTTGTTAACACTGGATGTGTGGGAATTAAACGTTTTCAATAAATTCTGAAATGGTATTAATAGCTTGCAAACTACGTAATAAATGTATATTATCACAAAATCAGATAAGGGGGAGATGACAAAGGTGTGATAAAGAGGTGATAAAGTGGAGATGACTTCTCCAGTGATATCACTACTCCAGTTTCTATGTCATTATATCTTTGCACTAAAATTTCTTGGCCTAGATGCACAAAAATTCGATGAGGGCTAAAATGTAGATGGTTTGTCGGAGCAATGTCGTAGACACATCGACAGTATTCAGTCTATGACATTACATCACTAGCACTCCGACAAAAAGATGCCCACATCAAAATCAATCCGCCAGGTATACGAATTTTCATTCATCACATCGACAATGGCCTATTTAAATGTGGAAATGAAGCATAGTGACTAATTTCCATATGGAAATGCTGAATAATAAGACACATTCGTATGCAAGGGTGTGTATTGACACATTAATGTGACACTTTGACTCATTCAGTAAACTCCGATCGAAGCCTCTGCTGTAGGAGTTCACAGTCTCCACTTCACCTAACTCAGGCTGTTGTAGTTCAGATCTCCCCTGTACTCTCCTATGGAGTAACAGCAGGGAGAACTACCACAATTCTGAACAGCATTCTCTGTGCTTTGCTACCCAGCCAGTAGGAGAATAAAGAGATGGCTTTCAGCACCATGGACAGCATTGAATAGCATAGGGATGTGCATTGCTTACCTCTGTGGCACTCAAAGGGTTAAAATGAACAGATATAGTACACCAAGCACTACACAATGTTCCCCCCCTTCGACATATCCCCCCTTAGTATTTCGAAATATATCGCACATATTAGACATACTAACTCCATTCGACTTTCACCTCTTCATTGGACAGGAACTGCCAATTATTCGACATAACCTGTCCTTGATTAGACGCTTAACCCTTTGAGTACCAGAGAGGTAGGAAGGCATTCTTAGCAATGTGTTTCCTACCCCTCTGGTACTCAAAGGTTTAATAGGCAAGGTATGTGGCTGCATATCCTGCCTGTAAATGTGTAAAAAAGGGTTTTGTTTTTATTTTTATTTTTAATCTTATAAAAAAAAGACCTCAAGACCGCAGACCCCTCATGACACCCCCTAGCATGGGGGTGACAATTGCCCATTTTTTAAATAAAGAGCATATAACCTATGTTTAACATAGGTTATATGCGCTTTTTATAATTAAATAATACTTTCAGACGTTGAGGGGGACACCAGGACCCCTCCTGATAGCCCCCCTATCATGGATCATCTATCCCAAAGGACAGATGATCCATGGGCCGACCCGAAGGCATTCTATGCCTTCTTCAGTACTGGAGCGGCTGTCACTGTCACTGTGTCATTCCTAGAAAGCGCGGTGCTGTGCTGTTATCATTGAATCAGTCACCGGGGTCAGGCCTGGCTGCGCTTTCTAAGAATGACTCGGTGACAGGGTTCATTCATTCCACAAGCACTTGATACAGCAGTGGCTTGTACAGCCGCTCCTGTTTCAAGAAGGCAGAAAATGCCTTTGGGGTCGCCCCATGGATCATCTATCCTTTTGGATAGATGATCCATGATAGGGGGGCTATCAGGAGGGGTCCTGGTGCCCCCCTCGAGGTCTGAAAGTATTATTTAATTATAAAAACAGGCAATTGTCGCCCCCATGCTAGGGGGGTGTCATGAGGGGTCATGATACCCCCCTTTAAGGTTTTTTTTTTTTTTTTAATAACATTAAAAATAAAATTAAAAACAAAACCATTTTTTACACATATAGAGGCAAGGTATGCAGCCGCTAAGCAATGCCTTCCTACCTCTCTGGTACTCAAAGGGTTAAGTGTCAAATAAAGGACAGGTTCTGTCGAATAAATGGCAGTTCGTGTCCAATGAAGAGGTGAATGTCGATTGGATGTTGAATATATGCGATATGTCAAAATACTAAGGGGGGGGGGACATTGTGTAGTTCTTGGTGTACTATTTCTGTTTATTTTAACCCTTGGAGTGCCACAGGGGTGAGCAATGCATGGCATTCAGTGCTGTCCATGGTGCTGAAAGTATCCTTTTACAAGGTTGCACTTGAAAGAGCGTGCAACCTTGTAAGTACTTGACCATGTCGCCATGATCAAAATGGCGACATGACAGTCTCGTACTGCATGACAGAGCAAGATTGTCATGTCGCCTATGTAATGACTGCATACAGTTTAACTCTACAGTAAACGGTATGCCATCATTACATAGACGACATGACAATCTCGCTCGGTCATGCTGTGCAAGATTGTCATGTTGCCATTTTGATCATGGCGACATGGTGAAATATTTACAAGGTCACACACTGTTTCATGTACAACCTTTTAAAAGTGAACTGTACTGAAAGTCTTCTCTGTGTCCCCCTACTGGCTGGGTAGGGAAGCACAGAGAATGCTGTTCAGAATTGTGGTAGTGTTGGTGATCTGTGAGGGGAGGAGATCTCTTCCGCACCGACAACACTACGAAAATCCTGTATGCTAATAGGGACCTTCTCCAACCCTCCCCTTCCATCCGCCAATTTTGGTGACTATATCCGTGTGTGTGCAGATCGAATTGTCGGAGTGATTTGAACACATTGACAAGATCATACCGACACCGCATTGACTTTTAGTGCATCTAGGCCCTCAAGAGGGAGAGGTCTTAGTGCATTGGCTCCATAGAATAACATAGGAACTGGAGAAGTGATATCACTGGAGATGTCATCTCCACTTTATCACCTCTTTATCACACCTTAGTGCATAACCCCATTATCTTCTCATGCATTTTTGGCTTTGTGTAAAGTTAATTTATTGGGCATAATGGGAAAGCAGAAGCCCGTTACTTGGAATTTGTCTGTTCTATGCCTTGTGCTTGACTGTACAATATCCAGTCCTACTTTCGGTCCGATGTGGGAATATGAACTGCCTTGTTTTGTGATGCCACCTCACAGACGTTTCTTATCAGTCAATGACATTACTTTGTGTATCAAATTATTGTTACTTCTTTCAGGTGGCGCGGAGACTATGGAGGCAAGAGGCAGCTATGGTTCCCTGCAAATTACGTGGAGGAAATAAACAGCACTGTAACACTAGATCAGGATGATTCTGTGAGTGAATGTATTATGGGGGATTTTATAATAGTTGTTCCTTCAGCGGCCTGTTTGAGTTCCTGCTAACACGTCTAGAATTAAAAGGCCGTAAGAACTAATATGATTCCAGGATAAAATAAGGTTTGGAATAAGTGTATTGGTGCTGCTTCTACCTTACGCGTATGTACTAAGCTATTTACACCAAATATTCTCCTGTTTCTGCTGCTTGCTCCAACGGTAGGGTAGTGTGGGAATTTATGGGCATGTTGAAGCATCCCGTTCCCCTGGGTCTTATTCAATGTCATGTACTAACATGAAGCAGAGGGAATCGGAAACATTTCTCAATTTCCCTGCACGTACTATAGTAGAAGGCCCTCACGCTTTGATAGCATTAAAGCGGAACTACCACCGCTAAGCAACTTTGTTTCTAATAATTCCCTATCTGGCGACTAGCTGCTTAGTAGCGCTAGTCTCCAGAATTATTACCTGGTTATGGAGAAATATGCATTCATCCTCGACTGACAGGCAGGACGGAGCGCGGACATCTTGCCCTAGTGACGTCCGCGCGCCTGCGCTGTCAGTCCCAGAAGGCTGTAGGAGGCGTTGCTAGGAGCCATTTGGCTCCGGAAGGGACTGACAGTGCAGGCGCGCAGACGTCACTGGGGCAAGATGTCCGCACTCCGTCCTGCCTGTCAGCCGAGGATGACTACATATTTCACCATAACCAGGTAATAATTCTGGAGACTAGCGATACTAAGCAGCTAGTCGGCAGATAGGGAATTATTACAAACAAAGTTGCTTAGCGGTGTTATTTCCGCTTTAAAGTCTTAGCCGTAGGAGACTGCAATTTCTGATATGCACTAAAATTATCACAAGCACTCGTACACACCCCAGAGTGTAAGCGAATGATTTTTAGGCTAACATGTAAGCGTGGAAAATGAGTGACGCTGGAATATTCATACTATCCCTTTAAAGAATCCCATAGGTAAAGAGCCAGGGAGTATAGTTCTTTAAGAGATCCAGAAATATAACTTTATATCTGAATTATTTAAATAAAAAAACATGTACTTCCTCTATTAACTCCTTGTACGCTAGCGAAGTCTCCAACTCATTGCAAAGTAATGCTTTGGCGATGTCTCTAACATGCAAGGAGATAATTAAGGCTGGTTCGCACAGGTGACGTCAACAGAGCTACGATTCACCGTCATTCTTGCCATTTACGCACCTCTAATCTCGGATGATTCTCTCCCATCGGGGGGAGTGTCGGAGTATGACAGAGGCTGGCGTACATGACATCAGATGTATAAAACTGTCTGACTCTCTACTTGCTAAAGGCACGGCAATTTCTAATATCATCCGGATGATTATCTTAAAGGCCTCGGTACAGGTCAGGCATGCTGCTTCTTGCATGTGTACTGCAGCAAAGTTTCATAATTCTGCATTCTGGTACATTCCGTGTAGGAATAATATATCATGTGAACTACTACGTAGAGTTCCATGTTACAATATACTGTTTTTATTAGCCAAGCTTTATTGTCGTCTGTTTGGATCCATCCTAATGGTTAAATATATAATAACCTGACTTGCAAATTGCTCTGTAAAATCCTTACGTTTGATGTAGTATGAAAAACTAGACGAATTCTGAATCAAACCAGCTTCTATCACAGGAAACGTATATTTCCCAAATTCCCATGAACCCTTTGAGTGCCAGAGGGATATGCAACTCGTTGCTATGCAATGCGTTACTTACCCCTCTGGCACTCAAAGGGTTAATTTGAATGCAGGCTTTTAATCTCTTGAATGCTAGAGAGGTCTCCATACATTGTGAACCAAGTCTTTGACAGCCTCTCATATACAGGACAGATGTCATGTAAACAAGTTTTCCTGGGGGGGATGCTCCATTCAAATGTTACGACAGGTCAAACCTGCATTTTTTTTTAGTACATTTCTGTCTTGGCCTGCCATTTCTGGGTGATGATGAGGGCTACTATCAGTGACATACAGAGTAGTAGCAACCTAGCCATACAAAATGGAAGACCATGGGAGTAGCACATTCAAAAAGATGCAAGTTTGAGTTGTACTAACTTTCGGTAGGAACATCTACCATCATTAGCCTTTACCTATAAAATATAAACTTTCCATATTACTGGATGTTTTTCCATTAATGGAGTAGTACATTTTTAATAACAATAGAGTTTTTTACTGTCGAGTAAAGCATAGATGCTGGTGGAGTTTCTATTCAAAACTTAATTACAGTTCCAAATTTTTTTGACTTGAAATTGCAATATTCTGTTGTTGTCACTGTGTGGCGCTGTTTCTGTCACTTACTATGGAGACATATAAGACACTAGTTGGCACTGTTGCTCTGTTTCATTTACAAAAATGCAAGTTGGAGTGGTAATAATTTTTGAATAAAAATCTCCCTGCTTCGCAATGTGTTGGGGACCTCTCTACCATTCCAGAGTTTAAAAGATCCATTTAGCTCAGTGTTCATTTTAGTGATGAGGAGATTGTCCCACTAATGATTCTTCCTTGTCTTTCTGTTCCCTACAGTCGTTATTTTTTGGACAGTCTGCAGAAAACAGCCCGCTGGGGAACTTCCTAAAGGGATTTATAGACGTCCCTTCCTGCCACATCGGTGAGCGACACAAACAACGTTTTACTATCAGACTGAGATTAGATTTCCCATAACCCCCCCAACTAGAGGACGTCTGGTGTCTTCCTGACTGTCCGTACTAATCTGAGTTCTCCACATTCAGGGACATGGAGCGGTGTTGGGTCTTTGTGCTGTGTTAAGAGATCTCTCTAGAAAGGGTTTAAATGTCCCATTTAACACTTTGAGTGCCATAGCGGTGCAATTCGTTGGATACCTCTCTGGCACTCAAAGGGTTAACATTTTAATAACAAGAACAGCATGCAATGCATTACGGAACAATACATCTCTCACCCACTTTGGCCCTTGAATGATTAACCCTTTCAGTTCCAGAGGGGTATGCAATGCATTGCTCTGAAAGGGTAAAACGAGCAGCACTTTTTTTAAACCCCTTAGTGACCGGCCACCCGTACACACGGCCGGCACTTAACGCCCATAAATGTCTTACATTCACTATAAAGAAGACTTGGAGATCCACTTTATTGCTAACAATTATATCCCTTTAAAGTAATAGTAATGTTTCACAAAAACAACAGCTCCATTTAATCTTCATAGTATTTCGGCCATGGAGAGAGTTATTTCAATACTGTCAGAGTTGTAGTACAAGAGTAATTGAATGATAAAGTATCCCCCTCCTGCCCCTTTTACCAAATGTAAGTCACCTCCCCTCAGATTTGGTCTCTTGAACGGACAGATCACAGCAAGGGACAATCTTCTTACTGTGATCATAAGGAAAACCCTGCACCCCATGACAGGTGTATCAGGTTTTTCCCTTATCTTAATTGAAGATTGTCCCTCTCTGCGATCCATCCGGACAGTCTCTGTTCTGAGGTGAGCAGTGTTACATCAGTAAAAGGGGCGGGAGGGAGATACTTTATCATTCAATTACTCTTGAACTACAACTCTGACAGAACTGAAATAACACTCTCCATGGCCCAAATACTATGAAGATTAATTGGAGCTGCTTTTATGTTGAAACATTACTATCCCTTTAAGCAACAGTACCAACTGTGGGGCCATTCAGTAATGTTCGATAAGGGTCCTAGCTGGCGATATTGTGGCATATTATCTGCACTCATTCCATCTCTTCACATTCACTAAGATGTCTCCTCCATCATATCCCTGTGAATGTGACACAAATACACTGACATCGCCACGCTTTTGCAGCGTCTACTTGTCCATTGGATCATTTGTAAATTGAAATGCAGGTTAATGAGCCATTATTGTATTCATGCGGGTGTATTTATATGTGAATGTCACTCATCACTACATGCACTAAGCGCCAATACCTGCCTGTGATGTCTGAGTTCACAGTCCCAACATCGCCAGCCTGAGGTTGGCAAACAGAGCTTACAGTTTGTGGTCTCTTCTGGAGAGCAGAGACTGCAGCAGCCCTCTCTTAACCCTTGCTATGCTTTGCACTTCCCTGTGACTCCTAAAGGGTTATAATATACACAATCCTTTGCCCATGTAACAGGTAATTCAGATACACACAGAACCGGCAGATCAGCTGTTTCACGTGGACATAAGAATCAGCTGCACTTCACAAACTGATAGTACTGCATTAAAGGGATAGTAATACTTCGTTTTATCTTTATTTTATTTTGTAGGCATTAAAAAAACATGAAGAACGATATAAGTCTTATCTCTCCAACCTTTATGGTTTAAGAGATATTCACAAGCAAAGTATCCCCCCCCCCCCGTTCAGCCAAATCAGAAGGGAGGTGCCCAGGTAGACTGCAGAGAGGGACAATCTTCAATTAAGATAAGGGAAAAACCTGAAAAACTTGTCAAGAGGGGAAGGGCTTTCATTGTTCTCATAGGAAGAAGATTGTCCCCTGCTGTTATCTGTCTGGTCTATGGACTGGATTCCACATCTGAGAAGAGATGGCTTACACTAGGTAAAAGGGGCGGGAGGGGAAACTTTGCTTGTGAATATCTCTCAAACCATAAAGGTTTGAGAGATAAGACTTATATCGTTCTTCATGTTTTTTAATGCCTAAAAAAATAAAATAAAGTTAAAACGAAGTATTACTAACCCTTTAAGGAAAGACAAAGATTTACAACTCAGTATTGAAAAATGTTTGTTACTGTTGTGCGTAAGGGCCCTTCTCCAGCTGTTGTTGGACTACAACTTCCATAATGCCCAGATGGTTGTTGTAGTCCAACAGCAGCTGGATAACCACAGGTTGCCCTCTCCTAGCCCATGCTAAAGGATCAGAAATTGTTTCTCCTTGGAGAAGGAATTCTTATTGCAGGCTCAGTGTAGTTTTTGGAAACCCTTCTCTAGATATCCTACATTTTCCCCTGGATCAGTCTCAGTGTCTCAGAGATAATTGTACATCCTGCCCCCGATATATAAGATTACACTGTGTTACATGTGATCTGTACAGTTCATCCAGACCAGGATTTCTCCTTACAATCTGCTTCCTGCTTCCTCCTATTAGCTAAACCATCAATGTCACTAATTGTCTTCCCTTTGGCCTTCCTGTCTTTTCTTTGGTCTTTTAACCCATTGTCTGCATGTGTGTGCCTCGCATTGTAGTGCTCATACACATTATCAGTCAACCTCATTTTTTTACATATTGGGGGTTATTCCCTAAGGTGTGATAAGGAGGTGATAATGTGGAGATAATATCTCCAGTGACATCACTTCTTCACTTCCTGTTATTTTATAGAGCCTATGTACTAAGATTTCTCTACGAGATCTTAGTGCATTAGATCCATAGAATAATAAAGGAACTGGAGAAGTGATATCACTGGAGATGTTATCTCCACTTTATCACCTCCTTATCACACCTTAGTGCATAACCCCCCATTGTTTTAAGTGCATAATATGTAAATTCAAAGTGCCTATATTTTTAATTATGTTTCCATTTGTACCTACTTTTGTACACTTAAAGGGATAGTAATACTTCATTTTATCTTTATTTTATTTTGTAGGCATTACAAAACACGAAGAATGATATAAGTCTTATCTCTCAAACCTTTATGGTTTGAGAGATATTCACAAGCAAAGTTCCCCTCCCGCCCCTTTTACCTAGTGTAAACCATCTCTTCTCAGATGTGGAATCCAGTCCATAGACCAGACAGATAACAGCAGGGGACAATCTTCTTCCTAGGAAAACAATGAAAGCCCTGTCCCCTTGACAAACTTTTCAGGTTTTTCCCTTATCTTAATTGAAGATTGTCCCTCTCTGCAGTCTACCTGGGCACCTCCCTTCTGATCTGGCTGAGCAGTGTTACATCAGTAAAAGGGGTGGGAGGGGGATACTTTGTCATTGAATTACTCTTGTACTACAACTCTGACAGAATTGAAATAACACTCTCCAAAGTCCAAATACTATGATGATTAATTAGAGCTGCTTTTATTATGAAACATTACTATCCCTTTAAATGTACCAGACCTCTGGATCTCTGTTTCCAGAGAGAAGGAATAGTGATACAATGTTGCATTCGTACAGCAGCACTGAGCATGCTGTATGCTGTAGTGGATATTACATTGTATCACTGTCTCTTCTACATTGCATCACAATTTCTGCTTTCCCAGCTCCTGACAGAAAGATCTTTGGAAGGCAATCCAGGGGGATATCAAAGTGTAACAAAGAATAGGTGAACATGGGAAAATATATATATAAGTTAAAATGTGTAGGCATTTTACTTTGCATATTATGTCCTTGCAACTATGTAAATTCAGTGTAAAGAGTGACTATTGTTTTAAACCTTTGAGTGACAGAAGGGTATGCAGTGATATGAAACTGGCAGCGTAAGAAGATGGAAAGATGTGATTTTCTTCACATTTGTGTAATCCATTATTCAGTGCTATCAGGCAGGTCAGAGAATAAAGCTCTGCTGAACTACATTCCCCAATTACTAAACAATAAATCTCTAAAACCATTACACTGATTGAAAACAAAAAAGCACACGGTATAGGCAGTTTATACAAATATAGTTAATGAAACTAAAAGCAGGTAGGTGTCAGGTCCAATTTAATGCCAGTTGAGTAGGATGGGATTTGTAGTTCAGCAACAAATGGAGGTCCACATGTTACCCACCCCCCAACCTAAGGTATCAGTGCCTCAACCTGGCGAGTAGATTGTAAGCTCTTCTGGACAGGAGTTGACTCCTCCGATTAACTTGTCTTGTTGTGTGACCTGTTTGATTCACATTTCTTCCAGTCTTGTCCAAGGAAGGCAGGAACTCCAGGCCGTATGTATTCACCATCCACTCCCAGCAGATGTCCCACCCCTCCCAGTCCCTCGATGTAGCCGCCGACACTCAGGAAGAGCTCAATGACTGGATCTCCAAAATCCGTGAGGCCACGCAGAATGCAGATGCACGTGTGAGTTCTGAAGACATTCATACAAGCAATACACTAACGCGCCACATGGGGGCACTTTATGTTTAACTGCAGGAGTATGCTGTAGATGTAATTTAACCAGGCTCAGTGCATTGCAGCGGCGGACGATGTAATCAAAGTGTTTTTATTACCATTCTGTTATCCTATTAGATGCTGGGTTAAAGGGAAAGTAATACTCGAAAAAATTTTTATTTTATATTATAGCCCTTAAAAAAACATTAAAAGTGATATAAGTCTTATCTCCCAAACCTTTATGTTTTGGGAGATATTCACAAGTAAAATAAAGTTCCCTTTTCCTGGCTGTTTTAGGCAAGTCTGCCATCTAGTGGACAGATTTGGAATTCGGTCCACAGATCAGCTGGCAGCTCTTTAGCAGTGCCGAGATCACGATCTTTGAAAAGAACTACTTAATTGGAACTATCTACAAAGTGTGCCTGGCTTGAAAGCACACTTTGTAGACCATTCCAATGAAGAAATTCTTTGTAGGATTGTGACCTCGGCACTTCTGGAGAGCCACCGCCGGTCTACAGACAGGTCTACCATAAAGGTTTGGGAGATAAGACTTATATCATTTTTAATGTTTTTTTAAGGGCTACAATATAAAATAAAATTATTTCCAAGTATTACTATCCATTTAAATCTATTGTTACGTGTGATTGAAATTATTGCATGCCATCTAATTATTCTCAGAAAGTAGATCAAAGTAAAACAAAAGACTAGTACCAGTCTCCCCCAAATTAATGTTTGACCCTTTGAATGCCAGAGATGTATCCAGCGCATTGTGAACATCTTATTTTGGTAAAGGTTATATAATGTCTCGGTTACTGGAGACAACTGCAAAGCAACAATGGAGATGTCCTTCATCCAGAGCGTGAAGCAGAACTCCCAGTTAAAGGGCCCCTGTTTAGCATTGTGGGGAGTCATCGAGGGTGATGTACCAATAGGATTCTGAGCAAAGAAAAAGTGCTGGAACAGAATGGAGCAGTCTGTGGGAGTTTCATTCCTCTGTGTCTTGATTAACCCTTTGAGTGTCAGAGGGGTGCGCAACGCATTGCTTTGCTAGCATTCAAAGGGTTAACATTGTGTATTAAGACGCAGTAGGAATGGTGTAACTTATCGCCATTTTCCTGCATGCCGTGGGCAGGTGTATGAGGATTGCTGATGTTAAAGTCCTAACAGCAGCAGCGTATGTGCGACGGTGTGTGTTAGTGATCTGTCACTGTAGTGCATACATTGACATACAGCCGCTGGCGTTGGGGGCTTTTGGCAGTTCAGTTCTGCTGCTCTTTTAATGCGTTCGTGCTATATTTTGCCTCCCCAGATGCAGGAAGGGAAGATCATGGAGCGGAGGAAGAAGATTGCGCTGGAGCTGTCGGAGCTGGTCGTGTACTGCCGGCCTGTCCCGTTCGATGAGGAAAGTAAGTGCTTGGATTCAATGTACATCTCGTTATCTTCTGCTATTCTTGCAGTGGCGTAACTATAGGGGTCGCATCTGCGACCGGGCCCGTCACTCCAGGGGCCCGGCCGCCCCCCGGAAACCCCTACGTCTGGCGCCCGCAATCTCCTTCCGGCTCTCTAGTAATGCAGAGCGATGGGAGATAACGTTGTCTAGTAATGCAGAGCGATGGGAGATGACATCATCTAGTAATGCAGAGCGCTGGGAGATGACATCATCTAGTAATGTAGAGCGCTGGGAGATGACATCATCTAGTAATGCAGAGCGCTGGGAGATGACATCATCTAGTAATGCAGAGCGATGACATCATCTCCCAGCGCTCTACATTATTAAGAGGACCACGCAGGAGTTCCAGGGAGGTAGGAGATGGGGACATTGTGGAGATTGAGGGGCATTGTAGAGGGGGTCAGTGTGGTCAGGGGGGCCAATGTGGTGGGGGGGCCCGTGGCACTTTCTTGCACCAGGCCCCGGAGGCTTCTAGTTTTCCCTCTGTATTCGTGTATCTAGATCCCAACGTAATAATACGTTTCTAACAAATTACACATAAGATCCTTTTGTTTACCGTTGACATTACGGTTCCTAGCTCTCTTCACTGTTAACCCTCTGATTGCCAGTGGGGTACTCAACACGTTGTGATGCAATGTGTTGGGTACCCCGCTGGCACTCCAAAGTTTAACAGGCTAAAGCAACAGAAACACATCCTAACATTAACCCCCCACTGATCTTACTATAGAAAGAAATCTTAATGGCCCCTATGAATTTGTTATTTTTCTGTTAGGTAGTTCTAAAAACATACTGGTACAGTCAGTAGTCCTTACACACTTCACATGGTACATTCACACTTACCCATGGACCATTCTCCATTAATGAGTGTAGATATACCACACAAAACGTCTAGGACCAGTCGTCTATACACATTTGTTTTGTTCGATACAATAAAGCTGTGATTTTAATCTTCCCGATGTGTTCGAGCTTTCTCCATATGAGTGAGGTCCAATACCATTGTATCCTTATTGTCAAGAAGTTACTGAGCTTCAACAAGAGCTAATATCTCCCATACTATCCCCTACTTACCTGTCTATGGCAAGATCCTAATGACGTTTTCCCTTTTGCCTTGGTTCAAGATAGATTTTCAGTGAATCAGCTGGAATTTTGCAGTGTAAAAGTCACTAAACGTTTGTCGTGTTCATAGTCTAATCCGGGCTGTCCAAGTTCAGTCCTCAAGGGGCCACCAACAGGCCAGGATTTAAGAATTTTCCTGATTAAGCACAGGTGAGTTAACCAGCACCTCGTGCATTTTGATTGGCCCATTTGTGCTTAATCAGGGAAATCCTTAAAGGATAGCAATGTTTCACAAAAACAGCAGCTCCAATTAATCTTCATAGTATTTGGGCCATGGAGAGTATTATATCAATACTGTCAGAGTCGTGGTTCAAGAGTAATTGAATGATTAAGTATCCACCTCCCGTCCCTTTTACCTAGTGTAAGTCATCTCTTCTCAGATGTGGAATCCAGTCCATAGACCAGACAGATAACAGAAGGGGACAATCTTCTTCCTATGAGAACAATGAAAGCCCTGCCCCCCTTGACAAGTTTTTCAGGTTTTTCCCTTATCTTAATTGAAGATTGTCCCTCTCTGCAGTCTACCTGGGCACCTCTGGCTGAGCAGTGTTACATCAGTAAAAGGGGGATACTTTGTCATTGAATTACTCTTGAACTACAATTCTGACGGAATTGAAATAACACTCTCCAAGGTGCAAATACTATGATGATTAATTAGAGCTGCTTTTATTATGAAACATTACTATCCCTTTAAATGCTAGCCTGTTGGTGGCCCTTGAGGACTGAAATTGTACAGCCCCGCTCTAATCTATGGATATCCATCAATTTTTACACAATGATAGATCTTACTTACTACTTAAATATGAGTGCTTCTGTTATCACAATGTTTCACTTCAAGGTTAAGGTTTTGCTCAAGCAAAATAAATTTTTGAATAGGCGGATAACATTTTTGATGTGGTTTCACAGCGAAGACTTTAAGTCTCGCAGCTTAGATCCGAATAACGTGTGTCTTACATGTTTCAAGCACGTCTCTTGTTTTGTGCAATTGATAGAGCTTTGTCTGCATGATCAACTTTGTTTTAGCAATGTTTGGTTCATTCGAGACACTTCACACACATGACTGAAAAATGTTTTTTTCACATTTTTATTTTGATTAAGCATGATTTGTGCGCAATGTTTTTTTCTATTCAGTTGAGCACATTTTGAGCTCACAATTGACAAATATTTTTGTCTGAATTGTTTAGTTCAACTGAGTGCACTTTATGATCAGGATCAACAATCCTTCCTATAGTGTGTTTTTCGATCGAGCATACATCACTCACATGACGGACAAATGTTTTAGTGATTTTTTTTTTTCAGGGAGCATGCTTGCTTGGCATTAGCGACATTTTTTGTGTAATATTTTGTTTCAAAGGCACAGTTGACAAATGTTTTATATCTAAGGATCCGTATGCAAAGACTTTGCTGCATGTGTGTACAAAAAATATTAGACCTTGTGCAAAAAAACTTAAAGGAGCAGTAAACTTTTTTTTATGAAAACACGTAGTTTACAGCACATTTCCTGCTGAGTAAAACAAGGTCACTCCCATCGTTGTCAGATGTTTTAATCAAAAATTATAGCAGTTTAAATAATCAAGAAGTGAATTTACTGTGTTTACTTCCTGATAGTTCTAACTGACAGGAAGTGACTTTACTGTGTTTACTTCCTGATAGTTCTAACTGACAGGAAGTGACAGGCAGTTTCTATCACATTCTATGGAGAACTGTATGCCACTGACTTTCCTGACTTTCCTCTCCATTAGAATCTAACAAGAAATCTGATTAGAATTTGACCACTAGAGGGCACTGCTAATGTAAAAAAACATGGGTTTAAACTGTAATAACTCTGGAAATATAACTCTCTCGGCAGTGGGAGTACCCTTATTTTACTCGATAGGAAAATCCCTACAATATATATTTTTTCATAAAAATTTTACTGCTCCTTTATGGATTTTAAGCAGTAAGTGAAAATGAATAAAATCATATTTATCTTTCTAGGAGATCTGTTTGAAATCCATTCAGTAAATTTGGCTTGAGCCCTGCCAAAAATGTAGTTATGGCATGACATTTTATAATGGGTAAAGGATCCTTTATTGGACATTTTAAAAAAATTTCTACCAAATGGATTTGGTCCAAATTTGCCACATTTGTCACTCACTCCCAAACTGCTAAATGTCAGCTTAATTTGACAAGGACTACAGGAAGATCTACTGAGTGCATATCTGCCAAATTTGGCACTGAGATAGGTGGTACTGGGGACAGTTCATTTCCACTTACCACTTATTGATTGGCAGTCCAGTTCCTGAGATACTGGACTTTGAAATTACATATTCCCAGCAAAAATCGCACACTGTTTTTTGTGTACTTGTTCACTGGAAACTCTTGAGTCATTCAGGTTAGTTTAGAATATCCTTTCTTCATGGATGATCAAATATGAGATGACTAGTGTAAAAGCCTGTGTACACGGGACAATGTCTGGGTTATATTAACCCTTTGAGTGCCAGAGGGGTACACAATGCATTGCTTTGCAATGCGATGCATACCCCTTTGGCACTCAAAGGGTTAAGAGGCCGGTCCAGCTCTGCGTCCTGCACTGTAGAGACTGGCCAAAAGCGCAGAATGCTCCCAGCACAAAACTCCCAGCATTCCGTGCTCCCAGCATTCTCTGTGTTCTGACAGTTTCTACTGAGCATGACGGCTTCTGACAAACATCCTAGCGAATTATTATATAGGATTAGAGAGCAAAAGATTAGACAACTAAAAAGGTTACTCATGAATGTGGAATCAAAGACATTAGAATAAGTTGATCATGCAAACAAAGTGTGTTCAATCGATCAAAACAGATAAAAAGAGTAGATAAAAAAATTAAAAAAAAATGGTGGCAATTATAAGGCAAAAATAATGTTAAAGCCATTCTCACTGATAAAAATTATGCCCATAGATTACATATTAAATAACCAACAAAGCACAGGGAGGTCATAGGCTTATAGTTTTCCCCACTGAACTATAACTGTAATTGCCCAACTTTTTATTGCTCTATTGGGAACACTGATTTTGCCTTTAACATTAATTTTTTTCCAATGGGTGATTGAGGATGATGAGAGGACTACAGGTTACCCACCTCTGATTTATACCCTCTGGGCAGGGGGAATGCAGTGGACCACACATCACACTTTTGTCACTAAAATAGAGACTAAAATGTCAGCTCTCCAGCTGCAAGAGTGATGCTAATCACAAAATTTGTGGCTGGTCCATAACTGGCCTTAGAACACAATAGTGTATATAATTACTATAATGAATAATAAATAAAAAGATTATATATATGGCTTCCTAGAAAACTTATGCACAGTAAACTAAAAACATTAAGGATACTGATCGCTCTACTTCCTGCAGAGATTGGCACAGAAAAGGCATGTTACAGAGACATGTCCTCATTCCCGGAGACCAAGGCAGAGAAGTACGCCAACCGCAGCAAGGGCAAGAAGTTCTTACAGTACAACCGACGCCAGCTGAGTCGAGTCTACCCCAAAGGGCAACGGCTGGACTCCTCCAACTATGACCCACTACCCATGTGGATCTGTGGCAGCCAGTTGGTGGCACTAAACTTCCAGACCCCAGGTATGTATCCATCAAAGCCTCCTGGTAGAGCAACAATCTCACCTAATGGGACTGAGTCTAGATCCATCAACTGAGCAGTATACACAGCGCATTAGAGTAATCCATAATCCAGATACTGCTGTATGAGTGCTACATTATACTGATCTCTAGTCCAGACATTACTTTGTCTGTCATCCAGTACAGGTTACTGGTAACTTTGGGTAGGCAATTTGCCCCTTTAATTAGGAAGGAACAATTCTAGAATAGTATGCAGGGGGTGGAGCCTACCTTCCCTTCTTGGCTGCAGCTAGCCAACCAGCCCCAGTAAGATTTGTTAGTTGCTGAAGACACAGGCAAGAGAACAGTTCTGCTATAGTTTTAGATTTTTTTTTATTTTTCTGTTATATATGCAATACCACCATTAGGTGGATTACCATAACTGACAATGCCCTTAGATGTGGCCAGCTCAGTGACCAGGTGCTTTTGTGGACCTTAAGCCCTGGGGGGCAAATCTTGGGTACAAGTTCTTTCCTCAGGAGTTGCCCACCGAGGCTTCTACTTTAAACATGGTAATCTGAAGACAGAAGATCTGCAGGAAAGGTGAGCAACCCTTTGAGTGCTGCATGTCCACATGTCGCACAGGGTTTTTTTCCTTTGGAGTTCCTGTTGCACATTCCTGCACTCATTGGGTTTATCTGTATGTCTGTTGGGTGTTTTGAAGCAGGTTTATGTGGTAACTTAACCCTTTAGCTGCTGGTTTTGCATCTTTGGGGGGGTTATTGACACTTTCCCTACTGAGTTTGGTGTTTTTTTTGGGGTCTGCTAAAATGTTCTAGTGATGTTTCATGTACTTTTATTTTACTGTTTCAACTTTGCAAAAATTTGAGTTTGCGCACTATACCGCATAGACGCCATTGCTCCATTCACTTGTATGGGACTGTACAGTTTGGGACATATCTCTGCAACCGCTCTACGTAGCGACTTCAGCGATGGCTCATTTTTATTGTCTGACCTTGCTCTATCATCCGGTTCACATTGCAAGTGTGTTGGGGGGCTCAGGGGGCTTCGGGCACTGTTGGGGTACTTCTTCTGGGAAAACTACATTTCCCATGAGCGCTTGCTTCGCTCACTCGTTTCTGATTGGTTCCTGCTGTGGTAGCCATTTTGTGCCTTTTCCAGAACGAATATCCCACACAGGACTTAGACTCTCCTTCTCTCCTCTGCAGATTAACCCTTCGTCTGCCAGATAAGTATATTTTAGCGATTTCTGGGGTGAAATTTTAATCTAACACACTTTATTTGGGTGATTCCTTATACTCTAAATGTTTTTTGCCACTGTGAGAATGTCCAATCCGTTGGAGCTTGGATCCAGGCCTAAGACTAAGGACTCTGGGGTCTATGTGTCCCCTATTGCACATTGCTCCACATGTCATTCAGGGTTACTTAGGGAATTCTCAGGTCATTTATGCCCAGCATGTTCTGATGTCCCTAAGTCTCTCCCAGGGACCTCCAGCCATGCATTAGAGCCAGTTTGGGTGCAAGAGTTCAAGGATGCTACTAGGGACCTTCGGTCTACATTGCAACTCTTTCCATCCCAGTTACAGGGGGTCTTCCATTCATGGCAGATCCCTTGTTTAGTCAAATCTTCCCTACCTAAACCGCGTGGAGTACCTGACATATCAGATTCCTTTGAGGAGGAACTGTTGGTGGATGTTGATTAATGTTCTGCTGTGGGCTCCTCTCAGTGTTTTGGGGACCCCTTTGAGGCTGATCCTGAGCCCTCGGCTGAGGGCCTGATCAGTGCTGTCATGACTACCCTAAACATTTCCTTTGTTCAGGAGGTTTCTTCAGATCCCTCTGATGTGTTTCCACGAAATTTGCCAAGCTTTACCCCTTCTCTGAGGCAGCGCTTGCTCAGAAGTTTCATCCCCCCCAAAGTGGATGCTTCTATCTCCAGGCTATCTAAGTCTACTGCCTTGCCAGTTTCTGATGCTTCAGCTCAGAAAGACTGGACTGACAAGAAACTTGAGGTTTCCCTCAAGTCCATCTTTGCCACCGCTGGTACAGCCTTGCATCCAGCGTTCGCTGTGGCATGGGTTAACTGGGCCATTGCTGTCCATCAGGGTGCTCCTACTTTGGATATGTTGTGCCTTCTTATCAACATTTCTGAGGCATAGCACTATGTTTCTGCTGCCTTATGGGCTCTTTGGCTCAAGATCTTGTCTGCTGGCACTGCTTCTAAGAAAACCTTGCTCTTCTTTCCTTTTCAAGGCACTTCATTGTTTGGGCCAGATCTCAAGGATCTGATTAGTGAGGCCACGGGGGATAAAAGTACCCTTCTGCCTTTGGTCCCCAGGATGAAAACGCCTCTCGGGCGTAATCTTTTTTTTTTGTTCCTTCCAGACTGAGACACATCCGGTGAACCAGGCGGTTGCCTCAGCTCCGCTTGCCTCCTCCAAGCCCAAACAGCAATGGAAGCCCAAGGTCTCCTCCAAGCCTACGGCTTCCAAGCCTTCTTCGGCATGACTCGCAGAACTCAGGTCCCCACTCTGCTGTGGGTGGCTGTCTGCGTCACTACCACAGCGTCTGGGAGGATTCAGTGGCGGACCCGTGGGTTTTACAGGTGGTGGCGGAAGGGTACAGGATCCCTTTCAACTCTCTTCCTCCCTTTCGCTTTTTCCCTTCTCATACGCTCCAGGGCACAGAGAAACGTCATCTGTTCAATGGCGCTATCCAGGCCCTTCTGGACAAGAATGTTCTAGAACCTGTTCCAGTTCAGGACAGAGGTATGGGTTTTTACTCAAACCTCTTTGTGGTCTCCAAGAAGGATGGCGGTTGTCGTCCCATTGATCAGGACTCATTATTACCAGGACTCCCTAAGAACGGTGATTGCTGCTATGTCTCCGGGAGGATTCCTTGCCTCTCTGGATCTTCAGGAAGCGTATCTACACATCACCATTTATCCAGAGAGCCGGCAGTATCTCAGATTTGCCTGCGACCAAGGGCACTTTCAGTTTTCAGCTCTTCCCTTTGGTCTGACCACAGCTCCTCAAGTTTTCAACCGTGTCCTGGGAGCTTTAGTGTCCGTCCTCACCGGGGTGGCATCAGAGTTACTCCATACATGGAAGGCCTGCTTCTGAAAGGCCCCTCTGTGGAACTTCTTCATCAGCAGGTTCAGGGATGCATTCATGCTCTTACCCATCATGGGTGGATCATCAACATGGACAAGTTGGATCTTGTCCCATCCCAGTGTCTGGTCATCCTGGGCCTTCTCTTCGACACTCAGCAGAGCATGGTGTTTCTCACGGACGAGGTAACTCACCAGATCGCCCACAGGGTTTCTGCTGTTCTGGCTCAAGATCCAGTTCCAGCCAAGAAGCTGTCCTCTCTGGTAGGGAAATTCATCTCCACCACAGAAGTGGTCCCATTTGCCATTGCTCACACCAGGGAACTCTAGAGGTTTTTGATCCAGGTGTGCAGGGGTCAGCCGGACCTTCTGCAGACGTCAGTATCCCTTCCTCTTCATGTGGAACTGAGTTTGTCGTGGTGACTCAACCTCTCCAATCTGCTGAAGGGCAAGTCCTTCCTGGTATCCTTCTGGACCACAGTGACGACGGATGCCAGCCTTTCCAGCTGGCGAGCTGTCCTGGGTCGCCTGAGTGCTCAGGGTCAGTGGTCTCAGGAGGAATCTCTCCTTCCCATCAATGTGTTGGAGCTTCGGGTGATATTTCATGCCCTTCGTCATTGGACACCTCAGCTGGAAGACTGCCCAGTCCAGGTACAGTCCGACAACACCGTGGCCATGGCTTACATCAACAAGCAGGGTGGAACAAGAAGTCTCGACGCTTGGTTAGAGGTCAAGGCTATTTTGACCTGGGCAGAAGAACACGTTCCTGCCATATCTGCAGTGCATATTCCTGGCGTAGACAACATCATGGTGGACTTCCTCAGTCAACACACAGTGGACAGCGGCAAGTGGGAACTGCACCCAAAGGTGTTCACCCTCATCGTTCAGAAGTGGGTCTTCCTTGCATCAACCTGATGGCGACAAGACACAACCAGAAGGTTCCAAGGTTCTGCTCTCGCTGGAGAGATCCTATAGCTATAGCGGTGGAAGCCACATTCATTCCTTGGTTATTTGCTCTGGCTTACATCTTTCCTCCCCTCCCCATGTTGCACAGGGTGTTGTGGAATTTGAGACTGGAGTGCTGTCCAGTCATTCTGATTGATTCGTATTGGCCTCCGCAAGTTTCCAGAGATTCTGGATCTGTCAGTGGCGGAGCCATTCCGGCTCCCTTGCCGTCCGGATCTTCTTCTACAGGGTTACCTGTGGAAGGAGGATGTTCATCGTCTGGCTTTGATGGCTTGGAAATTGAATCCTCAGTATTGAAGAAGAAAAGTGTTTCTTCTGGTATGGTGGCTACTATGCTCAGTGCCCACAAACCTGTTTCTTCTAAGGCCTACCATCGTGTCTGGTCAACCTTTCTATCTGGGTGTGCTAACAGGGACCTGTCTCAGGAATCTGCCTACAGTCCTGGCCTTTTTGCATGATGATGTGGACAAGGGCCTCAGTTTGAGTTCCCTTAAGGTTCAGACTTCTGCTCTCTCCATTTTCTTTCAGAGGCACATTGCCATTCTTCCTGATGTCAAGGTTTTCTTTCAGGGCGTTGCTCATACTTGCCCTGTCTTTAACAATCCCGCTCCTCCGTGGGATCTTAACTTAGTTTTGGGCGTTCTTCTGCGCCCTCCCTTTGAGTCCTTGGCTACTATTCCTCTACGTCTGTTGACGTGGAAAATGACCTTTCTCCTGGCGATCGTGTCCATTTGCCATGTCGTGGAGTTACATGCTCTGTCTTGTAAACCACCTTTTTTTGTGTTTCACAAGGACAAGGCCGTGCTTCGCACTTCTCAGGAGTTTCTTCCGAAGGTGGTCTCTGAGTTCCACATCAATCAGGAGATTGTGGTGCCTTCTTTCTGCCCTGACCCTGACCCTACCTCTGACAAGGAGAGGGATCTCCACTTGTTAGATGTGGTGTGTTGTCTCAAGTTTTATGTCCATCGCACTGAGTCTATCAGGCAATCTGACGCGCTGTTGGTCATTCCTGAGGATCCCAGGGCAGGAAGACCTGAATCCAAAGTGACTATTGCATCCTGGATCAAGTCCACTATTCGTAAGGCTTAAGCTCAGGAAGAAGCCTCTTCCCTTTCGGGTAATGGGTCATTCTACTAGATCTATTGGGGCCACTTGGGCTTACAAGAATCAGGCCTCCACTGATCAGTTGTGCAAGGCTGCCACTTGGTCATCTGTGCACACCTTTTCGAAGCACTACCGTGTTGATGTGCTGGCATCAGCTGATGCCAGCTTTGGGAGGAAGATCCTGGAGGCAGTCTTGCCTGTCTAGGATCTTCTTCGGTTCTTGGTGCTTCCTTCACTTTTGAGACCTGTTGGCTCTAGCTCAATGTGCTGTGTAACAGTTTTGGGGTGTTGTTACCCCTGTTCAGTGTCCATTGACACTTCATGGTTTTGTTGGGCTGTCTCTGATCTGATGGTTCATATCTGCTCTGGTGACTTTGGGGGCCTTGCTCCTGGTCCTTGCCTTCCCGCCTCTGGGAAACTCAGTGGTTGGACATCCCAGGGTAACCAGTAACCTGTATTGGACGACAGAGAAAAGAGGATTTTAGTCTTACCTGTTAAATCCTTTTCTCTTAGTCCATACAGGTTACCGGTCTCCCACCCTGTCAAGGGACCATGCTTTGCTTTCCTGCGGCGGACTGTGGGGGTCCTTTGGGGTCATGCTCACAGGAGTCTTCTTTCCCTTCTACTATCTAGTCAATAGTTAGTGTCTCAAATCTTTCTGGATCTGATTTGCTAGCTGCAGCCATGGATGGAAGGTAGGCTCCACCCCCTGCATACAGTTGTAGAATTGTTCCTGCCTAATTAAAGGGGCGCATCGTCTACCCAAAGTTACCAGTAACCTGTATGGACTAAGATTAAAGGATTTAACAGGTAAGACTAAAATCCTCTTATGTGAGTGCTGCAATATAGTGATCCATTATCCAGACATCACTGTGTGAGTGCTACAGTATAGTAATCCACAGTCCAGACATTAATGTGTGAGTGCTACGTTATAGTGATCCATTATCCAGACATCACTGTGTGAGTGCTGCAGTATAGTAATCCACAGTCCAGACATTACTGTGTGAGTGCTACAGCATAGTAATCCACAGTCCAGACATTACTGTGTGAGTGCTGCAGTATATTGATCTGTAATCCAGACATTACTTTGTGAGTGCTACAGTATAGTAATCCACAGTCCAGACATTACTGTGTGAGTGCTGCAGTATATTGATCTGTAATCCAGACATTACTTTGTGAGTGCTACAGTATAGTAATCCACAGTCCAGACATTACTGTGTGAGTGCTGCAGTATAGTGATCTATAATCCAGACATTACTGTGTGAGTGCTGCAGTATAGTGATCTATAATCCAGACATTACTGTGTGCGTGCTGCAGCATAGTGATCTGTAATCCAGACAATACTGTGTGAGTGCTGCAGTATAGTGATCCATAATCCAGACATTACTGTGTGAGTGCTGCAGTATAGTGATCTATAATCCAGACATTACTGTGTGAGTGCTGCAGTATAGTGACCCATAGTCCAGGCATTACTGTGTGAGTGCTGCAGTATAGTGACCCATAGTCCAGACATTACTGTGTGAGTGCTGCAGTATAGTGACCCATAGTCCAGACATTACTGTGTGAGTGCTGTAGTATAGTGATCCATAATCCAGACATTACTGTGTGAGTGCTGTAGTATAGTGATCTATAATCCAGACATTACTGCGTGACTGCTACATTATAGTGATCTATAATCCAGACATTACTGTGTGAGTGCTGCAGTATAGTGATCTATAATCCAGACATTACTGTGTGAGTGCTGCAGTATAGTGATCCATAGTCCAGACATTACTGTGTGAGTGCTGCAGTATAGTGATCCATAGTCCAGACATTACTGTGTGAGTGCTGCAGTATAGTGATCCATAGTCCAGACATTACTGTGTGAGTGCTACAGTATAGTGATCCATAGTCCAGACATTACTGTGTGAGTGCTGCAGTATAGTGACCCATAGTCCAGACATTACTGTGTGAGTGCTGCAGTATAGTGATCCACAGTCCAGACATTACTGTGTGAGTGCTGAGTTACAGTGATCTATAATCCAGATATGAGTGTGTGAATGGTAAAGCAGGGCTGTATGTTGCTGTTAGAATCCTGCACTCTGTACAGAGGTAGGATTCCTATTCTGGTTTTGCTGTATTCTGACCCTTTGCTTCTGCCCCAGACAAGCCCATGCAGCTGAACCAAGCCCTCTTCATGCTGGGAGGACAGAGTGGATATGTCCTGCAGCCGGACATCATGAGGGATGACCTCTTTGACCCCTTCGATAAGAACAGCCTGAAGATCGTGGAGCCAATCACAGTGCAGCTTCAGGCAAGTGTGGGGGATCCCTCCCCTGAGATAGGGCAGAGCTGGTGGAGAGGTGTTACATTCCCCCCTATCAGAGGGGTAACAGTCCAGTGTTAATTTGAACCCTTGACTTATCCACATGAAGAGATTAACAATTTAGAGTCTGCTCACATGGGTTAAGACACAGGACCATATTGGATTGGAACATTTCTTTACTGTTGAGGACAAGTAATCATTCCTAAAATTTGTATCGATTTAATAGGGTTTCACAATGTGTTGAGCACCAGTTGGGTCCTTACATTTTTTTATGAAAATGTTTGTGTTATAGAGATTTTGCTGCTGAGTAAAACAAGGGCACTCCCATCACTGTCAGTTTTATTCAAGTGTGATAACAGTTATCAGTAAGTGAATTACTGTGTGATTACTTCCTGAAAGTTCTGACAGGAAGTGACTCAGCAGTTTCTATCACATTCTGTGGCGCATTGATTCTCAGTGACTTTCCTCTCCCAGAGAATGCAGCAGAGTAACTAACTAGAGGGCACCGTTAATGTAAAATACAAGAAAATATAAACTGTAATAAGTCTGGAATTATGTATCTCTCAGTAGTGGGAGTACCTGTGTTTTACTGAACAGGAAAAGTGCTACAATATATATATATATATATATATATATTTTTTTTTTTTTATTTTATTTTTTTTTTCACTGCAAAAGTTTAACCCCTTAGTGACTAGGGCTTTTTTTTTATAGAGGACGAGCAATTTCTGCCGTTTTTCTGGGTAATAGCTTTGAATTTTCCTTTATACCTCCCAAGTGTCCCTTTTTAGGGGGGTATTGTCCCTCTGAGACAAAAATCCTCCTGTCTCTCTCTCCCACCCTGGTGTCCATGTGTTTAGGAGATCAGACTTTGTGGTGTGTATATAAGTGTATCACCCTGGTGTCCCTATGTGTAGGAGATCAGACTGTGTGGTGTGTATATAAGTGTATCACCCTGATGTCCCTGTGTTTAGGAGATCAGACTGTGTGGTGTGTATAGAAGTGTATCACCCTGGTGTCCCTATGTGTAGGAGATCAGACTGTGTGGTGTGTATATAAGTGTATCACCCTGGTGTCCCTGTGCTTAGGAGATCAGACTGTGTGGTGTGTATAGAAGTGTATCACCCAGGTGTCCCTGTGTTTAGGAGATCAGACTGTGTGGTGTGTATATAAGTGTATCACCATGGTGTCCCTGTGTTTAGGAGATCAGACTGTGTGGTGTGTATATAAGTGTATCACCCTGGTGTCCTTGTGTTTATGAGATCAGACTGTGTGGTGTGTATATAAGTGTATCACCCTGGTGTACCTGTGTTTAGGAGATCAGACTGTGTGGTGTGTATATAAGTGTATCACCCTGGTGTCCCTGTGTTTAGGAGATCAGACTGTGTGGTGTGTATAGAAGTGTATCACCCTGGTGTCCCTGTGTTTAGGAGATCAGACTGTGTGGTGTGTATATAAGTGTATCACCCTGGTGTCCCTGTGTTTAGGAGATCAGACTGTGCGGTGTGTATATAAGTGTATCACCCTGGTGTCCCTGTGTTTAGGAGATCAGGCTGCGTGGTGTGTATATAAGTGTACCACCCTGGTGTCCTGTGTTTAGGAGATCAGACTGCGTGGTGTGTGTATATGTATATCACCCTGGTGTCCATGTGTTTAGGGGATCAGACTGTGTGGTGTGTATAGAAGTGCATCACCCTGGTGTCCCTGTGTTTAGGAGATCAGACTGTGTGGTGTGTATATAAGTGTATCACCCTGGTGTCCCTGTGTTTAGGAGATCAGACTGATTGTGTAGTGTGTATAGAAGTGTATAACCCCGGTGTCCCTATGTTTAGGAGATCAGACTGTGTAGTGTATATAGAAGTGTATCACCCTTGTGTCCCTGTGTTTAGGAGATCAGACTGTGTGGTGTGTATAGAAGTGTATCACCCTGGTGTCCCTGTGTTTAGGAGATCAGACTGTGTGGTGTGTATATAAGTGTATCACCCTGGTGTCCCTGTGTTTAGGAGACCAGACTGTGTGGTGTGTATAGAAGTGTATCACCCTGGTGTCCCTGTGTTTAGGAGATCAGACTGTGTGGTGTGTATATAAGTGTATCACCCTGGTGTCCCTGTGTTTAGGAGATCAGACTGTGTGGTGTGTGTATATAAGTGTATCACCCTGGTGTCCCTGTGTTTAGGAGATCAGACTTTGTGGCGTGTATATAATTGTATCACGCTGGTGTCCCTGTGTTTAGGAGATCAGACTGTGTGGTGTGTATATAATTGTATCACGCTGGTGTCCCTGTGTTTAGGAGATCAGACTGTGTGCTGTGTATAGAAGTGTATCACCCTGCTGTCCCTGTGTTTAGGAGATCAGACTTTGTGGTGTGTGTATAGAAGTGTATCACCCTGGTGTCCCTGTGTTTAGGAGATCAGACTGTGCGGTGTGTATAGAAGTGTATCACCCTGGTGTCCCTGTGTTTAGGAGATCAGACTGTACGGTGTGTATAGAAGTGTATCACTTTGCTCCACAGCAATAATACTCATATTAATGTTTGTTTAAACTTCAGTATATGTATTTATAAATTAGACCATGTAAATACTTTGGTCTTGCTCTAAAATTAAACAGCAGTTTTCTCTTGTAGTCACCAGGTGGTGCTGTGTCTGTCACTTACTTTGCAGAGCTGTAGTCTCTGACCCAAGATGTCCCATAGTGTGCACTATAAAAAACAGTTTGCTTATGGGCACTAATTAGAATAATTGTGATCAGTTTGATATACAAAAAAATATATATGTATAATTTTAAGTTTTAATGACTTTTGAATGAAATGTATATTTTGTTCATAAAAAAGTATACTCATGCTTTCAAAATATAAATAAATAAAAAAAGGCATTGCAGTTCTTTTGTAAGTGCAGGTTGATTTGTTTGTTGTGATGTAGATATTGACCCCACTGTTTACTTTCTACAGATCTTGGGTGCCCGGCACCTTCCAAAAAATGGCCGGAGTATCGTGTGTCCCTTTGTAGAAGTGGAGGTTTGTGGGTCTGAGTTCGACAACAGCAAGAACAAGAGCGATGTTGTGGGTGAGTGCTTGAGACACGCAGTCTGGGACTTCATTACACCCCTAACTTACAGTCTGGAACCTCATTACACCTCTAACATACAGTCTGTTACTTCATTACACCTCTAACATACAGTCTGGAACTTCATTACACCTCTAACATACAGTCTGGAACTTCATTACACCTCTAACATACAGTCTAGAACTTCATTACACCCCTAACATACAGTCTGGAACCTCATTACACCTCTAACATACAGTCTAGAACTTCATTACACCTCTAACATACAGTCTAGAACTTCATTACACCCCTAACATACAGTCTGGAACCTCATTACACCTCTAACATACAGTCTAGAAGTTCATTACACCCCTACCATACAGTCTGGAACTTCATTACACTCCTAACATACAGTCTGGAACTTCATTACACCCCTAACATACAGTCTGGAACCTCATTACACCCCTAACATACAGTCTGGAACTTCATTACACCCCTAACATACAGTCTGGAACCTCATTACACCTCTAACATACAGTCTACAACTTCATTACACCCCTACCATACAGTCTGGAACTTCATTACACGTCTGACATACAGTCTGGAACTTCATTACACCCCTAACATACAGTCTGGAACCTCATTACACGTCTAACATACAGTCTGGAATGTCATTACACCCCTAATATACAGTCTGGAACTTCATTACACGTCTGACATACAGTCTGGAACTTCATTACACCTCTGACATACAGTCTGGAACCTCATTACACGTCTAACATACAGTCTGGAACTTCATTACACCCCTAACATACAGTCTGGAACTTCAGTGCACCCCTAACATACAGTCTGGAACTTCATTACACCCCTAACATACAGTCTGGAACTTCATTACACCCCTAACATACAGTCTGGAACCTCATTACACCCCTAACATACAGTCTGGAACTTCATTACACCCCTAACATACAGTCTGGAACCTCATTACACCTCTAACATACAGTCTACAACTTCATTACACCCCTACCATACAGTCTGGAACTTCATTACACGTCTGACATACAGTCTGGAACTTCATTACACCCCTAACATACAGTCTGGAACCTCATTACACGTCTAACATACAGTCTGGAACTTCATTACACCCCTAATATACAGTCTGGAACTTCATTACACGTCTGACATACAGTCTGGAACTTCATTACACCTCTGACATACAGTCTGGAACCTCATTACACGTCTAACATACAGTCTGGAACTTCATTACACCCCTAACATACAGTCTGGAACTTCAGTGCACCCCTAACATACAGTCTGGAACTTCATTACACCCCTAATATATAGTCAGGGACTTCATTACACCCCTAATATACAGTCTGGAACTTCATTACACATCTGACATACAGTCTGGGACTTCATTACACCCCTAACATACAGTCTGGAACTTCAGTGCACCCCTAACATACAGTCTGGAACTTCATTACACCCCTAATATATAGTCAGGGACTTCATTACACCCCTAATATACAGTCTGGAACTTCATTACACATCTGACATACAGTCTGGGACTTCATTACACCCCTAACATACAGTCTGGAACTTCAGTGCACCCCTAACATACAGTCTGGAACTTCAGTGCACCCCTAACATACAGTCTGGAACTTCATTACACCCCTAATATATAGTCAGGGACTTCATTACACCCCTAACATACAGTCTGGAACTTCATTACACCCCTAACATACAGTCAGGGACTTCATTACACCCCTAAATACAGTCTGGAGCTTCAGTGCACCCCTAACATACAGTCTGGAGTTTTTGGGGCTCTCCTAAAATGTTATAAGTCAGTTGTGAAGGATATACTGATGGGGACCATTACATAAATACGTACTTATTCTTAGTCTCGCAATTGTAATGATAAAAATGAGAATATTATAAATAATAATTTTCCATAATCATACATGGAAACTCATCAATCCCATTTTTGTCAGTTTTCGTAAAAGGTGGCACCCTAAGCTGGTGCCCATCACACCCCAAAGTGCCACAACACGTAGATTGATAACCTCCTTACTTCACCCATATACACTACACTTTGTCTTGTTTTGAGGCCCTCGTCTGAAACCAGAATAATTATTGGTGATTGAATGCATCACTGAAATCAAAATATTTGTTTAACCCTTTGAGTGTATACCTCTCTGACACTCAAAGGGTTAAACCTTTCAGAGCCAGAGGGGTTTGCAACACATTGCACAATGCATTGTAAATGTCCCTCACCCCCGAAAAGGGGTTATACAACCATTGTTTTGTTTATAGATCAGGGTAGGCAACCTGTGGTTCTCCAGTTCTTCAACACTACAGCTACCATGTTCCCCAACTAGCGTTTGGTTGATTGGGGACAATGAGAGTTGTTGTCACCAGCAAATGGAGAGCCAAAGGTTTCCTATCCTTGCTTTCAGACCCTGCAGGTATACTAATGGTAGGGGGTTCCTCTAATCTTGACTTGTGTTCTAGACCAGCAGTAGGCAACTTTCCACACTACATGTGTTGGCACTAGAACTCCCATCATCCCCAACCAGCCTTTAGCTTAAAGTTGTAGTACCCAAGAGCTGGAGTGTTGAAGGTTGCCTTCCCCTGTTCTAGGTCCATCATGTGACTAGATAGTAGGTTTCCTCCATTAAAGGGATAGCAATACTTCGTTTTATCTTTATTTTATTTTGTAGGCATTAAAAAAACATGAAGAACGATATAAGTCTTATCTCTCAGACCTTTATGGTTTGAGAGATATTCACAAGCAAAGTTTCCCCTCCCGCCCCTTTTACCTAGTGTAAGCCATCTCTTCCTAGATGTGGAATCCAGTCCATAGACCAGACAGATAACAACAGGGGACAGTCTTCTTCCTATGAGAACAATGAAAGCCCTGCCCCCCTTGACAAGTTTTTCAGCTTTTTCCCTTATCTTAAGTGAAGATTGTCCCTCTCTGCAGTCTACCTGGGCACGTCCCTTCTGATCTGGCTGAACGGGGTGGGGGGATACTTTGCTTGTG